>OX632364.1:20065889-20069355 GCA_951751655.1 Ophion costatus | reverse complement strand
TTTTATCTTTTGGTCAAAATCTAAGACTAAGCTATCCAACGTTACTGTTCAGGTGGTCGTTTAATTATGGCTCAACAGTTCACATCATAACGATAACAGAAGTAGAAAAATCGTCAGGTATGTACATACACAAAAGAGAAAAAATGCTTTTTTCTCGAACGCTAAAAAAAGGAAAAGCTTGGAATACAACATTTTTTTTCTTGAATTTACTTTGGCAAATTTGACTATTAAAATTACGTAAACATTTTTTAGGATCCTCATTTGGTGATCTATAATTTAAATATATAAATACATGAAATATGATTTTGATAACGAATACCAACGATGCAAACTTGAACCCTGCGAAAAAGATCGTGGAATATACATGGGGGTGATTTGGATAGGTATTGATGCGAGGCATCTTGATTTTCCGTCAGGACATCACTTTTCGGGTCACCCTTATTATCCACCCGGATTATCCATTCACCCTGTATATATATACAGGGTGAATGGATAATCCTGCGACCATCGATAGGTCGGATCGTGTCCTACTACATGCTGGAATTTCAGTTTAGTAAAAGCCTCACAGTTTTTAACATTTCGTGCTTTATGTTCTTTTTGAGAAAAAGACATCTGCTTTTGGTTTTTCGCATGTCATTTCTACAAATGATATGAATCGACAATAAATAAGCAACTTTTTAAAGCAATTAGCACGATATACGTGGTACATTTCTTTCACACCGCAGACTATCAAAATCAGATGTTCGAATCGGTTTCTATGAAAACTCTGCATCAGTTCTTCTTTCATAAAGCTTAACATTTAAGGTTAAAAAGAAGACTTTTCTAGTTAAAACCAATAACCAAGAGTATGTTTTTTTAAGCCGGGTCAATAAAGTTATCATTTGTAGAAATCGCATGCGAAATACCGAAATCAGATGATCTTTATCTCGAAAAGCGTGGGACATTTAATAAACTGATATTTCAGCATATAGTAGGGCATGATCTGACCTATGGACAGTTGCAGGATTATCCGTTCCTAACAGGACACCCTTTATATGTATGTATGTATGTTTTGGAGTGCACATCACTATATACGGGTCACGCATGCACATTCCGTGGGGGTAAGTATATATATAGCACATGACCGTTTATTTGCATAAATCGTTATTGCCATTCGCGGCTACCAGAGGCGTATACCCAGGGATCGAGGCAGCCTCCCGTAGCAACCTTCTCCACCGCATACCAGACACTCTGCACTTCGAGCCACACTGTTGTTACCGTTTCACGGCTCATTTCGTTGTTCAATTCGTCGACGAGATCCTCCCGCCGAACGCGCAAAAAGGTGTTTTCGTTATGAGGAACGACGGAAGCTTCGAGCGAGTGAAGGGAACGAAATAACGATAAGTTGGGGCAAGAATGACCAGACTTACAGACGATGCGACGATCCTGGATCGAAGGGGAATCGGGGCAGCGAACGAGGTGGAGTGAGACAGAAATGGAAAAAAGTTTAAGATGTTGGAATCGTATCGTCGGAAGTAGAGGATGATTTGTTCAAGGCCCAAATTTTTTTCGCGGTTTTGGGCTACAAAGTTTGCTGGAACGTTTTTTTGGAATCGTATTACGGAATCGTAGTGTGTGTGAAATGTGAATATTGTAAAGGGAGAGATGGCAGACGCGGCTAGCGGGCGCAAAAATTAGTCGATTCAATCGATAATATCTGCTCGAAATGTCCCTTAACCTATATTTTTCATAGAACATGCTTGACCGCGATAGTTTTCTTGTTATTTATCGCTTTTGGCATAGCTCCGATCTAATCGCGAACTATTATTATTTCCGTTCCAAAGTTTGATCCGCACGAATTCTCTATAAGGAGTGGCTTGAATGTATTGATTTCGTGAATTAATTACTGTTGTACTTAGCCGGCAAGGCATGCAGAGTTTTCGCGGACGTCATACTGTATGTCTATACTACACCATAAAAAAAAATCAATCTTCTTTCGAATGAGGAGGTTCGTGCTCATACTACCTCATTATTGTTTCGTTAGGCTCATTATGTCATGTCGCGCATGAAGCGTGCATGTTATACTTCACCACACCGAATTTTGTTCTCGTGACTTTTCACATATTTGCGATTCGAACGTGGTAAGAATTATCAAATGTCGTTTATTGGGGAACGGTGTAGAACCTAATTGAATCCCCATAAGGCCTTCCTATATGTGTGGTGTCCCTAACGAATCCCTACAGAGATGTGGGTTCATCTTAGGACTCTCCAACAAATTTGTACTTGGTATCACGAAAGGATATTTTCCCTAACAAACATTCCCGAAAGGATATTTTCCCTAACAAACATTCCTTAACAACAGATATTGTCCCTAACAAATCCCTACAGAGATGTGGGTTCATCTTAGGACTCTCCAACAAATTTGTACTTGGTATCACGAAAGGATATTTTTTTGCAGACCTACCAAATTCCGGTTGAGAATTTCCAATAAAAAATGCTCAAACAACGTGAATTGGGAAATAGCGTGCAATCCATTTGGATTCCAGGGTAGGCTTCCTGCGTGCGGCCTCCACCCCCCCCCCCCCCCCTCCCGGGCGGTAGGATCTAGGGACTTAACAACGAATATCTGCCCGGGCGATTCATCTTGAGTTCTATTTTTGGGTTATCAGGTGATTCGAACAGACCCGCCTGAACCGTATGTACAATTCGACGATGAATTTGAATATCAAGAAGTGCAATGGCATGTGCGGAGATAACTCGGTGCAATTTTTTTCAACCATATACGATAATGAATAATTGAGCCACTCCGATTCAATGATTCGTGTAGATACGTATGTACGAGTGCGAGCTAGGCAATTAAGCTATTATTCGCCATTTAACCAACGCCCTCCAGTGCATGCCGTTCGCCTATTCTCTTTCCCTCCTTCTCTCTCTCTCCCTCTCTCTCTTTCTCTTGCCCTCCCGTTCGGGGGTGTTTTTGCCATTGCGTTTATTTGAAAGAGGCGTCGAGCAATAGCGCGCGGAGTTAATAATCTCGCGGTTATTCCACCGTTTCTCGTCCGGCAAAAGCCCACCCCGGTACCCTCGTTCCCGCTATTTACCGCCCCTCCTCCCCGCAACCGCGCCCCGCGCGTATTCCATATATTCCCAATTCATTATGCAACCGGGGTTGCTTTACCCGGGGCCTCGAACCGGCACGTCGTGTTACTATTCATAAATCATGACCGCAATCAAAACTCGGCTTGCACTACGCGAGTGGCCGCGCACCTTTTTTTTCGTCACTCGTGTGCACCAACTTCCACATCTCTCTCTCTCTCTCCCTCTCCCTCTCTCGGTAGCATTCCTGCAAAGATCATATACCGATAATCCGGCTTCGATAATCCGCCAATTACTTAACGCTCAATTGACGCAATGCGGCTCGCAATTGCGTGCTCCGCGCACCCCGGTGGCATCGATTTTTTTCCATATCCTCTTTCCTCGATTTTCT
>OX632364.1:19988389-20063389 GCA_951751655.1 Ophion costatus | reverse complement strand
ATTTGATTTATTTTCGGACGATTTGGTTTTTCGAATAGCGGTCTGCTCGAACCATTGTATCTACCACATTCATGAATATCTTTCGATACAAAAATTGTAAAAGGTACTTAAAACCATACTCTTCCAAGTAATAAAGAAAACAAATTTAAACCTGCCCGGGTTTACCGAGGAAAAAATCACGACAATTCGTCTTTTTCCCGACCGCGAATTGTGTAACGCCTCAAGAAGAACTTTCGTTGCATTCGAACGATCTAGAACTCGGACGTGTATTTCTAGAGAGTACGACGTCGGTTCTCTCAACTTGCCGTACAATTTGCCGAACTTTCTTGTTCGTCATAATCATCAAGATCCTGAGGTTTTTCGATCTCTCATATAGACTAGCCGCGCTTCTGACGGCTTCTTCGTTTCAATCTTCATCCAGCTCCTTCTCCAACTTCCTCATTCAGCCCTAGTTCTCCCTTGACCCTCGTACTATTCTCCCCTCTTTTCTCCGTATTAACTGGAGGCTCCGGTTAACCGAAGAGTCTCTTTCTCTCTCTGCTCCTTCACCGTCGTACGTTTCGGTCCATATGGACATCGATCGGTCGATTGGGCCGGTTGCCCATCCAATCAGTTGCCGGGACTCTTGGAATCTTCCGGCACGGACGATCCCGACAACCGATCCGGAAACTCACCCTAATTGTTCGAGCGCTCGACCAACGCCGTTCACCTTCTCTCTCTGGCTAGATGGATAGATAGATAGAGAGAGAGGGCGAGAGAGAGAGAGAGAGAGAGAGAGCTCTTCCTCTCCATCTCCGACAAGAACTCATACTATCTTCCGGTGTGTTCGAAGCTTTTCTCTGCCTCGACGAAGCTCTATATAGCACACTTCAAATACCGCACAGCTTCAACCCCCGAGGTGGTTGCTTCGCACCATTATTATTTTAGCCTGCCGTCGAACGATCGACCGCCCCCTCCTGCCTTGCACATCTCCTCATCCGCCATTTCTCTCTGCCTCTTTCTCTCCTAGTGTCTCATGCACTCATCTCTCTCTCCTGTCTCTCTCATCCACCCCACCCCCTCCACACACCCTCAAACACACACCCACACATACGCACGATTCCTCCACTCGTAATCCCTTATTTAACGTGCCCTATCCACATCGCGGTATACGCAATTAAGAGCAGATGCGCACCCTTGTTCGTGTTGGACACACCACGGGCGAGAAAAATGTCAATAGCAAAATAGACCCTTGGACAACGACGTGTCGTTCGAATGCGTCCAGGCGGGAATATTTTTTCTCGGTATGTTTGCCGGCTATCCATATTTTGGTGGTTACCTATCCATCCATGGTTAGCTATCAATATTTTGGTATTTTCAATTGGTGGATCCGGACTTGGTTGGGAAAATGCGCTGAGGCGTAATGAGGGTAGGTAATAAACGATAGTAAAGCATGCTAATAGGTGTTAGGTTAGGTTGCAAGGGCTGTTTTCTTGTCCTGTAGGGTTGAAGACTTCCCTTGTACACTGGGCACTTGATCTGGTTCTCCCGAACCTCGTAGTTGCTGTAGTTTTTGCAACCTCTTCAAGTACTCAGTGTACTCGGGAAAAGTCGATCGATGTTGTTGCGGGGAACGAGCTCGGGACCTTCGGGGAATCGTAGTCCCGAGCTCAAACGACCGCGCCACCGATCGTTCTAATTAATGAAACGTTTTCATTTTCTGGTTGCTTTCGATGTTTACTCACCACCCAAACGGAGCTCGGCAGTCGCCTGGACCATCTCGTAATCGTTTTTCGCGAAGCACTGATACATCCCCTTGTCATCCCTCGTGATGGAATAAATGTTGAGGGTCGAGCCCCCGTTACCCACGACTTTCGTGCGACCGGACCCCTCGCGAACCGGAAGTCCATCCTTCGCCCACGTTATTATGGGCGTTGGTTGGCCGGTCACCGCGCACTGAAAATGAGCGTTCTTCCCCAAGTCTACCGTGACCTGGAGAACGAAAGAAAGTGGTCAGGTGAATGGGGGATGAATGAAAGCGATACGAAAACAGTCCGTCGTATGGGTTGTCGAAGACGGACATTATTGAAGTGGTGAAAAAATTGAAGTGACACTTTATTACTTTGATGACGTTTGCGAAAGAATCCGTTTTGTTTTGCTTATTAAGGTCTTAGGCCACAGTAACGGGTATACAATCATGTGCGAATTTAACAATTTTTTTTCGTATGAAAAAGTGACTCACGCATAAAATTAATTACACATCTATTTAGTATAAACCTCAAGCTGTGAGCATTTTTTTTTCGATGTACAAAATGACCGACCACTCGACGCTTCTCGAAAAAGCTTTTTTCGAATTGGCGTGATAAATAACTTCAATCAGTTTCACTCGATTTACTTCAAATTCAAAAGTTATGTTCCTAATTGCATTTCGCAGAGAAGTATTTCTAAAATGGGCATAAAATGCTCATTTTATGAGCAGTTATAACGAAATTTTTCACTGAAAATTCATTTTTTAAGTTCAAACACCTACAACTTTTGAACGAAAGAATATTTTTCAAATTCCGTACGTACTTCTCGAGGTATTCTAATGTAGGTTGACGGGAATTTTTGTTTTCTGTTCTAGGTAAAAAATTGTGGATGCTAAATGTCACGCCGTGGAGCGCCTAAAAAAAAGATAACAAAAAAAATATTAGTAGTCGGCCATTTTGTAAATCGAAAAAAAATCTCTAACAGCTTGATATTCATACTAACAATAAATAGATGTGTAATTAATTTTATAAGTGAATAACTTTTCCATACGAAAAAAAATTGTTAGATTCGCACATGATTTTATACCCATTACTGTGGCTTAAGGCCTTAAGGTATCGGCATAAGCTTGAAATTGGAGTTGTTTTTTGTCGGAAATCGAACTGTTTTCAACAGCTCGTCGCTTTTGTAATTCTCAACACTTCAAAAAAGTGTCCGTCGATAGGAAAGTTTGATTATTATACTGAAAGTACATTTCCTTATTTTCCATTTCAAATCAACCTAGTTGTTAGAATCATCCACTCCGATTGGCAATGCAGCAATGACGGCACTTTGTTTAAATAGTTGGTACTTTATTGTTTACCAACATTTCTCAATGAAAAATATCAAACTTGGCAAGACTGTGTAGTAGTTCGATGTAAAATCCCGATCCTGTCTACTCTTATCAGAAATAATTAATAAAAATGATTCTGGTTTGTGGGCCTCAAGTCGAATCATCTCTATTTGGCGTGTAACAGTTTTCGAATAGTTTCATAAATATGGCAGATCGAAACCTGCCTAATGCAACGGCGTTTGTCCTTTTTTCTTCCGAAACTAATGATTTTCCAGTGACCGTTGTAATTTTACTCGAATGGTCCCACCAAGTGCTATTTACATGTTATTCCATATTTTCCATACAAGGTCTTACAAGAATAACGGTAAGTGGCAGAACAGGCTATGACAGAAGGACTACAAAGAAATTCTCGCGGCTCCGGACCCGCTTTGATTTCGGTGGTCAGCGTTTACAATTTTCTATTGCCCATAATACTCACCTTGTCGCGATGTAATAACGAGTGAACTGGAAAATGATGATCAGTTCTGATAATATAGTTCAAACAGCTTGGAAATCCGAAAAAGTGTTTTGACGGTCGAATATTGATGCAAAGATTATTGTGGAGATGGAAGAATTATTATTCTCAATTGATCTTCCGAAGTGCTTATTTTTTATTTGGGTTACTACTCGAACTTCGGAAGAAGTCATTTGTAACAATTGTAACTATGTATATATATATATATATATATATATATATATATAGACCGGGGTGTATATATATATATACACCCTATATATATATATAGGGTGAGTCACGAGAGACAGAAAACCTGAATATCTCTGTTGGATTTCGAAATACGAAGTACGTACGTATCGGAGTTCGAATGGTTCGAAAGGGCGCACATGGCTATAGTAATATTTTTTCGAATTGATTTTTTTTCGGTTTTTTCAAGGTCATTAAAGTTTTTAAAAACAGAATGGCATATTTTTTCCGATTGCACTTTGTAGCCGGAATGCAGACGAATTCAACCATGTGACATAGTATGACCTTCAAATGTCCTTCAACCCAGAAATATTGAATAAATAATGATTCAAGGCGTAAAAGTTTTTCCTTTATTTCTCTTACGCTCAATCATTTCTGTGAGCTGGGTTACATTCAAATGTATCACAATAACACAATAGGGTAACAGGTTTGGTGAAGACAGAAGATTTACGAAACACCTTCACCCATTCGCATCTACACAATCGTCTTTATTGGGTAATATTACTTCTTGCTATCAGATTTAATATACCTTCTTGCTATCAGATTTCTGAAGTTTCTAAAACTTCTAATTAATCAGCTTTTCGATAAATGTTTCACAATGCGTTACTCGAAGGAAGAAAAGACCGACATGATTTTCATTTATGGAGAAAGTCGATAGTATTCATTTAATATTTCTACGTTGAAGGTCATTTGAAGGTCGTGCTATTTTACAGCATTGAATTCGTTTGGATCCCGGCTACAATGTGCAAGGGGAAAAATATGCCATTCTATTTTCGAAAACCTTGATGACCTTGAAAAAACCGGAAAAAAATGAATCGAAAATATTGTGATAGTCGTGTGCGTCCTTCCAAGCTATTTAAATTCCAATATGTATATAGTTCGTATTTCCAAATCCAACAGAGATATTCAGGTGTTTCGTTTCTCGTGAGTTGCCCTGTATGTATAGATTAGTCTGGTGCGTGATCAAGGAGCTTCGAAGCACCACAAAATCTCAAGGACTCATATGCGACCAGCCACGCGTTTAAAAAGCTCGACAAGCTCTTTCACGTAATTTCCCCTGCATTGGCGCTCTCAAAGCTTCCCGTTAGTGGTAAGCCTCTTAAAGCTACAACGAAATTGACTACCCACGCTCGATGCTCAGTCCCCCATCGGCCCCATAGCTCGACTGCTCAGTCCAAGTGGCCCGTGTGCTATACGAGAAAAGATCGTCTTCGTGGGTCGCCCTCATACGTGTACAGGGGGGATGTTCACCCGATGTATCCCGGGTAGATCGGATTACTCTCGTGAATGGTGAAATTTCCATTCAGATAGCGGAGCTTTGAAAACTCAAAATGACGTACCCAATGGGGTGGATTGAAATTTGACTGGGTGACCTTTTTCGTCTCAAAATCGATTTACTCGGGATTTACCGGGTCATGGGTTAGGATTAAACGGCCGTTTGACATTTTTTCCGGCCAATTAAGCCCCACGCGATATTAATTTATCCGCTTTGTTTCAGGCGAAAAATTGAGCGTGAAATTGACGTTGGGGAATGGAGCACCTGTTGGATTCGAAATAAATAAACGAAAAGCATTAGGCGAAATGACTAATCGTTACATGCCTCGTTCATGTCTGTGAAACCTACAAATAGCTCCAATATAATCGAATAATGCAGGTACAGTTTTTATAAAAGCGTCAAAGGGCTGGTGTTCTTCATTGAGTGAGGTAAAGCCCCTATTGATGCTTCGAGCGCCCCCCCCCCACCCCTCGCCAGTGCGGAGGAAAGCGTAGATTAAATTATTTTCCAAGGCGCACTTTTGACGAAGTAAATGATTTTCGAAATGACCTGATATTCCATTTTTCCATTAAATAAAATCAGTAAAAAAATTCTTCGTACCGGCAGAGTTTGTATAATATTTGTCGACTAATGGTTTGACTTGCATCAACCTATATTTGAAGTTACTACACAGGGTTTTCAAATGAGTTTTAATTTCACAGTGAGGGTCGTTAGCAGTTCATTTGAGAATTAAAAAATTTTTTATCTTCATTATTTGCTATTATAAATCAATTATAATTATATTATATAATATAATTATAATTATATAATTATATAATATAATATAATGTAATAAATTATATAATATAATATAATTATATAATTATAATTATAAATCAATTCAGTGATATGTCGATGGCAGCATAGCGAAGACAAGCTTGTTCGAACTGCCCTAATACATTTCGTTACACATCCGGACAGTATGTTACTTAAAAATTTAGAAAAACTATTACAGATTTCCTGAAAAGTGTTTTTTTGCGTTTTTTTCTTCTTTTATTTTGGGATAAGAATAAAGGATCAAGATAAATTCGCAGAAAATCTTTGCAGAAGTCATTCCTCAGTGAAGAGCAAGGAGAATGCTTGCACCAAGGGATAGAAATCATGGAAGATAATGGTGCTAACGTTTGCATCGTTCGAACGCCACGAAAGTTCTTTTTTACATTTTAATTTCCTTATTCCTATTATTATAGATATTTTTTGTGAATTTATATAGTAGATCGCTAAATACGTATATTGAAAAATAACTGCGAGATTTTTGTGGGAAAAAGAAGCCAAAATAAATAAAAGGAAATGAGAAATATGAATTTTCATTGCTCTCCAACGATGCAAACTTCAACCTCATGGAAGATCATGGAAGGTATCAGGGAAGATGCGATACCCATACATGATGGTTGATTAGGTTTGGAGTTTGATGCGTGACTGCCTCGACAAGTATCACTCAAGAAAATAATGAATAAGAGGCTTACTCAGTGTAAAAGTATCTAATAAACTTACATTTTCCAATAAAATAAGTTTTTATTAAAAAATTGTACATTTCCGTGTAAAAACACGGAAATGTAGAATATCAATATTGAGTGATAACATAAGATCAGTATAGGGATAAGATAAGACTCTCAATTTTATGAACGTGGACTCTCGATCTAAGGCCCTTCGACGAAACGGAAACCTTTGGAAAATAGTGCATTAAGCATCGACAGTAGCGACGCGTGGGGTGGGGGATGAATTTCGAAATTGTAAACTGTCGTAATATTTACAATTCGACGATTTAAGGATGTTGAGTCCCTATGAAACATGTTAATGTTAATTGTTCAGTAAATAGCTTGTTAATCGTCATGAAATTTTTACACGACCTTCTGAATACTTCATGTAAAAACATACAAAATTTTCAGAATTCTATCATCATTACTTCAACCTCCTTAAGGGTTGAAATAAAAAATGATGAGAAAATTCTGAAAATTTGGTATGTTTTTCTATGAAGTATTTGAGAGGTCGTGTTAAAATTTTACGACGCTTAGGAAGCTCGTTATTAAAAAATTAACATTTTGTTGAGAACAATTTTTAAAAGAAATAAAAAAAAAATCAATAATAAACTTCGTTTTGTTTCCGTTGCTTTCAGTATATTGTAGATATTACAAAACTGAGAGGTCAAAAAAAAAACTCATTGCAAAGTTACATCAGTTTCCATAAGACAGCATTTAATTTGTGAATGTTAACTGTTCAATAACGAGCTTCCTAATTGTCGTGAAATTTTTACACGACCTCTGAAATACTTCATACAAAAACATACCAAATTTTCAGAATTTTATCATCATTTGCGATTTGGGACTAAACATCCTTAACGTCTCGAATTGTTTGGTGTACATATAAAGCGAGTCGATACTATATCTCTCGTTATTTTCTTAAATCTAATATTTGTTTTCGCTACAAGGGGTTACCCCCACTTGCGATTTTGAAAAAAATCGATTTTTTTTATTGCATTTTTTTGAAGTATAAGTATCTGAGAATATGTCCTGAAAATTTCAAGTCGATCCGAACAAAATTGACTGAGATATGAGCGTTGAAAGAGAAGAATCCGTGAATTGAAGAACTGAAATTGAAACTTTAAACGCGTTTTTCTCAAAATGGCATTTCTGAAGTCGGTGACCAAGATTACTCGAACACTAATGAACCGATCTTCTTGAAATTTTGCAGGCTTATTTAATACATAAAAATGTAGTCTTCAATCGTTCAATTTTTTTTCCGAAAAAATGGCCGTTTTATAGCCAAAAAACGGCCGTTTTTTTCGTTAAAATCGAACCATTAACTTTGACTGTCCGCCATTTTGTGAAAAATGAATATTTTTTAAAATCCTTCGATTAAAGACTAGTTTATACTTATATTTGACTACATCCATGCGCATTTTTTTTTCAGATGATCCACTTCGCCGCAATGTTGGTCACCGCAAACCGTGTATATAAAAACATTATTTCATTGACGGCCATTTGCCACTAAACAATGTAATATTTTTCAATAAAAAAATTACTGAAAGTTCTTCAAGATGTGTTCTTTAAGATAGTATATTGATCGATTGAAAAAGTTTTGTAGTTTTCTTTAAAAAAATTCATGAAAAAGGCCTTTTTTGCGCTACAAGTGGGGGTAACGCGATAAATCAACTTCGAGATTTTTGCATTCACAATTTCGATTAACTATTTTACAGGCTATCATAAGATTGATCTATCTATATTTAAACGTTCGTCATTACTGAATTCGACGTTTCGGCCCTTCTGAATATTGATCGTTCGAATTTCCGATGGCCACCCACTCATGGCAGCCATGCAGCCTCAACGGCCAATACTTGAATAGGTAACCGCTCAAAACATTCAGTCATTTCGGCAGACAGTTTGTGACGAAAAAAATTCAAGCCCTCTTTCGAAAAAGTTCGAAAAGTTGAAATGTTTTCGAAACTGACCTTTTGAGTGACATTTTTAAGTGGGTCCAATTTGGACCCGGCGGTTTCTGGGTCTCGGAGTTGAAGGTTGAAATGGAAATGTGCGTCGACTCGTTGGGGCGCACGAAGAGTTTTGATTACTAACCTGCTGCGGTGCGAGATGAATGGACAGAGCACTGATGATGGAGACCTCGAGCTCGACTCTCTCGGATCCGGCGCTGTTGTTCGCGTGACAAACGTAACGTCCGGCGTCCTCGATTCTCGCCGACTGAAGAACGAGGACGCCCGCTCGGGCGCGAACCCTCTCGGAGTTGACGATGACCTCGCTGCCAGATACGAACTCCCGAAACCAAAGATACATGGGGGGTGGAAAACCCTGTGATATGCAGAACAAAACTATCGTCTCGCCTGTACGAACCGGAGCCGGGCTGACCCGCTCAATAAATCGCGGCGGCTCTGGATTACGATGCTCTGTAACGACAACAACAGAAACCAATCCTGTAAAACAATTCCGCATAACAGGATTTATGAGGGGCCACTCCAAGAAAAAAGAGACAGATGGGGAGACAGATAGAGCGAGAGGGAGAGAAAGAGAGGGAGAGAAAGAGAGAGAGAGAGAGAAAATATATTTAATTGATACAGGTATAATAGACTTGAAATTAATTATTATGCATTTTTTTTCAATGAACGTCAGAAAAATGCATACGAGGTGTATAGATTTATTCCGTAGAAGCTAAGTTTTCATAAAATATTTATCTGAAGGGAAAAATGATGCATTTTCGTATTTTTATGACGCGAATAAGAAAAACTTTTGTGTTACTATCAATTTGAAAAAGTATAAAATTATCGATGATTATTAGTGAAAAAACTGCGTCAGTGAATGTTTTATACAACTCATAATGAAATCTTGAGTCATTTATAATTATGCCTTTGTATACTTATATCACGAGATTATTTATTATTACCATTGATTAATATTAAGGGGTGTAGAACTGTAAAGTTTCGGAAAATTGATTTTTTTATTGGCTTAGGAGATGCTTTGAACAATCTAGAATAAGGGGAAAAAGTTTGATATCTGTATAATAAAGATGTGCGAGACGTCGACCGTTATTCTCGGAACACAATTTTTCAAAACGACACGCACCATAACTCCAACAATTTTCACTCCATTTATCTTATCTTATTTGGTTATCTGGGTACTAGATAACTAAAAAAAACATTCCATCACCCGTAGCGTGAACGTCTTGCCCATCTAACCGCACGTAAAATTACGTCCATTAAACTATTTTTCGTCTCCGCTGTTTAGCGGTGAAAAAACTTAGAAAAATTCGCAAAGACTCAGTATAGCTTAGACAATAACATGTTTTTTTTTTCATCATGGTTATGGCTACCATTCCAACCTTTTTCATGTGTACAGAACTGGGTTTGACCCCGAAAAAATTCGTCCGATTTAAAAAAATTAATAGATCTCAATAATTGGATCGACGGATATAAATAAACGTCGGCGAATGGACGCGGGGTGCAGGGGCAAGGAAGTTGGAGCATGGAAAAGTGCCACAGGGTATATACTTGAAGTAATGAAGATATCGGATGGTAGGTGGCCAAAAAAATGCCTCAGAGAAGAAGAGAGAGTAATTATAAATAATAACCCATCAAAATGGGAAAAAGAAAAAGGAGAAGCAATGGAAGAGGAGGTTGATAGGGCAATTTGGCAAGCCGTATGCAATGGAAATATAAGGGAGCTGGAAAAAAATAAAAAGAGGCCTACAAATTTAAATTGAACAAGAAATTCAATACGATTGCGGCAAAATCGATGCGTCTGCATATTGCAAGGAATATAAATGAAGAAAAACGGCTATACACATGAAAAAATATTGAGAGGCCGAGATGTTTAGAGGAGAATTAAAAGAAACGTGAGCGAGGATAAGATGTGAAAATGTAAGAAAAGACTGGAGAAATGGGTATATAGACGCCAAATGTAGAATATGCAAGTAGGCAATTGAAATTTTGGGTTATATTTGCGAGTGTAGGTAAAAATTAAACTACAAAATAGTAAATAAACTGGAGCGATGCTTGGAAAACAGCAGGGGTCAGAAATTCACCGGAAAATAGAAGCTCAACTGAGAATTCAACTGGTACAGCAACTATGCGATTATATCAGACAATTTGAGAAACTGGCAGCTGGGATAGATATGCGGAAACCGATATAATATAATTTATGCAAATGAGAAGGGAGCGACATCTCTGTCAATATCCTCAAAATAGGTATACAAGGAATAAAAATATTATTACTATAAATGACGAACTTAAAGAATTACGTTAATAATTAAAAATAAACATTTTTAAAGTACCAGAGACTAATAGAGACAAAGGAACAAAGAGAAAGAGAGGGAACAATGGAACGTATTTAACTGATACGAGTACAATGAACTCAAAATAAATTATTGTTAACGTGTAAACAACTTTTCTGACTCCGAGATCCTTCGGACAAATTTAAAAAAATAATATTTCTGACTAATTGTATTAAACTGATAATAAATAAAACTAAATTAGTAGGTTAGTGGGTAATATTATACGGTTCGAGTAAAAAATGTAAAAAAAATTGAATCCAATTAATCGGAGGCTATAATAAATCCGCAGAAACAAAAACAATTAATTTTAGAGAACGAGGTGTCGTTAAAATTACAAAGTGATCACCATCGGTCTGAAGTTTGCATCGATCTTTTTCATTGTATTTTTTTTTATTTAACGTGATTTCTTGTACATTTAAACTGTAGTTGCCTAGAATAGCGATCATAAAATACTTTTTAAGAGTTTTCGATCAACGGAACCCAACCTTATCGGGATATAGCGACGAAAAAAATAGTTTCTTCCGCAGTTTTGAAATAACATTTTTTTAAACTGTTATTTGTACGGAGTGTGTCCCAAAAAAGCCTCTAAAAAATGTCAACAATTTTTAAGAAAACGAGTCTTAAAAAGTACATGGAAAAGTTTCTAAAAAGTCTGTTGACTTCCAAAGATAACGAATGGAAAATTCCTTTCTCGTTGTTCAACCATATCGTCGAGTCATTTTCCAAAAGAACATTTGCGACGAGTGCGGCAATTCCGATCAATTACGAACGATTTTCAATCGAAATGACTAACCACATTCTCGCGCAATTATCTTCACGGTCTTTGGCGAAAATAAAAATAAAAAGTGTATCTTTGAACGGTAATGCTATAATTAAATCACCAGCTCGATGATAATATCGCAATTTATCTTCATCCGAGTAAATTGAAATAGCTCGTTATTGCGAAAACTCCTTTGGAGAATTAACGTTCAATTTTCTATGGGAATTATCGGCGATGGGCTGAAGGGCCCGCTGGCTGTTCAATAATAGCTGCACGATAATGTCTATATCGTAATTATAATTTAAGCCGATGTAATATCGACCCCATACTATAGATACATAGACGTACCCATATATATATGTACACGCCGATGCTCTAAAAACTAATCAATGGCGAGTGCAATTGGAGTAGATGCTTTTCATTGAAAACTCCGTCTATACTTCGTTTAGCACCTGATCTATGTATACATTTAGGCATACATTGATTATACTACTTAATAGATCAAATGGAAAATCTGTAATTTATTTGCATACAAATGAAGGACGAACAGAAAATTGCTTCAACCGCATGAACTTATCGCACTGTGCTCTGGATTTACTTTAGCCATTGAAGTTTGTATCGTTGAAATGCATCGGGAATATTTCTTTTATTCTTGTCATTTCCTTTATCACCCAATATCTTTTAATTTGTAGATTTACGTTGAAGATTCGCGATGAGGATACCAAAAAACACGAATTTCTAACAATGACCATACAACACATTTTGGTGGCGTGGATTTGTGAAAACGAATTAGGGAGTTGAAAAAAAAATTCATTGGGTTCCATCAACGCAAAATTGAACGTTATATCTTTTGTGTTCCAATAGAGCCTTCATAGAGCGTCTTGTCCATTTTGTAGATCCGTATATCCCTCTATAGCGTGAGCTGTATTTATGTGGGCCATGCTGAGGGGAAGTTTTCACATTTTTCCGCCGGGTTCCGGTATACGGTCGAACGGCGCGATTGACGCCAATGGATTACCATTCGCGTGGTCGCCTTCCGGGTGTTCCGGTCCTACGTATATGTGTGTATATGGACGCACATGTATACGCGCACATATAAGTCATAGAGCCACGCTGGTTCACTCTTTTCTGATTTTCGACGATGAGAAATTGACGAACTGAAAATCGATCGTACGCGAGTTTATCCCTGACCGCATCAACACAAAAGTCGTACGGGCGCGCAATGACCAGATGGCAATGGCTTCATACAGTGTACCAGCAAATGGAACGTCACCGTATTTGGATGGATTCGAAAAGTTTTTCCCCACCAGTGGACACGCGAAAAGGGTACGGAGAATTTTGAGTTCGACTGGTGTACTTGATGCATTGGGTGGGTGCATTGGAAACCGCTGTTAGGCTGTATGCAGAGTTGGAAAGATTGCTAGAAACTCTTCGCAAATTCTTGGAGAATTTGTTGAACAGCTCAATGTTGACAAGTCAACGGTATCCGGTTTGCATGCCATGGGAAAGATACGGAAAGAAGGAGAATAGCTGCAACATGAGCTGAGCGAGAATGCCATTGCGAATCGACTAAACATCACCATTTCTTTGCTCGCGGGGTACAGGAAAAAGTTCCTTGTGGCATATTCTAACGGGATGGACAATGGATTTACTTGGACAAGGTTAAGCGCAGAAAATCATGGGTTGATCCTGGCCAACCATCAACATCGACGCCAGAACGGAATATCCGTGGTCACAAAGGCATGCTGTCTATCTGGTAGGATACGGAGGAGGTCGTGCTTTACGAGCTCTTGAAAGCCACGGTAGCAGTGAGTGGCGAACGTAACCAACAGCAGCTGGATCGTTTGAACGATAATTTAATTGAAAAAGGCCATCAGTAGCATCAAATCGCGGAAAGGAGACACCGTTACACGAGAACGCTAGGTGCTATGTTGGATTGCCGAAAAAGAAAACACTGATGGAACTGGAATGGGAAGTCCTCCTTCACCCAGTTTATTCTCCGAACCTTACCCCAGTGATTATCACTTGTTCTGGTCGACGCAACACGTATTAGAAGATAGACAATTCCGTAATTACGAGGAAGTACGAAAGTGGGCGGATGAGTGGATAGCATCAAAAGTCAGGGCACTCTTTCCACGTGGGAGCTGGCTTTTGCCAGGGGTGGGAGAAAGTTGTACCATCCGAGGGAAAACACTTTGAATACGAGGGTCGTTTGAAAAGTCCGTGCAAGATAGATGGCACGACTGGTGCGTATCGAGGTTATTTTCAGTTAGTAGCATCTCTTGGAAGATAACATACCAAGTTTCAGCTAGATCGGTGTATTTCTATGTTTTTGGCATTCGTTTGGAGCGAGGAAGTCGGGTGATTAAAAAAAAATGGACGAAAAAGAATTTCGTGTGTTGATTAAACATTACTTTATCAAAGGCGAAACGCCTCAGGAGACTAAAGAGAAGCTTGATGAACATTATGGTGACTGTGCACCTTCGATTAGAACAGTGGTTTCTAAATTTTCGAAGGGGCCATATGGGCACAAGCGACGCTGAAAGTTCTGGACGCCCCACAGTAGGAGAAAAGCCCAAAAACCTGGCCAAAACCCCAAAAAATAAATTTTCGAAATAGGGTCAGTTGAGTAGTCATTCAGGTAGAGGACTAGTAACTGCATTCTATTGTGGAAGGGAAAGCCCTTTAAGTGTATACCTGCGCCGCAGCGTCAGTTGGCAGTTAGTGTTCGTGAAGAGTGTACGTGTCACGCGCTGAACAGACGAAAATAACGCTGACTTCAAAAACCCATAACTTTAAAGTGACGGGTTTAATTTCAATTCTGCAACATGGATACGACTTCTGGAGGTATGTAGAACATGTTTTTACATCGGTTGAATCTAAAGTTTATGTATAAATGATTGAAATGTAGTATAGCCTTCGGCATAAATAAAATTGAATAATTTTGAAAACTTATATTTTCAACGGTCCGAAAAGTTATATATTTTGTCACATTTTGCAAAGCTCCTAGTCTCGGCCTTTAGTTTAATGTATAAGCTTTCGAAATTTACAAGAGTTACCTGCGGAAAACGTGCGTCTTGTCCGTTATGATTTTTTTCGCATCGTGCGGTAGCCGAGCGTGCACGCGGCACTATTGAGCAGCCTCTGCGCCTCTACCTGAGAATGGGTGAAGTAGCATCATAACGGACAAGACGGCTGTTATACGCTTGAAATAAATTATTTTAATATATATGTATGTGTATATATATATATATATAAATTTTCTGTGATTTAATTATGATATATACGTATGCATATATATATATACATATTAAAATCAACCACATAAAAATTTCTTAAATATGAATGAAATGTTATAACATTCAAATAAAATATTTGAATATATATATATTATATAGTAAGCAAAGCTTTCTTTTAACCAAATCCATGTTAATATTTTCTGTCTAATTTTCTTAAAATTATTTCAATTATTGCGGTTATTTATTTGGTAAAATAATGTACATTGTTCACGTTTTTGTATTAATTGAAAATTTTATCTTTTCCTTTAACACCAATTTTCTACAATTTTATGTCTTTATTACAGGATCCGGTTACAAAGAATTGGTGCTGACAAGGAAAGAAGTATTTCTGATAATCAGCGAGCATTTATCCGATAAATTCGCTTCCTTGATCGAATTTATGGTAGAAAAAATTTCCAAGGACACCGGACGTACAGTTGTAGTGCCTGAGGACTCGAAACAGACTTTTTCGATACTCTTCAATCAAATGAGAACGAGGTGGCAACAAGCTCACAGAAAATCCTGTGTATTTTTCAAGAATTTTTTTAAATATATTAATTTATCTATTTAGCAGGATACTCGGCCATTTTGCTTATAACAATTTGCTGTAAGCTCTTTGTTGCAAGTTATAAACAATAGATATCGGATTGGTAATCAGCGACCTTGAAAACCCGTATATACCAATTTTTGTCAACATCTGGTAACTTTTTAACGTTCATGTCGGCCATATTGGATCGGCCATTTTTTTTACGATAATTTGGCTTGCGGATTCGTAATCAGCGACCTTGAAAACCCGTAAATACCAATTTTTGTCGACATCTGGCAACTTTTTAACATTCATGTCAGCCATATTGGATCGGCCATTTTGTTTACGATAATTTGGCTTTCAGATTCGTAATCAGCGACCTTGAAAACCCCTGTAAGCCAATTTTCATTCCCGTCAAAGGTCATTTGAGGTTTTGGCCAGGTTTTTGGGCTTTTCTCCTACTGTGCGCCCTGTTGAGGTCACTACGCCAGAAACCATTGGTAAAATCCATGGTGTGGTGGTGGATGACAGGAGAGTAAAAGTGCGTGAGATTGCTAGTGCTATGGGCATCTCGAATGAACGGGTAAATAATATTTTGCACCAACATTTGGACATGAAAAAGCTATCCGCAAGGTGGGTGCCGCGATTGCTCACGATTGACTAAAAACAAAAGCGTGGCAAGTGTTGCAAGGACGGTTTGCAGCTGTTCCAAAGGAATCCGCAGGACTTTAAGCGTCGTTTCTTCATTGTGGATGAAACATGGATACATCACTACACTCCTGAGACCAAAGAACAATCTAAACAATGGGTCGGCAAGGGGGAATCAGTACCAAAAAAGGTAAAGGTCGTTCCCTCGGCCAGGAAGGTTGTGGCGACTGTCTTTTGGGATTCGCAAGGCATAATCCTCATCGACTATCTGAAAAAGGGAAAAAATTCTGCAGGCACATATTATTCATCGTTATTGGACCGTTTGAAAACCGAGCTCCAAAAAGAACGTCCACGATTGGCCCACAAAAAAGTCCCTTCCCATCACGACAACGCACCAGCTCCGCCTCAGCAGTTGTGGCCGCAAAATTGATGGAAATAGGGATCCAACTCTTTTCACATTCCACCTATTCTTTAGATTTGGCACCCTCGGACTATTATTTGTTCCCCAATATGAAGAAATGGCTGGCGGGAAAAAGATTTTATTCAAACGAGGAGGTGATTGCAGAAACGAATGGCTATTTTGCAGACTTAGACAATTCCTATTATACGGAAGGGATCAACAAACTAGAGCAGCGTTGGATGAAGTGTATAAGCCTAAAAGGAGACTATGTTGAAAAATAAAAAAGGTTCATCCCAAAAAATTAAGTGGTTTACATTTTTGTACGGACTTATCAAACGACCCTCGTAATGTAATCCAACAAGTTTTTACGAAACGAAACAGCAGGTTTGAATGCAACCACCTTATACCTGAGTTCGAACCTAGGGGGAATTACCCCCGCGGGGGTAAAACAGTTTTTCGGCGGGGGTAGTGAGGCTGGCAATTTTCACCCGGTATGTACATAGGTGACAAAATTACATGTCAGCGCCACGTGGATTGCGCTCTCTCTCGCTGCATGTACACTCGTAAAAAGCGTGTCGATGTTTGTGTGTCGGCAGGGGGGGGGAGCGTAAAATCAGTTTCCCTGATACATTATGGGGGTAACAAGACTGAAAAAGTTAGGAACTGCTGACCTAATGCATCATCCAAAAGTTTCGGTCGATGCCTTGCAGGCGCTATAATCTATTGGAATCGCTTTAATTACGATGGCTTCAATATAAAATGAAAGCTAAATTGAAAAAAAAAAGAAATGGCAGTAAACCCCATCGTTTTACAGGTTCAAATATTTACTTGGCACGAACTCATCAAAACAGCTTTTTCTACTGTAGCTGTGAATGAGGGAGTTCTGTCCTTTACTTCTATTTGTTAGATTTGTTAGATTTGTTAGATAGATTGTAATTTTATATGTTAGATGCAGAAAAAAGTCACCCACGTACTGCAAATGCGTACTATGTAAATAGATATCTATTTTAATCCCGCAATCAATTATGTTTTCCGATGAAATATTTTATTTCACTCTCCGATGAGGGCAAAATTAATTTTTCGATGTCATTGCATAAAAATCCAAGTCATAGGAGACTCTACCACAACTTCGATTCTAGAATGCAGACCGTATAAAAAAGATGTCGACAATTTTGCATAAATGCCTGTGCACAAGATCCAAGAACGTTCTTCTAAACGGCCCTTTTCTCTGTTGTTTAATTTTATTTATTTTTGAAACTATAAATTTACTCAAATAATCTCTCTTCAACGAGTTAGCGCTCGGTGAATGAATTCCGCGGGGCTTGGGGAAGTTTGCAGCAAGTCTACGAGCGAGGTAATATAGTATTTGCTCTTTTTTTTATTCCTCCCTCGCACTTCGAGGCATCTTTTCCCTTGCATATATATATATATATATATATATATATATATACCTGATGCTCGCATCCCAAACGAATAATTTCATAAGCTTTGTTTCACCGAGTTGCCCTGCTCACTTGTCGCTCGCCGAACCGTCCGGAATTCAATTTGTATTGCCTCTCTTCTCGCATATTTTCCTCCCTCGTTCTCTTTTTTCCCGCCCTCCTCCCTCCCCTCATTCGCTCTCCATCGCTCCATTTTTCTGTGCTCCCTTGGTTTTTCGTTGTTTTTCCCAACAGAGAGAAAAGTTTTACGGAAAATAATGCAGGACGCGGATGGTCGTAATCGATTATCGAACTTCACAGCAACACGAAAGTGAAAATGGCAAGGAAGGTTGAGGGTAGCGGCGGGGGCGGTTGGGGGGGGGGGGGGGGGGGTATGAGAGAAGGAGGGTTGCACTTCTCGGTCCGTGTTGTTCGAGCTTTCTTGAGCGTGTGCACGGAATCGCACGTATAGTCACTTTTCACGCGTCAAATCGACTCTCTATCGAACGAGATGAATACCGATCTCGTTCTTTTGCTTCTGTTTCGATAAATATTTCCCATTTATTTTTCGATCGCCTATTCCCACATCCGTTACCTCACCCGATGTGGATGCTCACGTATGCTGGTCTGTGTGTGTGCGCGCGTGTGTGTGCGGAGTAAACAAGGTGACCCACTTCACAATTGATATTCCCCATTATCGATAAAACTTTTTTTTACCGAGCCACTCTACATATATGTGTGTATACTCGTCCATGGATAAACTATGTGTCCTCCCTTAGACTTTATCCCCGAATCAATTTCCTGGTAAAGTTTTATTCGCAGTTCAAGCTCGTGAATATCCGTTTATCACGTAAAATGGGGTAAATTGTTCAAATTTGCAACTTTTTGGACCAACCGATCTTTTTTTATTCGAACGGCGCATATATACATATATAGATTAAACATCGAAATCTAAATAGGAGGCTATCATTGGGGAACGCCAACAAAATAATATATGTAATAATATATGTAATGGATATTTGAACAAATAAAAATTTACTATGACTATATATATATACATACAGACATGCAGGGTGAGGCATATAAAGTGTTACAGAGCAATAGCACTCAAACTATTGATCATATCCAAAAATGTTTCAGACAAAAGTTTCAGTGTTCGCGAAGGCCGTCATACTGGACCACCCTATTTTTTTCATCGGTGGAGGCGCTGAAGCTACGTCAAGGTCAACTCCACTTTTTTAAATGGAACCATGTATTTTTTTTTCGATGACCTTGTGTTGTAAATCGCTGAATTCGCCTTAAAATCGGTAGTAATGTAATCGAAAAAAAATACATGGTTTCATTTTAAAAAGTGGAGTTGACCTTGGGTAGCTTCAGCGCCTCCACCGATAAAAAAAATAGTGTGGTCCAGTATGACGGCCTTCTTGAACACTGGAACTTTAGTGTGAAACATTTTTGGATATGATCAATAGTTTGAGTGCTATTGCTTTTTAACACTTTATGTGCCTCACCCTGTATGTTGGACGGACCAAAAAAAAACTTCCCGATTCGGGCTCGCACCACTTGAAATATTACTCGACAATGAAATAAAGACGCTTGTGAAAGGATCAGCCTGTAGGCTAATTCTCACAGGTGACTCATAAGGTTTTTCTATTCTCCATTTGATTTACACGTGATAAATTAATGTTTTCTTTTCCGAACCAAACTATTTCCGATAGATACAATCAACGAGTGGTCTGGATCCATTAGTGTGATTATTATATGTAGTGGACGGATTTATAGCCCCAGATTGAAGCCATTGCAATCATGCATTCTTCCATTTCAATCTTGATCAACAAGTTTCGAAGATTGAAAAGAAAGGATGCATGATTACAAAGGCTTAAATTGGGAGTTATAAATCCGTCTACTATACATAATAATCCCACTAATAGGTCCAGACCACTCATTGATTGTATCTATCGAAAATAGTTTGCATTGGGAAAGAAAACGTTAATTTATCACGTGTAGGGGAGACCGGGGCAAAATGGTATAGCGGGGCATAATGGGACGGGGGCAAAACGGGTTTGGGGCAAAATGGAATAGTGAAAATCAACACTGCTGGAAAATACGTCATTGGGGCAAAACGGGCCTGGGGCAAAATGGGACAGGAAAAATCGGAGACCACTAATTTCACGAGATTGGGGCAAAATGGGACAGTGGAATAATTCGATGCAGAAACGAAAGAAATGCAGGGGTAAAAAACGAGGGGTAATAAATGAGTGAAAACAGGTTTTATTGAATGTTACACGATATTTGGGTCACACTCTACTTACGATACTATAATTTAACGGTGGCAATGTTTAATTTTTATTGCTTGTTTAACTAAGCTAATTTTTATCAGCACTTTTTTTATCGGTTTTTTTTTTGTTTTTATCTTTCTTTGTTTTTTTTAAATTTATTTTCTGCCAACTGCACGTTACTGATACTGATTTTCAAGCCATTGATGAAAATCTAAATCTTGTCAATTTTTACGTAAATTGTTTTATGAAACTAGGACCGCCGCTCCCCATGAAATCGACGGATATGTGTGGCCAAATATATCGGTCAGTCCGTATTATCTGCGTATATGTGGACTGAAACGAACCACAAGCACCATTTAGATTAGAATATGTTTCAACAGCTCTTTCATAGAGCCGAAGCATGAATTTTCCTGTCATCCCATTTTGCCCCAAATTCAGCGGGCTGCGACACTTCATTTTTGTGTGTCCCATTTTGCCCCAATTTTATATTCCACTCCTCTCTGTCCCATTTTGCCCCGATCGCATTATGCCCCAGTGCCGTTTTGCCCCGGTACCGTTTTGCCCCGCTATGCCATTTTGCCCCGGACTCCCCTAAATCAAATGGAGGATAAAAAAATCTCATGAATCACCTATTAGAACTAACCTATAGGCTGCTCCTTTCATGAGGTTTTTGTTTCATTATCGAGCAATATTTTAAGGGGTGAGAGCCCGATTCGAGGAGTTTTTATGGGCCAGTCTAATATATATATATATATATATATATATATATATATATATATATATATATATATATACACACAGAGTCATTCATTAGAAGTTAGTCACTCGAAAATACTTATAAATATTCCTTTTAGATGAAAAAGTCACAGACAAAGCATGAATAGTGTCTCAATGACTACATTGTAGTAGCCTTAGATTGTTTTTCAAGTCGAGGTATCAACCTGATGTCGAGGTCACCTACACTTTTTCAGAGAAACCCATTTTTTATTGGTCACGAATTTGGAGCATAAGAAAAATAAATGGACTACAATATCACGACCTTGGGATGACCTTGAAATAAATGAAAAGTGTGTAGATCGGTGGATTAGTAGAAACGGCCCAGTTGCCCAGCCTCCACGATCAACCTCCTCGATCAACACTGGACCGGTGGTCCAGTGGTCTACAGAGATGTACCAACGACTCGGAAATATTTGAAGGAGCATATCAATCACTTTTGTCGAGCGGTTTCTAACGAGACGTTGCAAAGAGCTCCCCATCACTTAGAAATCGCATCGTAAAATATATCGCGGTTAATGGAATTTTTTTGAACATATACCAATAAAAACATCATTTGCGTTTCAAAGCACCGCTTCCTTTGCTTCCCTTGCTACCGTTTTGCAATTTTTTTGGTATTTCAAGGTCATCCGTGACATATTGTAGGTATTTGGTTTGGTTGTGATTTACATTTGTGGCTTATGAAAAAAGAAGGGTTTCCCTTCTAAAAAGTCGTGTTCCCTTCTAAAAATTAAGGCTACCAAAATGTAGACGAACCTCTAATGAATCACCTTTTGTGTGCGTGTGCGTATGCGTGTGTGTGTGTGCGCGCGCGCGTGCGTGCGTGAGGGCGTGCGTGTGTGTGTGTGCGCGTGTGTGTGTCTAAAAATAAATTATAAAGTTGTATCGAAAGGATAATAATCTCTAATTAATATATATATATATAAATTGGAGAACATTATTAATTAGAGTTTAATTCTTTAACTTTATATATTTAAGTTTGTTTATATTTATATTTAAGGGTTTATAATAAAGTTTAACTCTGTTAATCGCTAATTAATTAATCCTTATTAATTAATTAGAGATCATTATATATATATTATAGATATATTATAGATAATTGAAAGATATATATAAAGATATAGATATAGATATATTATAGATAATTGAAAGCCTCATATTGAAGTCCGAAAAAAAGGTCTAAAGAAATTTCGGCCGAGCAGTTCAAAAGTTTTATGAAAAATCTTCGGTCCGTGCGCGAAGTAATCCACATGAAAAATGGAAGATACGATTTTTTCTGGGGTTTTGTAAAGATCCGAAGGGGACTCCATTAGTGTAATTGAATTCGAGAAATTTCGCGATCAGAGAGTAAAACGGGAAAGTGAATAATAAAAATCGTATATCTTTGCGTGAGAGCGAGGGTACAGCGAAGAAAACGATTTTCCGTTCGAGTATATAGGAGGAAGAAAGGAGGTGAGAAAGCATGTTTGCTGGAAGCGGCGTTTCCGTTTTTCATCGAGTCGCAAGTATAAAACTCACGTCGCGAGAAGTTCAATACCTCGGGGAATGAGAAGCGAGGGAGAAAGATACAGCGATAGCAGGAGGGAGGAAAAGAGCGGGGGGGGGGAGAGCTGAAGTGAAGAGGCAAGAGAGAGAGAGAGAGAGAGAGAGCAAAGATGAAGGTCCCCTTAGGCCTTCATTCCAGTCCCTACCAGGTAATTACACGAGGCAAAGAATATAGATCGAGCCTTTCGTGCCGGATATTTAAAGGGGATGATGACAAGACGGAGACGTGCTTCAAGCGGACATATCGCACTGCATTCTCTTGCAATAAAATTTCAAAAGAGGTAATGAAAGGGAGGCTTGAAGCTTTAAGAAATCCTTTTTATTAATCATTTTTTGTTGATTTTCCAGCGGCTATTAACTTATAGATCGCGCCTCGGAAATATTTTCATCGGCCATAAAAAATGTGGTAACTCTGGCTTTTTGAAAGCGTTAAAAACACAATCCATTTTTGTCAGGTTGAGTGGTCTGCATAATGATTTTTTATTGCATAATTTTGGAGCCAGGCTCTTAACTTTGATTTGCAACAAAGATTTTATAAATATTGAAAAAATTGCCCGAGTTATGCCGAATTATGTAAACGATCAGATCCCACTGCGCTACGGAAAACTGTCCCGCTGCGATGTACTCTTTTTTCTCGTCCATTTATTGTTCTCGAAACGGTGTAAGTCGTATCGAAAAATCTATCCGTCCGATTCACTTCAAATTCGAACAAAGCATATTTTATAACATTTTCTATCGTATGACCGGATAATTTTTCAAAATGTTTATCGATTTGTCAATAAAAAATTATTAAAATTGTTCATGTTGTCGAAAAACGAACTTCGTTTTCTGTGCTTTGTCATTTTCAAAATTTAAAAAATTATCCGGTCATATGAAAGTTTTATTATTATACTGAACGTACATTTTTTAATTTTTCATTTCAGATGATCCTTTTCACTATATCCTCTATTATTCGCGACTTTTTATTGTTTATTTATTTATTTTTAATTACATTATATTAATTCATCATATTATCTTATTATTTTTTCTTTGATCACGAATATTTATTAATTTATATCACGATTCGATGAAAAGTTACTTTTCGACGAAGAAAGTAATCCTAGCTTAGAGTCCTGCGGAGTAATTTCGGTTTTGCCAGAACCCCTACACCAATTGGCCATGCAGCAAGTCCCACCATGCAACAATGGTGGGACTTCGTTTAAATGATAATAACTTCATTGAGTGGGATGAGCAGTTGAATATGGTGGGGAATGTAATAAGAGGAAAGACCTCGTACAAATCTACAGTGAAAAATAAACATAATAACTTCATTGTTTATCAATGTTTTTCAATAAGAAAACTCAATTCTTACTTTATAATTAAAAAAAAAAACGATTTGTCAATAACATTTTTCGAAAGTATACATATCCAAAAGTATCATACTAAAACTTCATGAAGATCGGAGGTATCTAACTATATTTTTGTGTGACGTTTACTTTACTACCTGAGTACTACTTTACTACCTACCTTATGAAATTTTAACACACATTATTTACAAATATAGCTATAGCGTATATGAAATCTTTTTTTAAATGTTGATATTTACTATTTTTTTGCCAAACTCGGTGAGAAAAACACGTTTTTTTGCTTTCTCGAAAAATGTCCGCCATTTCGTTATTTTTGCATATATAAAAAATCGTATGATATGCACTATAGCCATTAAAATACTGAATCTAAAACCGTTTGATTTTTTTTTGATCACACGATCCATCCCCGAAATTTCATCAACAGCGCAAACCTACAATTTTTTTAGGACATTTTTTTAACTACCATTTTCGCCTATAACTAATGACTTAACATTTTTTTTAAATTAATGTATTCCGAAAATGTATGTATTAAGTGTAACAACATTTATATTAATAACGATAACATAAATCGATCCAAAAAATCATGAAAATAGCTTTTTTTTCGTCTAAAGTTAGAAGACGCCTTAATTGTGTGCCAAATCCCGTCCTGGCTATCTCAATACCCTCGTCGGAAGAAATATTGAATACCGACCTGTTTTTCGAGCCCCAAGCATGTAGCTGACCCGTTAATGGAACAATACCGAAAATCAGTACGGTTTCTGTAGCCAAGTATAATCAATTAAATAATCGAACGCGAGCTGTCGATGGACCTAACTTCATTATTTTTCATTAAAGTAACGGGGATAAATAGAATTGTGGCAAAATCGTTTCGTGCGATCGGATAATGCGAGATGGATTTATTTTTCTCGGTCCTTCGCGAGAGCTTTTCCCTCCCGCCGGGCAAAAAACTTTATCATATCGTTTTTTCCCTCGCTCTTTTCTCTCGCTTTCCGTGATTCTTTTTCCACTACGCGAGAGTCGTTTTCCTCACCGACGACTTTCCTCCAACTATATCCGTATACTCTCGGGCTATTCCCTCCAACTTTTTCTCTTTCTTTGCTCGTCTTATTCTTCCGCTCATATACACAAATATATATATATATATATATATATATATATATATATATATATATATATGCACACGTATTTACGTGTGCATACCACAAGTGGTCCCCTGGCTCGATAAGATTGCGGAAAGCGCAACATTATGGAAGGAACAGATTCGGAGACCTATGAGAGAGAGAAAGAGCGAGAGAGAGAGAGAAAGAGAGAGAGAGAGAGAGAGAAAGAGGGAGAGAGAGAAGGAGTATTGTTTCTTGTAGACGTTGCACATTCCACGTGTGTTCTCTACACGAATACGTCCATTCGCTTGTCGCCGAACCTCTAAGCTCTTCTACCTCAAGTTCCTTCGAATACCTACCTATGCGCGGACAAAATCCTCTTGAGGGGGAGATACCTTAAGGCGAGGACAAAATTTGCTGATTTTCATGATTTTTTTTTAACGAACGATTTCTTCACCATTTTTGAGACTTAGAATATGTTTTATTACTTCTTTTGGCTGTTACATGGTAATTTTCGAGTAATCTTTAAAAATGACGGTGGTATGGCACGGTCTTCTAAACTGCATTTTCAAAATGGGCATAACGTATAGCTCAAAAACTAATCGATCGAGTTTGATGAAATTTGGTATAAATCTTCGTAATTTTATTGTCCAAAGCAAGACCCTAAATGTTTTTGAAAAAAATGCAAAATGTAGCCACTTCTTTCGGAAAAGTCAATCTTTTTGTTCCCAAGCGTACCATTTAATCGATTTTCAACATCCCTCACTCTTTCTTGGTCCATATTTTGCGAAAGCGTTTTTCACGAATTTGTATTATTTATCATTCATTTCAAACTTATATCAATGCATTGTTTATTTTTGTTATATCAATGTATTATTTATCTGGTAAATATTCGGAAGTGGGGCTCCTGCTAGAATCAGGGCAATTTTCTTCAAGGGTTCAAAAACAAACCCAAACAAGCCCATACAACGCTAAACAACCTCACACAACCCCAAACAAACCCAAACAAAAATTAGCCTGATTCTAGCAAGAGCCCCACTTCCGAATATTTACCATTTATTTTTGTTATATCAATGCATTGTTTATTATTGCTGTATCGATGTATTATTTATTTTTATTCACGAATATTAATAAATTTATATCACGACTCGATGAAAATTTACTTTTCGACGAAGAAAGTAATTCTAGGGCAATGTCCCGCGGAGTAATTTCAGTTTTTGAGAATATGGGAAAATCGCGCAGCACTGAAAGTAAGGCTTACCCATCTAATATTTAAACGCGTAAGAAAATCTTACCCGTTCGTTATTTTTTGACGATTTGTAAAAAGAAGATATAGAAGAACCGAGCATTTGAAAAATCGTATGAGAAACCAATTTTCTACGTTCGTGAAACTTATTATCGCTCGTTCTCGCCGGTAAGTCGCTTCGGGATGGAACCAATCGTAAAAAAAAACGGATGCGGGCATGTGTGCTCGTGCCTTTGTGGCAGTGAACCTACGCACACACATATAGGAATGGAAAGAGTTGAAATGAGAAGAAAGAGAGTTCTGTTCGAGAGAAAAGAGAGTTGAAGTGATGTGTAGAAGTGGCACGGTATTACGTTCCATGGACGAACGCCTGGGGAAAATCCATCGGCCGTAACGTCCTACGAGTGGATGAGCTTGGGGATATGTACTTCGCTGTGTGCACATATGTATACATATATACGTATATTTCACCACGTATGGGCTATTTCGAGGGTGCTGAAGCTTGCATCGTGTTGGATTGCGATTTTTTCTTTTTTCAAATTTCTTACATTTTTTGGAGTATCCAAAAACTTTTTCCGAATTTACCTTGTGGATTCCCAACGAGAATTGTAAAAAGAGACGTTTCGATGATTTACGGAGCGTGAATGTGACGAAACAAATTTGGATGATTCCAAAAACGAATTTTGGTTGGATCTCAACAAGGCAAATTTTAATGTCGTTTATTTTGCCCGATTGACATCGTTTTCGATTGAGGTTCAGCAATCCCAGAGAGTCCAAAATGTGATTCCCATCTAAGGAAACCTACCAGTCTAGACCCCGCAAAAAAGATCCACTTCGACAATTTTTTATGAATACCCAGTTGGTAGAATGAAAATTCCGCTCAGGGAAGGTCATTCTACATACCTCTAAGTATCTTTACAAATTTCTTCACAAGATTTTGTAACGAATAGGCAACGCTGAAGCTGGTTGAAGTGAGCCAACTTTGTTTGACAGTGTCCTGCGGACGGTAACATTACTTCGCCAACTCTTCACCGATTGACTTGAAGATTTTCTTCAAACTTCATCACAACATTTCACATCGAAGTAGGAGGAAAATTTTCTACACGTTGAAAACTTCTTCCGAAAAAAAAAAATTTCGGTCATTCTTATCCACCGAAAACGATTTTTCTTAAACATGCACTATTTGATTGAAAATCGATATTTTTCTGCGTATTTCCAAGGTAAATTTTATCTGGAACTCTAAATATTTTGAAATTTCATTCCAGGTAAAAAATTGAAGGAGAAGTCTTGCCGACGCGACCGCAGGCCACTATTAGACGAAGGTGACTTCATCCAGCTTAAGCGCCGGCAGTTTCTTACTAAACCTTCCGAAAAAAATTATAAAGATACTCGAAGCCATGCAGAGCAAAGGCTACCGAATGGAATTTTCGGTCTATCAACTGGTTATCCATGAAAAGTTGCTGAAATTCACCTTTCTCGACCGGTAGCCTCCCTTAAGGGATAACACTAGCCTACCGGCAGGAAATAAGGCCTAACTCTGACATTTTATTTTGGAAGTATGAAAAAAGGAATACGATTTCTTTTGAGAGGTTTTAATTTAGGGGCTATACCAGTGTGACACTTTCAAATAATCGATTTTTTTGCCGTTTTCGACAGTTTCGACAGTTTATACTTTCAAGAATATTCTGTGAATATTTCAAGGCCGTATCTCTAAAACTCCCCAAATGGCAGCCTTCTAAACAGCAACCGCTCGTAGGTAGAAAATCTATAGTTAAATCTTTAAACGCGTTTTTCTCGAAATGAGATTTTTCAAATTTGCTGCTATTGTTACTCAAAGAGCAATTATCCGATTGACTTGAAATTTGAACTGAGTACTCTTCAATATATTTATTCTACAATGACGTAGGATATACTTTATTGGATGAAAATTGACGATTCGGCATTGAAAAAAACGACCATTTTATAGGCAAGAAAACAGACGTTTTTTTCATAATTACGCCATCTCGTAAGATTTTGATATTTTTCGGAAATCCTACGTCATTGTACAGAAAATACGTTCCAGTTTAACGACATCTTTCCCTCTTCGGTTTCAGCTACTCAATCGTTGGGAATCATGTCAGCAGCGGAGGAACTTTTTTTTTTGCGCCTCGGAAGGCAGCGCATAAGTCGCTTTGATCTCAATATTTTTCTATGAAAAAATAATGTAGGTCAAATATAGCCGAATATATTCTTCATTTTCCGAAACATTTAATTGAGTACTTTCCTTCCAAAAAAATCCCGAAAATCACCCAAATTTTCAGCGTTCACACTAGTATGGCCCCTTAACACATATTAAAGTATAAAAAAACATTACTACAATTTTCATACAAAATGGCAGCGACAGAGCCCACCTTGAAAAACGTGTTTTTTACAAATAGCGTCACGGGAGGACGGTTTTTTTGTAAAGTATAAGACCTGGAACAAAAACAAAAAAATATAATCTATATATTATTAGCTATGGGACTACGCAGGGATTTTCTTAGTCAAATTTTGAAAAAATGGCGCACTTTGAAAGAGATAAATCGATTTTTTGCCCGAAAAATAAGCAGTAAATTGTTTATAAAAATGTTTACATTTAATGTAAAAACGGCTACGTACTCCCATAGAGAATGTAATTGTGAAGCTACTATTAACACTTCAAATCGATCCATGCAAGGGTGTTCGAGTAATCTGTCCTCCCAGTTTGAAAAAATCGGTTTCGAGAAAAACGTGTTTAAGGTTGTACGAGCACTTAAATCCTTGAAATTTTTGTTTACCTCTAATCTGCGATACCTGTACCATACATTTGTCCATCTACGTTGATGTATGCTAACCCGAAGTATTTGCTAAGCTAAAAAAACCATTTTTCCAAAATCGTAGAGTGGTGTCATCCCTTAAGAATTAAGGATGTTGAGTCCCTATGAAATATGTTAATGTTAATTGTTCAATAAATAGCTTCTTAATCGTCATGAAATTTTTACACGACCTCCTGAATACTTCATGTAAAAACATACCAAATTTTCAGAATTATATCATCATTACTTCAACCTCCTTAAGGGTTGAAATAAAAAAATGATAAGAAAATTCTGAAAATTTGGTATGTTTTTGTATGAAGTATTTAAGAGGTCGTGTTAAAATTTCACGACGATTAGGAAGCTCGTTATTAAAAAATCAACATTTTGTTAAGAACAATTTTCAAAAGAAATTTAAAAAAATTCATTAATAAACTTCGTTTTGTTTCCGTTGCTTTCGGTATATTGTAGATATTATAAAATTGAGAGGTCAAAAAAAAAACTTATTGCAAAGTTACATCAGTTTCCATAAAACAACATTTAATTTGTGAATGTTAATTGGTCAATAACGAGCTTCCTAATTGTCGTGAAATTTTTACACGACCGCTGAAATACTTCATACAAAAACATACCAAATTTTCAGAATTTTATAATCATTTGCGATTTGGGACTCACATCCTTAATCGGTCATTTGCTAGGATCGAGTTCCGTTGCATCACAGCTATCTTTTCAGTGTGCGGAAATACCGTTTTGCTTGCATCCTCGGCTCGTGCAATTACCTGAAGTCAATTGAGCAAGTTTCAGATTTTACGGATTCGGACAGTAGAGGTGAAGCGCATGATTTTGGGAGCTCCAAGGACCCAGGGTAAGGATAAAGGCCTGAGAGGGCAAAGATCCCCACTACCGGTCGCCTATGACGGAACAGCCCATGTACAAGGTATGAGGAATATACTTGTGTATGAAGATAGGGAGCTCCGGCAGGGGGCGAGACCACGGATGCGTTCACGAGAGATCATTCGACGGACGAGCAGCCGTGGGAGGAGGGAAAAAGGACTTTGCCACGTCGGCAAACCATCTCACCCGTAGTAAAACTCTCTCCGTCTCTTTTCAGGAACATATCTGAAAACGAAGTACTGGCTTGCTATAACGTTCAGGAGACTCCACGTCGCTCATGCTCTGCTTCAAGAACGAAATCGAATTTCTCGCGTTTCGGTGAAAGCTGGCAAAAGGGAAAGAGAGTGTGAGAGAGAGAGAGAGAGAGAGAGAGAGAGAGGTCGATAGCAAATTCGCGTTTTGACCACGAGGTACATGTTCCTTCTAGTGCTACGAGCCAAGGACTCAAGAGGAAGAAGCAAAAAAGGACGGCAGACAACAAGAAAAGGAGAGGACCATCCTGAAGAATACGATGATATTGAAGTTTTCATGGTTTTGCAACGATTTTTTTCGTATTGCTCAATTTCCATGACACATTTGGGCTACACAAATCACTTAAACATTTTGTGATTGAAACGAGATAAATTGTGATGAAATGTAGGGATCATAACCTAATGCTACCAAAAAAATTGTTTTCGAACACTTACTATAAAAGTAGTAATTTTATGTACTACCGAAACTGGGGTGGGGGTAAAAATGTCGAATGACCAAATGTAGAATGACAAAGATTTCGAAACGGTAGAATTATGAACTCTCAAAATAACGAAGGTTCAATTATTCGAAATTTTATCTGTCGACTGATAAAAAAATGGAATGACTATAAATGGAACCATTATTTATTCGAGAGCTAATTTATTCGAAAACGAATATTCAGATCGTCTGCAATTCGGAACATAAAAATACAGAATCGAAAAATGTAGAACACCCATATTTCCGAAACAGAAAATAGCGAGTGCCTAATATGCGTAATATCGTCTATGGCGAAAAGCAATAAATCGAAACGCAAAATGTCGATGGCCCGAAATGTCGAACGCCGAAAGGTCGAACGGCCAAAATGACGAACGTGGTGGGGCCCGTCACGTGGGATGACTGCCTTACGATATTTTAGCCGACTGACCGACAGCGCCATCTCGCAGCTTCACTCTGAAGCGCAAGTAACGTATTGCTCGATTCGCCATCCGGGCCGTTCTACATTTTGACCCTTCGCGATTTTAACCACTCGACTTTTTGGCCGTTCGCTTTAATGATTTTCTGCATTGTGAACCGTCGCAATTTTTTTAATTCGGAGAATTGTCTCGAATTATTTGGTGTTATGCATACAGGCCCATCGATATTGTGTTTTTCGCTATTTTTTCAAATCTGATTTTTGTTTTTCGCTATATATCAACTTCCGAGATGTTCATATTCGTAATTGTTATTTTCGACTTTACAGACTCTAGTAAGATTGACCCATCTATATTCGAACATTCGGCATGTTCGAATTCGACATTTTGGCCCATCTGCATATCGATCGTTCGAAATTTTTCCCCCCACCCCCGAAACTGTAAGTATTATCGCCTTTCTGTACTTTCTATGACCTTCAATGACCTTATTTTAAAGGTCGTTGAATTCGTTTTAAGCTCCTCTTTCATGATACAGAAAAAAAACCGATCCATTTCAAAAATGGAGATGACCTTCAAATGTCCGAAGTACCTCGACTTGCAAAAACCTATTATCGCTATCGGATGGCTCCTTTCGTACTGTGCAATTTCATTTCAGCAAATATTTCTGTGATCCTTATAGTTTCGAAGATATCTAAGGCGCTAATAGCTATTGATCCACCCTGTATTTTCTAACAGCTTGATATTCATACTAAATAGACGTGTAATTAATTTCATGAGTGAATAACTTTTTCATACGAAAAAAAAATAGTTAAATTCGCACATGATTTTATATCCGTTACGGTGGCCTAAGGCCTTAATGGTCATGAATATTCGTGTGCGAACTTAATAAAAGTGAATAATGAAAACTAAGACAAAAAAATCACTCTCTTTGGTCGACTCACATTGCCGGTCATAAAAGGAAGAAAAAAACCCCAAACGTGTAGTTTCCCCCTTTACAACTGTTTCGACAATATCGCAATGAATAAATTTTGCTGCGTTCCGAAGACGAGACGTTCAAACATAGTAAAGCTCCTCAATGATAAAGCTTTCGACAAAACGAGAATACATCGAGTTCGTTGACCTACGGTGTCACACGCAGAGATATTTAGATCGCGAGGGTATCGTTTGCGGGGTCGTTGGCTTATCTCAAGGGAGAGCGGCGAGGGTGGGGATGCCAGCGGCGGGGATCTGCGCCCTCTCCCGTAATACGGGACCAGCGATCATCGATCTCTTATCGTGGCATACGACACTACAATGCAAGACACTCGACGAGTACCGACAATACGGGCTGAATGTGAAATCGTCTTTTGCCGAAGCACGAAATAACGACGGGGTTTTGAAGTGAAACAAAAAAATACTCACGAGACATATTTTATTTAACGATCGCGAAGCGGGCTGTGAAATCGATTATTGATCTATAACGTTTTTCCGGTAGGGAATTGTTTCGTCGAACTGACGGCTTTCGACGATTCGTTCCGAGCAGTGTCGACGTGGACAAGAAGAGAGGGGGAGGGGGAGAGAGAGAGAGAGAAGGATGAGATTAGACTCTGTTAATTAGTGCTTTAGGAAAAAAACGTCCTCCCGCACATCACCCTCATGCTTCGTACAATGGAATAAAATAGAAGGCACAAAGAAAGAAAAAAGGAAGCTCGATACAAAAAGTAAAGGAAAATGATTATATAAACAAAATAATCTCAAGAATAAAATTGTTAAAAATAAATAAAAGACGACACGCAGATTAAGAGCGAAAGAGAAATTAAATAACCCTTCATTTATGGTCTAGCACGCTGTGAAGCAATTTTACAGAAGGTGGTGAAGAGAAGACTTCCAGTAATTTACGCAATAGAAATAAAAGTAAAAGTTCTCAAAGAAAACTAGAGTAGATTAAATTAAACTATGTTTATTCGTGTTCTATGATGTTGAACTTTGCTTTGCTGAAATGCAACAAAAATTTTGTTTCCTGAATTTCCACATTTCCTTTGACAGGTTTAAGTTATAAAAATCGTTCGATCATTTTTAGGCTCTTTACTTAACGATCTGCAACCCAAGTCTACAAAACATGATTTTCGAAACGGATAAAAATAAGGCATTAAGAAAAATCATTGCGTTCCAACGATGCAAACTTCAAACCCATCATGCTCTATGGCAAAAACGTCCTGTGACACACCACCCTCATGCTTCGTACAATGAAATAAAATTAAAGAGTAACAGGAACCAAAGAAGCCAGATACAAAAAAAGACACGACCCTACATTAAGAAATAAACTTAAGGATCGAATGTAAAACGCAAATGGAAAGAGAAAACATTCAGGTTAAAAAATGCCGATGAAAAACTGAGGCAAAAAAAAGAGAAACGGACATAAACCCTTTATATGACCGTATGACAGTTCTGTGACAAACCATCCAAGTCCTCACAAACTCCCATATTGACTTTGATCCTTTTCGAACTCGATGCCACACGATCTTGTTTGTAGTGCAATTCATGCAAACTAGATGACATGAATTGGATCAAAATTTGTCCGTAGTTCACATATCGTCAGACCCTAAGCTTCGAGGGTAAGTAAAGTTTGCGAAAATCGAAAAAAAATGTCAAAACGGCAAACGGTGTGTGAAAAATGTGGCGTGGCTTTGTGCTAAAACAAGCAAAACAACTGCTTCAAAGCATTCCACACATCCTAAAGGAATGTTACGACACAATGTGACATGTCTGTAACACTCCATTTATTGCTTCATAACGAGCTCCCTTAATTGAACTTCTCGAAAACTAAATAATGCGTGTTTCTTCTATTTATTAAAACCGGCCATGACGTCAACGATTTTTTAATTTTAACGTTGTTGAGCTACGATGGTGTAAGAGAGTCAGAGAGTGAGAGCGAGGGAGAGAAGGGCTGATGAAATGGGCCAAAAAATGAGAATCATCATGGCAAAAATATTACAAAAAGGGAAGAGTCAAAAAACGAAGTGAAGAAGCTCCGTGAACGCATTCTAGTCGGATCGAGATAGTGCCTAGTAGTAGTCCCAACGCGAGCCACCACTTTCCGCAAGGGAAATTGAGTGGAAAGAGTAATATATCGGGTTTTCACAAAACGCCGGTGGCCACGCGCGCTTTACCCCATCGTCCGAATAGCGAAAAAGAGCGCGAGCTAGAGAGAGATCGAGAGAATGAGGGAGAAAGAAACACAGGGTGGGAGGGAGAGAGAGAGAGAGAGAGAGCTCTCCTTTATCCCGAGGCTCACCCATATATAGGTATGAGAGTGTATTACACAATATATATGATACTGCCTTTCCTGTCTTTCATATTGCACACGGATACTCGTCTCGAGAGATTTTATTCGCGAAAAGGAACCAGAGATCGAACCCGCTGACCCGGATGCGACGAAATATCTTTGCAATCTCCTTAATACTTCTTTTCATTTCTCGACGACCTGTATCTGTCTATATATATAAACACATATATACATGTGGGTGTGTGTGTGCGCGCGCGCGTCTGTGTATGTAGAAGAACTAGGGGCGAGACGATATTTGTTAAAGTTAAGGATGTTGAGTCCCTATCAAACATGTTAATGTTAATTGTTCAATAAATAGCTTCTTAATCGTCATGAAATTTTTACACGACCTCCTGAATACTTCATGTAAACCATACCAAATTTTTAGAATTCTTTCATCATTACTTCAACCTCCTTAAGGGTTGAAATAAAAAATAATAAGGAAATTCTGAAAATTTGGTATGTTTTTGTATGAAGTATTTAAGAGGTCGTGTTAAAATTTCACGACGATTAGGAAGCTCGTTATTAAAAAATTATCATTTTTTTAAGAACAATTTTTAAAAGAAATAAAGAAAAAATTGTCAATAAACTTCGTTTTGTTTCCGTTGCTTTCAGTATATTGTAGATATTATAAAATGGAGAGGTAAAAAAAAAACTTATTGCAAAGTTACATCAGTTTTCATAAAACAACATTTTATTTGTGAATGTTAATTGTTCAATGACGAGCTTCCTAATTGTCGTGAAATTTTTACACGACCTCTGAAATACTTTATACAAAAACATACCAAATTTTCAGAATTATATCATCATTTGCGATTTGGGACTCAACATTCTTAACCATCGTTTCAGTCCACTTGAGTGGCTGATGTTGATGAGATACAGGTAAGTAAAGACAATGAAAGTAATAGCGTTTCATGAAATAGAATTGCCAATTATGCCAAAATATTAATGAAAATTTCGTCGAAAGAGTGAACGTTTGCAAACAGGGACGAGGCAGCCATTTATCGGAGATTGTGTTTCACACATAACGTTCATGCACCTTATATTAAAATTAAAATATTCGTATTTTTCGAATAAATAATACGTTTTATTAATAAATAAAAATGTCAGGTCATTTTGAGACACCCTTTATATATATATATATATGTATACACACATACATACATACATACATACATATACATATATATATATATATATACATACATACATACATATACACACATATATACATATATACACACAGTGGGTAAAAAAGGTATTTAAGCATCCCACACGAAACTGTTTTCGTGAATTTGGCTTTATTTTCTTGTTCGTGTTTTTCCCATGATTTTTGTAAACAGACACCATGTATATTTTGGATAAACTGTCGAACGCAGAAACTTCATAAAGCATTTTATTTTTTTTTGAAGGATAATTTGGAAAAACCCGAGTGCACAAATACTTTTTTACCCACTGCATGGACACGTGTTGAAGATCGAGATCCCTCCTTCAACGCATCTCCCACTTCAAATGAATGTTTGGGCACTTTATTCTTGTTTATCCTCAAAAATAAACGTTGGCCCATAAAATAAGGATCCTTGACTAGACAAAAACGTCTTTACAAAAAAAAATGCATATTTACCGAAATACAACGATCTGAAAAACGTTTGGGGTCCAATCGAACCCGCATGCAGTCAGAGGTTCGTGGCGGAAGTGTACAGTCGAAGGGATATATATATACATATATATAGAGGAAGAGAGAGAGAGAGATATTTTTTGCGTGAACTCTATCTAGAGTGGGAATCGAGGAGATTTATGCGAAAAATCCACGATCTTGGCAAAATTTTACAATAACACTTATTTCAGCCCGTCTTGTATAACGCGTGTTTTCGCGTCGTTTGTGTCACGCGACCTCCAACTCATCCTCTCGACACTCGTCGCCCGGACCTTGAGTAGCGTGGCTGGAAGCGTCTCGACCTGTCTCCACTTGTCGCAGCCCGCGTCAGGGGTGGATTCTTCCCTTCGCGCGGGATTTTCGAACATATATTTACATTATGTATGGATAAACTTCCGAACAGCAAAGTTACCCTCAATGTTGGTGGAATTTTGCACAGACCGTCTTTTTGTCAATATGAGGCTTTTTCTGAAAGGATTTTTAGCGCATCTTAATAGTTTCTTAAATATCTAATTTGAAAAATTGATTGATCAACGCGAGAAGTTAATCTTGGGTCCGACAGACCTGATCAAAATTTCAAGGGCCTGACACCGCCATTCAAATGAGTGTATGCAGATGGCGCTCATGACGAAGACAAATGGCGCGACAGCAGTAGAGAATAGAGAACGAGAATGTAATTTTCATTGTTCTTTTTCTTCAATGTTTTTTAACGAATAAAGCCATCGTCGCGTAGGTGTTTGTTCTGTCGAGTTTATATACTGCAACGGTACATCCTTTCTCTTTCTCTTTAATTCGTTTTTAAATATGTTATATTGAATATGTATGGACCACTGTATTATTTCCTTTCGATATTAACTGTTTTGAGAAGTGTTATTTTGCTATGAATGTATTGGGGGAGTTGTGCTTAAGACGTCATGGTGTGATAAGACGACACACCCTCGATATCTTTTCAAATATTCGTGCTAAAGCGTGTCTCAAAATTACCTGACATTTTAAATAGCGCGCCTTTTCTTTATGGCGAACATAGAGTACTAATTTTCGACGACTGGCATCAGGAAGTATTGAGGCTAGTCATGGAGAATTACACGGAGAATTACACCATTCCGGAGCTCAAGGAAGCAATTGGACACACCATTAATGAAATTAGCCCGCAATTATGCCAAAATGTTATTAAAAATTTCTTCAAAAGAGTGAACGGGGTCAAACAGGGACGACGCAGCCATTTATCGGATATTCTGTTGAAAACATAACCTCAATGTTTGTACCTTATATTAAGATAAAAATATTCGTACTTTTCCAGTTAATTATACGTTTAATTAATAAATAAAGACGTCAGGTCATTTTGAGACACCATTTATAACAGTAAGGATGACGTTCTAGGGTGGCCAATAAGTATCGATAGTATGCAACATATAGTATTGCCGTCCGTGAACGCGAGCTTTTACATAGTGAATGTTTCCATGATTTTAGAATGTAAAAATGTGACCATGTTATTATCTGGTGTTAAAAATACCCGGCAGGTAAGATTTCCCTAGTGTAATTCATTCATATTTTAGGATCACCGTACATGAAAAATAGTCTACAACGCACATACTAACTCCGATGCTTTTGTCACGAGAAATAAACAATATTTCCATTCACTTATGGGTAAGGTGACATACCCGTCGTCGGTGTAAGATGGCACACCACATCTTACCCTGTTGCGTTTAAAACCAGATCAAAAGCAAGATCTTTTGGCTTATGGTTGTATAGGATGCCTGGCAGTTCAACTAAGCTCGAAACGTAAGAGTTGGTCAGATGGAAGACATTACCAAGGCCATTGAAGCAGCAAAGAAGAATAGAATGGGTCTGCTTTTAGCATCCAAATATTTTATCGTCCTGCAGGCAACACTTCGTCACCACCATAATAATATTCCAATAACCCTTGCTCGCTACAAAGCAGACTTTGACCCAGAAATTAATGTATCTCAGCGGAATTCGATCGACGTGGGTAAAGATGACATACGTATGTCATCTTAGACCGATGTACGTCGTCTTACACACGTTAACCTACATGTGGTTGTTTATTTTACTATTTTTGATTCACACAACTAATGTCCTAAAACTGATTCTATTTAATTGTAATACACCTTTATGAATACACTCTTGACTTTACATTCATACGACGTTATTTGTTCAAATATTCATCGTAAGAGAAAAAGTATGTCATCTTAAGCACAGCTTCCTTACAGAATATCTATACTCGCTGGCAGGTGCATGTGAGTCGCAGAATGATTGCATGAATAAGTGAATGAATAAATCGATAAATAGATGTGTAAATAAGTAAAGAAAATGTGTATGTGTTGATTTTGTTATTAGCAGCCGCCATATTTACTCGCAGTAACATGCGAAATGTGCAAGAATCCAAAAGCAGGCGCAAATTTATCGCGAGGGGGAGCTTTCGGCCGATGGAATCGACGTAGAAAATGACGGTGTCGAAAACATAATCTACCAAGATACCGAAAAGGACGAAGATGATGCCGAGGATCACAATTCGCATGTGGTTTCCTCCGTCTCCGATTATGCAATTGGTTATGCTTTTACGCAATAAAATCGTCTTATATAAATACTTTTATGGAATGTTTAGAAAATGTACTTCGAAAGTATTGGAGTCTCAAAGTAGTGATTCGTTAAAATAGACCATACATTGATTGCAACGAAAAACGACACTCTGAAAATCGACCGAGTTTAGCCCTGAAGGTTTTGTTGATAACGATTAAAAAAAAATTATTTCACCATATTTTTTTGCCGAAATGTCACCTCTGCTAGGTCAGAATCAGCAAAGAAAATAAAATTCTGTCTGCATAATTAGTGCACTTCTCGTGTTGTGCTCTCTTTTGCGAATCATTTTTATCTGTTCAAACAGCTTTCTTAGACAAAATATGAACCAAACATAGATTTTATCTCCACAGCCGCTTTCGTAAAAGCCTGCTCTATCATTTAAAAATTTTTTCGAATAGACATAAATTTAAGGAAACCCCATCATTCAAACGTTGGCCGGATCAGACACGTTCGCCGCTCGTTTCGATGGGGTGTATTTGTTTTGGTTTGCTCGGGTGATGTGGGGTATAGTTCTGTTTGTTTGAGTTTGTTTCCGTCCAGTTGTTTTGTTTGGACTTGCTCGTATTCGTTAGGGTTTCTTTGGCTTGGTTATGTTTGTTTACGATTTTGTAGGGTTTCTTTGAGTTCGCTTCGCCTCGATTGTGTTCGTTGGGATTTAGTAGACGTGTTTGCGTTTCGTTGTGTTTGTTTGGGTTTTGTAGAGTTTGTTTGATTGTTTGGGATTAATTGTGCTCGTGTGGGCTTGACTGCGTTTATTTCGGTTTGTTTGGGCTTGTTTGTGTTTGTTTGGCTTTTGTAGGGGTGTTTGCGTTTCGTTGTTTTTCTCGATTTGGCTTGTTTGTTTGTTCGGACTTAATCGTGTTTGTTTAGGCTTGATTGCGTTTATTTGGGTTTGCTTCGGCTTGGTTGTGTTTGTTTGGATTTGTAGGGGTGTTTGCGTTTCGTTGTTTTTCTCGAGGTTTTGTAGGCTCTGTTTGGAATTGTATGCGCTTGGTTGTGTTTATTTAGGTTTGGTAGGGTTTGTTTTCGATTGTTTAGACTCGGTTATGTTTGGTTTGGTTTGTTTGGACTGGGTTGTGTTTGTTTGGGCGTGGTTGTGTTTGTGTGAGTTTGTTGGAGTTTGGTTGTCTCTTTTGAACACCGTTACCCTTCTTTCTCTATCACCCCTCTGCCTCATTCCCTCATTTTTTCTCTCCTCCTCCATCTTCGGTGATCGTTTTACGATCGCAGTTATGCGTACATGTATATTACGCTCATGTTCGTGCCATTACGAGCGATCCTGACAATGGATATCCCGTATCAAGGCCTCGAGATGCTCGGGGGCTTTTTTCTTCCCTTTTCTTTCGCCAAGCGCCCTTCCATCCACGAAAACAAAACACAAAGTTCTGGTGCACGGAAACAATTTTCTCGAATAAATTCTCCATTTTTTTCCTTCATCCCTCCACTCTCATCCACTTCACTTCGAACCCTCCCCCCCCCACCCGACCCCCGGCCCACGATCTCTTCTTCCTTGCTCATCTCCATTATTCAACGGGCAGACGACTCCCTCATCGATACTCCTGCAACGATCCCTTCGTCCTCTCGTATTCGTAAAACATCCTCGTCATATTTCACCAAGCGTTTTTATCAGTCGCTTTTTTGTTGGGTATCCCCTTGTTTTTTTTCTTTTTTTTCACGCGCAATAGTACCCCCGGCAGATATTTATGGGGTTTTGGGCACGTATCGCGTTGTACGCAGGACGCAAATTGTCTCGCGTTACGCAAATTTTTCGTTATCGTTGGTACAACGTGCGAGAGGGACCGCGGGGGAGGGGGAGGGTTTAGCGGAAGTGACGGAAGCGCGAGTTGCAGGATACATGATACTATGCCATGAGTCCGCGCGCGCGCGCGGTAGGAAAGTACATGAGCTTTTAACACGCTCGAGAAAATAAATGGCCACGTGTTGTTCCTATACCCGCCCTTATTTATCCCCGTTTTTCTACCGAAACCCACCTACAAGTTTAATCAACACAATTTACGTCGTGTAGCCCATTTATGCGTTGCAAAGTTTTCGTTGTGTTCATAATTTTTGGATTTTGTAAGCGCGCGCGCGTGTGTGTGTATATACATACCGGGTGTCCTATTTTAATCTTATACCTGATTTATATCGAAAAATACTGTTCCGATAAAGTATTAAGGGGTTAGGCCACTTAGGAATTTAACAATTTTTTTTCGTATGATAAAATGATTCACTCATAAAATTAATTACACATCGACTTAGTATGAATGTCAAGCTGTTAGAAAATGTATATTTTTTTTCGATGTACAAATTACCGACTACTAATATTTTCTTTTGTTATCTTTTTTCCAATTGGCGTGACAAATAATTTCAACAATTTTCACTCGATTTACTTCAAATTTAAAAGTTACGTTCCTAATTGCATTCCGCAGAGAAGTATGTAAAGAATTTCTGATTAATCGAAAACTTTTCATTTTATGAGCAGTTTTGTACGAAATTTTTCACTGAAAATTCATTTCTTAAGTTCAAATACCTACAAATTTTGAATAAAACAATATTTTTTAAATTCCGTACGTACTTCTCAAGGTATTCTAATGTAGATTGACGAGGCTTTTTGTTTTTTGTTCTAGGTAAAAAATTGTGGCTGCTAAATGTCACGCCGCGGAGCGCTTAAAAAAAAGATAACAAAAAAAATATTAGTAGTCGGCCATTTTGTACGTCGAAAAAAAAAACTTTCTAACAGCTTGATATTCATACTAAATAGATGTGTAATTAATTTTATGAGTAAATCACTTTTTCATACGAAAAAAAATTGGTGAATTTGCACATGATTTTATACCCGTTACCGTGGCATAACGTCTCAAGTAGAACAAAACTTTTACGGTTCATAGGGGGACGTTAAAAAAATCATTTCTGGTCCGAAATTCAAATGGCGACGTTCACATGGCTGACTTGTTTGAAAGAAATGGAATCAGGTATTGTTTTCACCAAAACATTTACGAAGTCATTTTTCGAGATAAATCAGATGTAAGATTAAAGTAGGACACCCGGTATATACCGGGTGAGGCAATAACTATCAGGAGTCAAAATGTTTTTCAACCTCTTAGACTTAGAAAAAAAATTTTCCTACAAAAGGTGCATCGTTCGAAAGGAGTCATTGAGTGGTGGCTACAAGGTTGCGCCAGGTGGAGGCGTTTCGGATATTTCAAGGATACATCCGTTTTTTAAAATGGGACGACTAATTTTTTCCAGAATTTGATCAACGAGCTGAAAATAAGTTCTCTCACCAAATTCCAAAATGATCGGTCAAGATTTAGTATGAAAACTGATAAAAATGGAATTTCAATGTTTTTGGTCTAGAATTGATTAAAAAAATTGTGCAGACCCTTGGATTGGTAACTGTGTAACGCGAAGGACGATCAAGATCCGGATAAGGCTCAGCATACACAATTGCCATTTGCCTTTTTTTTAGATTTTCCGTAAATCAAGGTCATATCAACTTGCTCTTGGTATGGAAACGATTTGCGGAATATTCAATTCTGGACAGGCAGGAGGAAGTTCTGTTGTAGTATTTTTGATTAAAGATAACACACATGGTTATGGAAATCACAAACTTTTCACTGCTTCCTAAAACAAGTTGATGAGATTCTTAGTTGCGAACAATGTAAACAAAGCCGTACGACTTACCCGGACTTTGCATGGTATCAAACAATTGAAAGCTTAGTTAGAGACTGTTCGTTAATACAGACTGACGTGATTGATAAGACAATACAATCAATGCGAATCAGATTGCAAGCCTGCATTGAATGTGGTGGCGATCACTTTGAGCACCTTGAGTTTGAGTCCTTGATAAAATTCTAAAAAAGAAAATAGTGGTTCTATTTAAAAAATGAAGGTGACCTTGCAATCTAGGAAGCACCTCCACCTTGATGAACCTCGTAGCGACCACTCTATGACCCCTGTCAAACTATGCAACTTTTTAGTAAGAGTTTTCTCCTAAGTCTTCCGGGCTATAAAATATTTCTACTGCTAATTGTTTTTACCTCACCTCGGCCTATATACAGATTGACTCAGAGATGATTAATTCCGACATAGTACAGACGGTACAGTTCTTTGATAGACGGGCATTTCCATGTTGGGCATGTTGCTTATGTCACTTCGGCATGTTGCTTATGTCACCACGAGCATGTTGCTTATGTCACTTCGAAGGGTGGCCCAATACCACTAACTTCCAATCAAAGGACCCCATACTTAGTTGAGCCAGCCTGCAACGAGCACGTAAAGCAGGACGCCATTGCGGATCAACTGAGGATCACCATTTCTTTGCTTGCGAGGCGCAGAAAAAGTGTATATTGTGGCGTATTGTAACTGGTGATGAAAAATGGATTCATTTCGACGAGCCACCGCATAAAATGATGGGTTGATCTTGGCCAAGCATTAACATCGTCGCCGAAATGGTATACCCATGGTCACAGAGGCATGCTGCGTATGCAGTGGGATAGAAGAAGGTGCTGCTTCATAAGCTTTTGAAAGTCAAGGAAACAGTCACTGCCCGTAAAGGAAATTAGGAGGGCAGCCATAAAAAAATTCGCGGCCCATGAGGGTTTGAATATGGATTCCCTACTAGGGCTTTCCACAACACAATCGGACTAGGCCCCGACAGGAAAATAACACGGTTGGGTAATTTATTCAAAAAAGGTCGTAGCGAGGAAAATGATAAAGGGCCCAGACGGGATTCATCAGGGCAGTGGTTGTTACATGGCATGCAATATATTTGCAAAGTTATTTTTAAGAATTTCTAGTTTTTAGATTTACTTCCATAGATGTGATATATTTAAAGTTCCAGGTATCGATAAAACACTAGGTTCGGTCACTTAAAATAAACATACACGTGGAATTTTACTATGAATCATTTGTATTCTATAAACATTCACAATGTTTGGAAAATAATTTTCGCAATACAAAAATAGTTAAAAAATAATAAATTCATGCGTGCAAGAATGACAGCACATATGTACGTACAGTACCGTTTGGTTGCTTCGACATTTTTAATTGAACTAATTTCCGTTCAATGCTCGTGACGGGATAAACAACATCCACCGATTTTTTTTAGATAATTCGCCATTCGTTAACTTTAGATGACTTTGTTGAGTACATGAATACATTTGTTTTTTTCCACACTTTTGCTTCACTGTACAAACATTCTTCAGACTCGTTACGTCCGAAAATTTTGTTAATCTCCGCGACGTATCCATTACGCAAAAGCACAACGTTATCTGGCGCTCTCTCACCAATAAATGTGGAATGATTAAAAACAATTTTTTTTACAATTACTTCTCCATCTTCGAGATAATTCTGACCAATCTCGCTTGATATGTATCCACTAATAAAGGTGATAATTATAGGGCAGTAATAGGGTTGCTTCATGGCTTCGATCGGGTTCTCTTGAGGCAACCAGTCGGGCCCTGATTCCTCTTTAGAGCCTCTTTAGGACCTCTTTAGGCCCTCGTCGACAGAGTGTGACCGGCCTCCAAGGGACCTGGTCAGGTGCCATGTTCGCACCCTTGCAGAGTAAGGGAAAAATAATCGCGGCCTTGTTAAAGCCCTGGCTGAATTCTTTCACGGGTGGCGAACGTCACCAACAAGCAGCTGCAGCGTTTCAACGATAATTTAATAGCAAAAAGGCCAGCAGTAGCATCGAACGGCCTAAAGGTGATTCTGCTGCACGACAACGCTCGGCCCGACTTTGCATTGGCGGTGAAAAAAATACTGATGGGATCAAAATGTCTCCCTCACCCAGCATATGCTGGGCGATGAGTGGATGGCGTCAAAAGACAGGGCATTCGGTCGATGTGGGATTTAGCTTTTCTCAGACAGCTGGGAGAAAGTATACGGTGTGTTAAAGAGACCTGATATTTTGATTTATTAATAAAACGTATTATTTATTTGAAAAGTACGAATATTTTTATTTTAAACCTAGGAGCATGCGGGGGCCATATGGACCCCTCGCCCATTTCAAAGTACGCTCCGGAAATAATAAACGGCTGTTTCGGGTTCAAATGAATACGAATAAATCTCTATCGATATTACTTGCAAAAAAATTATTTTACCTAATTATCCTTAACTTTACCCATTTCCGAATCTCCAGAAATTGGTAATATTCTCTTTCTCATAGTATATTATGTCTATTTCAAAAACCTGTCTGATTTTTTTCCATCCGTTGATTAGAAACTAAATGACATTTTTTTGTTTGAAAAAAGTCATTTTTGAATGTTTTATACATTTTTTTTCGTTTAAAGTACTTTTGGTCGTAGCACCCAGTCTAAAAATTCGTTGGCCAACAGATCGTACTTTATAATTGACAGTTGTTATTTAAGTGTTCCTGATCAGCCTTGATTTCCGATTAATCAATGCGAAATAAAAATAGCGACGAACGAGCTTCAAAAAAATAAGACCGTAATGGATGCGAACGATATTTCAACTCTTCACTCTCCCCACGTTTTAATTCATTCTCCTGGATAATCGATCGATCGAGAGTCACAGTTGTCCCAGGGACTTTTCTCCCTTTGCTCTTTTTCCTCCGATAGAATTCTCGGTCGTTGTCCGACCACACGGTGCGATCGATCACTCGAGCGCGAATCGACCGGATATCTTTCACTTCCTCCTATCGAACGAGTCTCGTCTCCTTACCCCCCTGACCCCCCCCCCTCCGATGCACAGCCGCGTGGAAGTGGCAAAAACTCGCGGCACACTTTACTTTGTGTGCTATTTCCCGCAAGAGCCCTCTCGTACACACGAGCCCTGGGCTAGTGTAGTATAGTCAAAACTTTTTCCTCCCCCCCGCCGCAGTTTCGCTCATTCGAGATCGCGCGAATTTCCTCTCGGAAAAACTTTTTCCGTACGTCCACTTCGCGCGGGACACGAAGAAGTTACGATACTGTTCTCACTTCCTTGTATACAGGGTGACCCGTAAAATAACGTAAAAAAAAATCAAGATGCCTCATCAATACCTATCCAAATCACTCCCATATTTGTTCTACGATTTTTTTTAGTTTACAAGAAAAAGCCTCCTTTATTTTTCTCTTTTGTGTATGTAAAGGGTGTCCCAAAAGGAGCTGACATTTTGAATTGCACGCGATTCTTTTTGTGGCGAACATAGAGTACTAATGTTTGACAACTGGCATCAGGAAGTATTGAGGTTTAGTCGTGGAGAATTACATAATCGAGTGGCGCATAAAAATTGTTATTTGCTGCATTGTTGTTGCAGACGAAGTTTCATGTTTTCTGATAGGAAAAGTGCGTGCCAATGATCCACAGATCATTGCGGAGTTCAAGGAAGCAATTGGACGTATCATTAATGAAATTAGTCCGCATTAGTGCCAAAATGTTATTGAAAATGTTGCCAAAAAAGTGAATGCTTGCAATCAGGGACGAGGCAGCCATTTATTGGACATTATGTTCCACACATAACCTCCTATGTTCGTACCTTATGTTGAAATAAAAATATCCGTACTGTTCTAATAAATAATTCGTTTCATGAATATATTACAATGCCAGGTCATTTTGAGACGGTTGCCGTTTAACTTGCTGACTAGATCTGGCCGACCATTCAACTCGCCAACCAGTGAACAAACCCAAACAAACTCAAAATTGTGTGAAAATTACACATTTTTAGTTTTACAAAAAAATAATCGGCGAGTTTCTAGTCGACGAGATCTTTGGTCGGCGAGTTCATGACTCCGGCGAGTTCTTAGTCGGCCAGGTCCTGGTCGGCGAGTTAAGGGAAGGTACCTGAGTTGACAAAAACAGGTAAACTTCGGAAATTTTTATCTCAAAAACTAATGTTTCGATTGGACCCGGGTTTTTCTTTATTGGAAAATATATACATTGAGGTATGTTTAGGAATTAAAAAAAAATATATTCGTTGACTGGAAGCGATTTAAACGCCATTATCTCGAAACATAGTTTTCAAAGTCGGTGTCAGATATATCTCGAAAACGGCTTATCCGATTTTGTCCAAATTTGGATACAATATTCTTCGTTAGTTTTTCTCTTTCGCCACGTAGGATTTTTTTGAAATTTTCATTTTTGACGGAATTGCGACCGTCTTAATCCAACATTCGTTTTTCGTTCGCAATTTCCGACGATTTTGGTTGCATAAAAAAGCAATGGTAAAATAGAATGAAAAAACCCTACGTGGCGAACGAGAAAAACAATCGAAAGATATTCTATCCAAATGTGGACAAAATCGGACAAGCCGTTTTCGAGATACATCTGGCACCGACTTCGGAAACTATGTTTCGAGATAGTCGCGTTTGAATCGCTTCTCGTCAACGAATTTATTTTGAAAAATTCCTAAACATACCTCGATGTACATATTTTCCAATAAAAGACACCCGGACCCAATCGAAACATTGGTTGTTGCCATAAAAATTCCCGAAGTTTACCTGTTTTTCTCGCCGTTTACTCAGGTACCTCCCCTTAAATCATTGCGTTTTGAGACACCCTATACATACCTCGCGATTTTTATACTTGTGTTATCGTTACGGAGAGCACTGATGAGCAATAAATAAATTACCAACGGTACACTAACGTGAATGCTTTGGATGTTTATCAAAAGTTGAAAAAACAAGTTTGAGAGGATCAGTCACTGAAGTTCAGATGATAAAAAAAAATACTTATACTAGTCTAAATGACTCCCAGTTGCTTTTTGACAGGTCACCCCTAGCTCGAGGCCCAAAAAATTTGAAATTTCCGCGGCCTTTTTCTGAAAAAAACGTGTGTAGAGTGAACTTTTTTTTTAACTTTAGAGTGTATGGTTTTAAATATCTTTAACACGGTTTGTATTTTAAAAAATTATAAACGCGGTTGACATAATGGTTTGTGCAGACCGCTGCTAGAAAGACGCCTTCGCGGTGACCACGGCTGCTCGCAAACAAATCATCCAAAACTAAGCTTGAGCGAAGGATTAAAAAAAAATTCATTTGTGAAAAAACGGCCGCGTTCTAAAGTGAAAGTATCGATTTTCGGTAAAAAAAAACGCTCTATTATCGTTGATAAGGAAAAACTAAGCATTGAACAAAAAGTGCACTGATTTTTTTGATATCGTGGTAACCGATTTTGAAGTGAATTTGCGAAAAACGCGTCTAAAGTTCGCCGGCTCGCGGAACGCACTTATAAACGCACATCACGCTTTCAATTTTGAATGCATCGACTTGAATTTTTCAGAGAATACTATGGTAATGTGGTATTTTGGGAATTCGTCAGAAACCAAGGCCGATATCCAAAAAAAAATTAATCTAGGTGTAAACCCTTAAAACGTCTAAGACGTAGAAAGAAGACGAAGAAAGTAGATATACAAAAGAGAAACAAAATCAAATCGTATGCTACGAAAAAAACTCGAAAAAAAATAAAAATATGTTTTTTTCTCGAAAACTAAGAAAGATGCACATACGTGGAGGTGATTCGGATAGGTATCGATACGAGACATCTAGATTTTTTTTTGGACGTCACTTTTTGGGCCACCCTATGTGCGGATCTCGATTATCTTTATACGGCAAACCTCTGCGTTTTGTCGTGACCGATTTATTGGACGTGATTCCCGCAAGGCTCTGTGATGTGCACACGGGCTCACGTCTCTTTATTATTACTTTCCGCCTACAGCATCAAGTATCCTGGCCTCGATAAAACAACTTCCCAGCCCTCGATGAACTCGTTTACTCGCCTGCGTTCATGTCTTCCTCTCAGGATAAAAATCCTTATTGAGAGGAAGACATGAACGCATGATAAAAAGCACCACTTATTTTTTAAATGCACTTGTCACGATGTTTCTTGCCACTATTTTTTACACGTGACTCCTCGAATGACTTTTGTGACGAATTGCTGTCCGAAATTTTTCGAGGGAGAGCAATAAAGGGAGAAAAAAGAGAGGGAACGAAAAAAGCAGCATTTTTCATCAACCTGGAAGGATAGAGGAAGAATAGAAACTTACCGGTTACGATGAGCCTCGCTAGGGTCGAACTCTCGACCGTTGCTCCGGTAACGTGATCGACCGTGCGACATCTGTAGCCGTGATGTTTGTCATCGGGATTCACTGCGAATATGAGCAGCTCGCCGGTTGGCAGCATGTGATATTTTCCATCTGGAAACAGACCGGAGAAAAAAACGTTGATAATGTGCCACAACAATTTTACGGATAGCAATATCCTTATATGTATATTTATCTACACGAGGAAAGCCGATTTCAAGGACATTCGACTTGTTAACTGTCCTCATAATCTATTGTCCCTATACTGATAAAAAAGATTGATTGAAATCCACTAGATGCGTTTATTTCATCGATTTTTATTTGAATTCATTAAGGGGTTACCCCCACTTGCGATTTTGAAAAAATCGATTTTTTTATTGCATTTTTTTGAAGTTTAAGTATCTGAGAATATGTCCTGAAAATTTCAAGTCGATTCGAACAAAATTGACTGAGATATGAGCGTTAAAAGAGAAGAATCCGTGAATTGAAGAACTGAAATTGAAACTTTAAACGCGTTTTTCTCAAAATGGCATTTCTGAAGTCGGTGACCAAGATTACTCGAACACTAATGAACCAATCTTCTTGAAATTGTGCAGGCTTATTTAATACATAAAAATGTAGTCGTTAATCGTTCGATTTTTTTTTCGAAAAAAATGGCCATTTTATAGCCAAAAAACCGCCGTTTTTTTCGTTAAAATCGAACCATTAACTTTGACTGTCCGCCATTTTGTGAAAAATGAATATTTTTTAAAATCCTTCGATTAAAGACTAGTTTATACTTATATTTGACTAAATCCATGCGCATTTTTTTTTCAGATGATCCACTTCGCCGCAATGTTGGTCACCGCAAACCGTGTATATAAAAACATTATTTCATTGACGGCCATTTGCCACTAAACAATGTAATATTTTTCAATAAAAAAATTACTGAAAGTTCTTCAAGATGTGTTCTTTAAGATGGTATATTGATCGATTAAAAAAGTTTTGTAGTTTTCTTTAAAAAACTTCATGAAAAAGGCCTTTTTCTGCGCTACAAGTGGGGGTAACGCCATAAAACCAACTCCAAAGATGAAAAAAATGTAATCTACTATTTTAGAAATTCATTTCAAATATATTTATTTAAGTAAAGATCCATTTAACGATGCTTAGCAACAGAGGATTTATACTTATATTTATATGCTGTCAATAATTTCGGCATTTTTACTCGTTGACAGTCTCGTTGACTGTCCTCATAATCTATTGCCCCTATACTGATAAAAACGATTTATTGAAATCCAGTAAATGCGTGTACTTGATCGATCTTTATTTGAATTCATTAAAACCATCTCCAAATATTAAAATAAATTTGTATCTACTATTTTAGAAATTTATTTCAAATATATTTAAATAAAGATCCATTTAACGATGCTGAGTAACAGAAGATTTATATTTATATTTATATGCTTTTAGTGATTTTGGTATTTTGTATTATTTCATCCAAAAATAATTTATTATTATAGACTGAATAAATCGATTTGGATTTTTTATTTAAATTAACTCGCAAATTCATAGACGTAGTACGCTCTGCGGCCGGCGTGTGGTGCAGGCCGCGAGTCTTCTCGCGTAAACCATTTGTACTCGGAGCGAGCATACAACGCGAAAGACCTGATAATTCCACATCTTATAAGGCTCACACAAGAGGAACATCCTCTTATATGCCGAAGTGGTGGCGATACAAAATATTTTTTATCATTTTTCACCATTCAGAGTTGTTAACAACACGGACGAATATGTATGACAGAGGGAAAAATATGGTTAATTTTCCGAATCCGAATAAAAATATTAGTAATGCAAATACTATTTTTACTCATTCGAAATAACAATATACTCGAATTTGATAAACATTTAGTGCATGCAAATAAAGATATTTTTAATTCCAATATATCTCTCACACGTCTGAATCAACAATGTATTCTTATCAATACATATTTATTGGATTTCCCACATCGAGGAATGCTTGAAACAAAATTACAAAAATCGAAACAAATAGGTATTTCGCCGTGAGAAAACTGAAAAAATTACTCGGCTCAAAAATATTCTAGTTGAACCAAATAAACTTTTTTAAAGCCCAATTTTTTTCACATAAATTGAGAACTATTGACGATTTGTTTCGAAAAATGTGTTTGCGAAACAAAAAACTCCGATCAGCAGTTCTTTTAACGTTTCCTTACTTTTCCGTTCAATTATCAACATTCCTATATCACACTTATTTTTATCCACCGAAAATAAAACAATCATTCGTTCACGGGTTAACTGTGGATACGAGGAGACGAGCAAATCGATATCCGGAAATTTATATTCACATGCTACATAGCAAAGAATAGCGAAAGGGACATGACGTATGAGCACGCTTCCATGTGCTTCAAGCAATTTTCCACTGATTTTTTTTCACTCTCTTTAATTACGAAGGTCCGCGATTCGACGCGGGAAATTAGATTTTCGAATTCGCACCCGAGCTTCGGACGAACTCCATCAATATGTAAATTTCTTTAATGGAAAATACCTCCGTTGTTAGTAGCTCCCTCTGCGTTACGGGCTGTCTATTACCGACGCGTATACGCGGTAAGAGGGCGCGTGGTTTGAAAAACACAAGCAGAAACGGTTGTAAAATATACGAGGGATAAAAGAGAAACGGAGGGAAAAGTAAAAAAGGGGCGAGGATTATGCATTGAAACGGCTGGGAAAAGAGACAGAAGGGAGCTTTGAGGGATCAGACAAAAAAGCTTGACCGTACGTGTGTTATTCGGTTCTGTCTATTTCACCTTCATAATCCTCGGCCGTGATTTTACCGGGTGAATTTTCAATCGCGATAACAGCGCAGCCAGGGCGCTGACTCCAGTTACGGTAATAAGAATTATTCCCGAATATACCAAGTTTATCATACGAAAATATTATCGGAGTGTCTCCTCGTCCGGTTATCGAACGAATAAACGTATGTTATTTGTCCGGATAGCGGCTCAGTTCACGCCGTATTTCCAGTAGACGTACATATTATTGTGATTTGTGTAAATTAGTCTCCGGACGAATAACTTATATATAATTGTCCGAATAGAATGTGTTAAATTGTTAAACAAACTATCGGGAACCATAATTTACACGTTGTCATCCGAAGAAAATTTCTATAATTTTGTTTGGGTTTTGGTCGGTTGATTGTGTTAGGGTTTATTTGGTTTGGGTTGGTTAGTTGTGTTTGGATTTGTTTGGTTTGGGTTGGATGATTGTGTTAGGGTTCGTTTGGTTTGGGATGGTTAGTTGTGTTTGGGTTTGTTTGGTTTGGTTGGTTTTGTTTGGGTTTTGGTTTTTTAATTTGGATTAGTTTGTTTGCGTTTATTTCGTTTGGGTTGGTTGATTTTTGTTTGGGTTTGGGCGGGTTGGGTTTGTTTGGGTTTGGGTTGGTTGAATTTCGTTTGGGTTGGTTGGTTTTGCTTGGGTTTTTTGGGTTGGTTGATTTTGTTTGGGTTTGGGTTTTTGGGGTCAGTTTGTTTGGGTTTGTTTGCGTTTGGGTTTGTTTTGTTTTTGATTTTTTGTTTGGGGCGTTGTACAGCGTGAACCCCGTGAAATTGGCCGTTATCCGGACGAATAACATACGCTTATTCCTTCGATAACGGGACGGCTAGCCTCAGCGAAATATGATTCCAGCATTATTTTTCCCGTCGAAGGCATATTTTCGTATTAATTTACCTGCTTCAACATAATGCCTATGAGTTTTTCGCTTGCACTGCGAATTCCAATAATATTTGTGAGCGATCGGAATTCGATGCAAATATAAATTAAATCGATGGTGGAATGCCGAACATGAGCGAAACAATTGGAAAAATCTCTTGCAGTTATTTTTTTATAATCGGTTTTTTATATTGCGTCGGTATGCAGTTTTTTTTAGTGCTCATTGCAGAGTTGTAAAATGGACAATGGTCACGACGTTTGAAAATTGTCGCCGAGAGTATCGATTTTATCATACGAAGATATTATTACAGTAATATTTTTTCTCGTGGAAGGCATATTTTCCTTTCAGATTCCCAGCTCCGATATACAGTGAAACTTCGGTCATACGTTTTTCAAGGGCTACATTAAATATGTCGCATAAGTGAGAATAACGTAGAAGTAAAATACAGTATGTTTCTGAAACTCTTTAACATTGGAATATGGCGATTGGTGCATAATTCACGATGTTTTTCAATAGCAGTACCTCTATTATGTGAATGTTTGGTTTTCCAATTAAAAATTTGATTGGTAATAATTGAGTAATGCGCCAACTCAAGTTTTTGAATTTCCGCTTTGAACTTTTATTTAATGCAAATTTGACATTTTAGACTAGTAAATAACATACAGTTTCGGATTGATACGAGATATGTAATCACAGTACATGCATACATAGTCGAGGTCAGAAACGTCAAAATGTCGAAACATCAAAACATCGAATAAAACATCAAAACGCAGTTACATGACATTTTCTCCGGCGAGAGAATATCATGTGTCATTAAGGCGGTACGATCACTTCCACGGGGTCAAAAAAGAGTCTAAATGTATTTTACCCACAGCTGCTCTGATTGATGTTTACTTATGTTGATTATTCGTATTATCGATTATAGTGTGCCAAATGTTGTGGTAAATGATAAATGTATTGCACGTGAATATATAAGAACTGAAGAATTAGATTGTCAACGACTCGGTAGTAATCTTCGTAATAATAATATTAACACATCCACCATAAAAACGGACTAAAAAAAATCAGCCGGAAACCTATTAAAATAGGCTTAAATTACCACAGCGGAATTAACACGATAGGCAGAATATAATTATACATATTATTGATACGTGATAAATGATAAAACTCCATAAATTGTTGTTCGCATATTTTGTGGCGGCTTCTATTCAAATGAATTTCAAAACAAAGCTGGGTTATGTTCGCCAAACGCATCAGCTGTTACTCGCGACGTTGCTAAGTCTGTGGGTGCTATTTCGTCGTTCTGACCATTTTCAACCGGAAATTGAAACTTTCTTGTAACATAGTGCTTTAACTACACGGTGAAGATTGATTTTCTTATTTTTTCACAATATCTATTATATCTAATGTATCGAATTTAAGTTTCCCAACGGGTTTAGTTGGATCATGAGCAGAAAAACCACGATCACCGCACTTCCGGTTGACCGTCTCCATAAGACGACGTGCTTCGGTAACTCAAAGTCCTCGACTTTGCAGTTTTATTGGGAAAAAAACTAAACAGCCAAAATAGCCTAAATTTTGGCAACAGGCGCATAAAATATTCGTCAAAATCATATAACATTTTCAAATCCGAAAGTTGGATTTGTAGTAATGATCGTACCTCCTTAACGTGGAACTGACAAAAAATTAACCTCGAAAACGACGCTGGGGAATAAAATTAATAACGTAAAAACGCGAAAAACGTATTAGTGAAAAACGTAGGAATGAAACTTTATTACCTTTTTTCTGAACGGAATCTGCTGGGGCTAGAGAAATTTGACGTATACATGATAAAAGCGTATAAGTGGAAAACATATAAACGAGGTTTCACTGTGGTCGATTTTATTTCTTCGCTTATGCTACGGATTACAATAATATTTGTAAGCGATAGCAATTCAATGAAAATATGAATTAAATCAATGGTGGAATGCCAAACACGAGCGAAATAATTGACCAGAAAAGCTCTTGTAGTGGTTTTTTAGACCTGGATTTTCTAAGTGCATCGCTATGCAGTTTTTTTAGTTTTCGTTGAAAAGTTGAAAAACATGCAATGGTCACGAAGTTTTAAATAAATTCTCCTATGATATTTTAATATTCTACGCATTGTTGTAGTTTTGTTTTAGTCGCAACAACCGCCTACATTTTTTCGCTTTCGTTTAGTTTTAGTTGTAACAACCGCCTACACTTTTTCGCTGTTTTAGGCAAATAAATCATTTTAACGTTGAATAATTAAAACATTTTTAAAGAATGTTATTGGTGATCTGCAGCCTAATTTAGCATCAAAAGCTATCGGAAAGTAATGAAAATGAACAAATATTTGAAAAAAATATATCTATTGTGGTCGAACGATGCGAGCTTCGAGTCGGTATACTCTGAGTGAAAAATGATCTGCCCGTATAGTATAAACCGACCAGGGAACGGTCGAGGACCAGTGAATGCTCGAAAGCTGATTTATATTTAAAATAAGCAAAGAATATGAATTGTCGACAAAAACTCGAAAAAGTCGAAAATGACAGGTGTCGATAAAATCGATTTCTGAGTTTAATATCGAACTCAGACGCTACACGTACTTTTTCTAATTTGTGGTACTTGCATACTGCGCAACGTAATTACGATACGGCTGTGTTCGGAAGACGAAAACAATAGTTTTTATAAGTTTTGAAGATAAGTATTACTTTCATTACTTGAGATACAATCAATCCTTGTTTGTCTATTGCAGATTAAAAAAAAAAAATTCGTAATAATAGGTCAGAATTAGACATGTTTATTTACTGGTGCTGTATTTAAACCTCTTTCCAGTGAATGGACATGTGGGCTCTGCTCTGATAATTGCACTGAAATTTGCAAAATTAGTTACTGTTATGAAATTACAGTTAATCAAACGTTATCAAATTAATTATGTTAATCAGATGTTCTCATAAAATAATTTCATACGTTTTTTTTTTATTTTCACAGAATACAAATTTTTTTTCTCTTTCGAGACATACTTTGGCAGTCTTTGTTAACAATGTCACTTTAGGATGCAAAAAAGCTTTGTGTACTTACTACGAAATGGTAGTAACAAATATAATACTCATGTGTATAAGAATATTATAATTTCTGTGAAACACGGTAATCTCCAAGTCTAGCATTCAATAAAAAATAAATAAAAAATGGTTATGTATAAAAGCGTTCGTGTACACTACACGTCCATTTCCTGGCGGTCGAGTGTTCATTTACTCGTGATTTCGTCCATTCACTGACGATCTAGTAATCGCTACTTTTTTTTATCAACTCCTTCAATATTATTTATTGAAATCACTTCGAATATTTTTCTCTACGATCTGAATAATAACTTTTGGTGGCTATAGCAACCGAAAAAAATTGTTTTGGTAATATTTCCATTCTGCAATCCATTTGAATTCTACAGTGTCGTTATTCGTGCATTCACTGGTCGGTTTACCCAAGCTTCCCAAAAATCGTCCTCTAAAAGAAAGAGACGAATGTCTTGGTAGATTATTTCATTCGATAGCTTATTCCAAATCCTCACACCATAAGCTAACCCTAAGTTGGCACACTGGATCATTTCGATCCGGACGAATTTGAAATAAAATGCTTACTTTCCCAAAAATTTAAAGTTAAAAAAAAATGTTTACAACCCTACAAATTTCCACTTTCTGGATTTCGATTGTGCAGACATATTAAGAAATGTTCAAACTGTATCTCTGATCTTTTTCAATAAAAACCGACCGCAGGATCGTCAATGGCAAGTGAACGAAGAACTATCCGGGTCAAATTGACCCAGTGTGTCAAAATCGTGGCCACATACTATACGAGTGTGTCAATGAAGGGTTAAGAATAATCAGAATATGTATAGCCGCAGCAATTCCAAAAAATGTACAAAAATTAATAGAGCGTGAGCGAATACTTTTTTATCCTCTTTACAGAAGGAATTTCGCAATTTCGCTTGAGTTTCGCAATCCATTAGAACCGAATAATTTTTTTGTCCACTGTACAGCGGATATAAAAAGTATTCACTTCCCATGGCTTGCGAAGTTCAAGCCCGTAAAATAATTTTCTTGCTTCCCGCGTGATGCATATGGAAAAATGATCTTCCACAATTTCGCGAGCGGCAATAAAATCTGGCGAAACAGCATGGCTGATGTAACAACTGGGCGTTATCGCGATTCAATGTGAAAACCGTTTTTTTCCTTCCATCTCTTTCTCTTCTTTTCCTCTTCACCCCACCCCCTCTCCCTGCTTTTCCTGTGTGACTATATTTCACACTGTCACGCCCGCGGGATTAATCCCACTGATTACAATTATCATCGTCACACCGCGCAATTGCACGCCCCCGTGTTTCTCCATACATGTACGTTGAAGCGAGAAAAGTGCGCGAAAATTTTCCACCAATAATGCAGATTTTCATACACGGTATACACGGTAGAAAACGCAGGGACTATAATTTTATCCGATGAAATATCCAACCGGCGTGCAGTATGGCATAGCACAGGGGAGAACGCCTGAGGGGAAAATGCTCGGCCATCAGGATCATCACGTTATAATGCTCCGGGCAAATTTCGCTGAGAGCTCCCAGGGGCTGCGATACGCAAACATGTTTTCCCATATTCGTATTGACCCACCCCTATGTTTCTTCCGCGTTGTCTATATTATTATTATTTTATATGGATGATCTGCAGTACCGGAAAACTTCACAGGTATACACGTAGTGCCCCGGGAGTTGACAGACCCCTCGTTTGCTCCGGACAAAAAGGGGCTTCGAATTTTTTTTATAATACCGGCGTTTCCGGATTTTTTTTCGAAATGCATTTCGGTATCCTCGGGCCATCATTTTTTTTTTTTTCGGTGATCGTGAAATCGTCAGTTATTAAGGTATTTCTTCAACGAACCCGCATATTTAACAATTAACTGATTTGCGTCCATACTCAAGTAAAAATATATCCCAGTATAGTGGGAAAATTTCAAGCCAAGTTATTGAAATTTTAACGAAAACTTGAGACTAAAAATCGTTTCATTTATACGGCAGTTTAGAGAGATGACACGCAGGTCACATTTCTATTTAATAATTTATACACTGAAAACTCTAGATGTCTGATATTAACTGATCAACGCGTGTGAAAAAGTTTAAGGATTCCATAACGACGATAACAACAGGGGTTCACCGATTGTTCGAAGAAAATATTAATGACAAAACTTAGATAAATGTGACCAGCAGAAAATTTTTCGTAGTCCCGGCTTTTCAGGGAAATGTAAAAATGCCTCAGTTTGGTAAATTTGAGCGAATCATTTTTTATTTCATCATCAATCATTTTTAGTTCATCGTTGGATATAATAATTGATTGGCACTTATTTTTATTAAGCGTCACTGCAATTTATCAATGATTTAGAAAGGCCCTGCTGATGACCCCATAAAATACGGCCCTCCGCGGAAGGAATACCTTAATTATATATCTACGGCGTCGAGGTTAATGACTAGCCTTTAAATATTTCAGTAAAAAAACGAGATGTTTTTCCCCATGCTGACAAAGCAGAATTGTTAGAATGTCATCAAAAGTGATTTTGCTTTTCTCAAATTTTGGTGGCCAGCGTGTCATCTCCATAAAGCGCCGTATAAATGAGACGATTTTTAGAGTCGTAATTTTTTGTTGAAAGTTCGGTAACTTGGCTTGAAGGTTTATCAGTATACTGGGATGCATTTTTATGTGATTTTAAACGAGAATCAGTTAGTTGTTAAATATTTGGGTTCGTAAAAAGAATACCTTAAGGATGTGAGAATCATTGAAACGTTTGTTCAGAATTCTCATTAGAGACCTACAGCCTAAACGGAGAAAACTAATTTTGAAATCCTCCCTGCGTATAATAAAACTTTAGGGTCCGTAGGTCTGTTCGTGTGAACTCGAGAACTACGGACTCGATTTCGATTAATCTTTTACAAAAACACTGCCCGAGGGCGGGAACAGGATTTGGACTTGTAGGCATTACGCTATGTAGTCAATTACAATTTAACAAGTAAACATATCGAAGATTATATTCAAAACACAAACGAGCACAAATGGACAAACAAATGAATAAACAAACAAACAAAAATTAACGAATAATCATGAGTTCTGTCTAGCTTTTCAATTTTTATCAATGATATTCGCAGTTGGTTTCTTTCAATAACCAATGGACATTAAAAATGAAAAAATGCTTCAAACAAAAGACGAAATTAAGTAATTAACGAAAATGTACGAATACTCAGGCATGCTTTGTCTGTAAATCTGTAAAAGTATATTTCTAGCATAATGAAATTGTAAGCGGTTTACAGTTTTTATGTTTTTCGAAAATATTGATCGGGATCATTTATCTCGACTAAATCAATTGGAAGGGAAGGGGAGGGAGAGGGGTTTTTATGCGTAAGAATAGCACTTAGTGGGGTAGTGCGAGTCCTCCTCACCAAGAAATTAAAACAAATATAGAATTGAGTGGATAGTTTTGCCAGAATGTCAATGAGGACAAAGCCGAAGGGACAGATAATATCAAAATTAATTGGAAACCCAAAAATCCAATCAACGATGGAAGCTTCAACCCCGCCATGTGGAAAGTAAACCGCAACGCGAATAAAAAGGCGTGAGTACAAGTTGGACTGTCGAAACCACTATTTTTATGACATTGATGTTTGCATCGTTGGAATGCAACGATATTTTTTTTCTTCGTTTTATCATTATGCAAAAGCTTTTTTCTGCAAACTGAGGTCGCGAATTCGCAATAAAAATACGTAAAAACGTTCAAGCAATTTTCACAGCCTAAATCGGCCAAAAAATTTGAGTAACCAAAAAGAATTCATTTTCGTTGCATTCCAATGGTGCAAACTTCAACGGCATCTATTTTTCGGAGTAATTTGGTCTCAAATCTTACTACTCATAATAACAATAAGCTCGACCGGAACTTTGTTATATTAACAATGTATACATTTGTTTTATACATTTTTATATATACATTTATTCAATACATTTTTATATATCAATTTATTTATACGTATTTGTATGCATTTATTAATAATTAATAAAAATAATGTTTATCAATCAATTTATGTATTATTAACATTTTCAGCCATATCCACATATAAAATATATGCATGCATCAAAAGGGGCGACAGCGCCAGGACGTCAAATAAAAAAATATATGTATATGTACAAACGTCCGGATCCTCGGATAGAGCGTGCATCGAGCAACATTGCAGCAGAGTAAATCGCGTAGGGGCCGAATAGATTGAGAGCTCATACGAAAATTCTCCATGAATGCAAAAAGGGGAACGTTAAAGAAGCAGAGAGCATTCGTTAACGCATTTGCATTGCTCGATGCATACGATCGGACTCCCCCGTCGAAAATCATAGCCAGCTAGAGAGCAATCGAGAAAACGAAGTTTTCCGAATATTCGCTCATTTTATTTTGTTCAAACATTTATTAATGCCCATTCGTTCAATGCGAATTTCTACTCAACCCTTCCTTGTCGACATTCCGGGACTTTTGGAGTACAAATAAACATTTGTCGACGTTCCGGGACTTTTAGAGTAAAGATTGAAATTTGTACTTGAAAAATGGAACAAATTGAAGTAAATTTTCGATCGAACTAAATATAATGAGCGAATCCTCGGAAGCTTCATTTTCTCGATTGCGCGCAGACCATTGTAATGTTAAAATCCGCAGATACACGGCCCACCCATCATGCATGTATGCATGTATGGAATTGTGTGTTTATATAGGTATCAATGAATGGACATCTGTCATGTACAGATTCGGAATACACCTGCAGAGGATCCGCCCACCAGCAAGCTCCACCGCGTTGTTTCGGTATACAACGAATTGCAAACTATATATGCGTCTGCATATCGCTCGCATCCATAGCTAAATCATCTTGATGTACATCTCGTAATTTAAGCGATGAGCCAACGCTCCCATTACTCTTATTAGCGCATATTGCTCTCTGATGCATCCCTCCATCCATAGACGTGCATATAAATATGTATATAGATATGCTTGGGTGAACAGAAATGAGCACAAAGGTACACATTGCCGATCTTTTGAGCATATTCAGGATAATGAACGAATAGCACGGTGCGTTTCCGCGATGCACTGCCGATGACTCGGATATTCGGAGTACCCAAAATTTACGGTTCATCGAGTGATTAACGAGCCAGACTTTCGTTCTATAAATTATTCGCGTGCGAAGCACCGCGGACGTTATTTTAAGGGCCTTCGAGTTTTTTTCGCCGTGGCAGGTGGAGAGTAGTGGAAAATAGGAAATTGAATAATTCCGCGTTTGGCCATTGAAACGTGCTGAAAATTCGATGATTTGTGAGCGACAATATTGACTAGTGAATAAATTGAAAAAATAAGTTCCCGCGAAAATTGCGGACACGAACTATATTTGGTAGTGTGAAATATTATTGGATTTGATTAAAATAGGAATACGATAGTACTTTGTTATGATTAGGGGGGGAGATTCCTTTAGAACGTAAATAAGAGCTTACGGACGATCAATGTAATATGACCTTCATAGTGCACGTTGCTTCGTCTTGCTTATTGGTGAATGTCTCATCATGTGGTGTTAAATCTGCTTGGCCGCAACACGAATCCACCAATGGAAGAAATTTATTGTTTGCGATGTGGAGATGCAATGTTGTTTCCAAGAGATTCGCATAAAGGTCTTTCGTTAGTTGCGTGAAAAAAACGGTAGCAGCGGGAGTCGTGCCCAAGCCCTCGGGGGGGAAGGCAATGCGCTCGACCACTGCGCTACTCCGCGGCGTAGTGGTCGAGCGTTTTAGCCTTTACTATGGCCCACTCAGGCGAAATATTTTGGGAACGTTAAGTAGAGAACCGCCTCCTTCTACCCACGCAGTTTGGGCGACATCAGTGGGTCCCGATTAGTGTCCTCCCCTTCTTAGAAATGTAAAACTTGGCTTTGTTGTTTCCAATCAATGCACCAGACGCTAGGTTGTATGCCGGCGAACTCAGACGGCAACTGTCTCTAAAGCAAGTGGCGTATGGCCGACATTTTAAAGTAATGAAAAAGTTTTGTTTTGGTGAATTGAAAGATGTAATAAACATATCAAATGAAGTAATTGTAAGAGAGACGTTGATCGGAATAATAAACGATAAAAATACATAAAATTTTAATCATGTAGAATAAATCGTTTCAACGCAAAAGAATTTTGAAAATTCGCTTATTTTCAACTGTCTAAAGGCATCTCCTCATTCATGTATATATATATTTATTTATATTTAATTATAATATTATGAAATAAAGTGAGTGCTCATATCGGTTTTGATATTTTGACCGTTAAGGAGACTGCATGACTTTGGAATTTCGAAAAAACGATGCTCGCATTGGATAGTTTTATAGCCGAGGGTTTTTAGTTTAATTTGCTACAAGGTTTCTATGAAAAAGAAAAAAATTGACCGAGTCATGCATCTTTTTGTGAAGGGTCGGATCGCTTCCCCTTCGGAATTTACCTTTTTTTTTTTTTTTTTTTTTTTTTTATGAAACGGAGTTTCTTTTATTTTTTACGTTTTATGAAACGGAGTGGTACCTAAAAATCTATTTGTCCGATTTACTTCGAATCCAGACAGGGCATAGCTTATAACATTTTCTATCGAATGACCGGGTGATTTTTTGAACATGTTTATTCATTTGTTAATAGCAAATTATTAAATTTCTTTTGTTCGATCATTATTTATGATCGAAGTTTTATTTATTGAAAAATATTGACAAATAATGAAGTTATTAGCATTTGAATTATTATTTGAAGTATATTAAACAATATACCTTTACTGTATTAGTAAAACCATTGTATGACCAGATACTTTTGTGAAATTGTGAAAACTACAAAAGTATCTGGTCATACAATGGTTTTACTAATACAGTAAAAGTATATTGTTTAATATATTTCAAATAATAATTCAAATGCTAATAACTTCATTATTTGTCAATATTTTTCAATAAACAAAAGTCAACCTCGGAAATCATCAATTGGGTATAAAATCCCGACCACATCATCCCCCAAGTCTGTCATCTGAATAAAATATTAAAAAACGACCAGCCTTTTTGGGTCCCGAGCTTATGCAGACTCGTTGATAATTTATCTGCCGTGTATTGAATTTTTCATTCGAATGTTGCTCTCGAATGCACGCTAAATTCATATTTCATTAGCATTATTTCTTATATACTAATATTATATAGTGAGTATTACTACGAATACATAGCATAGTATTACATAAATTATAATATATTTAGTTATGTTATAATTATTCATCTTGCAATAATTGATTTTTATAGCCGATCAATGGGATAAAGTATATATAAAAATCGTACGTGCGTTGATTTTTTAGATTTTTTACAATGTCACTTGCGTGAAAGTGGAAGCCTTTGAAGCGGTGCTCTTACTCGGAGCTTTAGCGTTTTACTTGTTTCAAGTTTTCTTTTAACTTTTTTCAAGCTTCAGTACTGCAACCCCTTGGACAACTCAAATAAACGTCAGCGGGCTCTTATCTCTCTCGCTCTCTTTTCTCACGCTTTGTCTCCTTCTCTTTTTCTCCTCTGCTTTCACCCTCTCTATTTACCCCTACACTTTCTTCGCCTCTTAATCCCGTCTATTTCGCGTTTCATCTTACGTTTTTACAGGTCTCTTTACTGCCACTTTGAGAAAAATGGCGAGACCCTTTCACGCTTTCTTTCATGTACCACTCAAAATTTACGACTTACCAGATCGATAGATAGTTTTTCCAATTGGCACTCTACGTTTACATAGAGGCACACGAACAGTTCTTACCATTTATTCGACGCAAAAACAAGTAATTTCTATTTATTATTTATTAATTATACTCTCCAGCACCAAAATTAAAACAACCCAAAAAATGCACGCATATGTAATTCTCTCGATAAAACATTTAGTGTCGTGCATAAACAAAAACAAACAAATAAAATCACGAAAGCTTCTCCGGGCAATGAATGGCAATTGAACTTCGAATGAATTTTTTATGTGATCCTCTTAGGCTGTATTTCAATTTCAATAATCCGCTTTTCGTTGCCCAACAAAATTTTCTGTCGAATTCCGGAATTATATCGATAAAAACATTTAATTAATGGTTTATCGACGGTCGATCTCATTTGCCCCCAAATCCATAATCATCGCTACCTGTTACAAGAATTTTTTTGCCACCAGCAGTCTTATATACTCCTATACCATCATGATTCCGCGTGTTTCACCACACTGAGCGCCATCAGGCTAAATTACAACTTTACCTTAGCGAGAGAGAGAGAGAGATCGTCGCTAGCGTTCCTGCATTTATTCATGCGGCAGACGTAATTAAAATTACGAAGTTCGGTAACAAATTACAGTCTACGGTCGCGGAGCCTTGGTTTTCCTGTTCTTGCTCTTGCACACCATTCCTCTCTCTCTCTCTCTCTCTCTCTCTCTCTCTCTCTCTCTCACTCACTCTGTCTCTCGCTCTCTCATTGTTTCTCGTGTCGTAATGGCTCGCACGCGAGTTGGGATAAATTAAATGCTCGCCCACGCACAGCAATATTTATCGCTCTCATTTCCGCCGATCGGTGAGGATTGTGTGTTTTTAAAATCTAAACGATAAATAAATCATCCCCTCTTCACAGGTAATTAAAATTTCATCTTTGCTGTTTCTATATTTATAATTTCCTTCCATCAATGAAAAATAGAAAAGCTTTCCGGCTGATCTTTTTTTCGGCTTGGTCTTCAAAACTATAAATAATCCCCATTCTTTATGTGTATACATCGAGCATATTGGCATCGTAGTTTCATTTAGCTATATATATGTATATATGAGGCATTCCACGCCATTTCGCTCGGCCGTGACACCGACCATTTTGAATATCTAAAATTTTTTTAAATAAAATAGTATGCTATGCCAGGAGTATTTTCACAAATTTTGAAATTTTTATCGCATGTATTTCAGAAGTTACAATTTTTCGAAAAATCTGGATTTCAGAAAGTTTGGAAACGTTCTAACGCCGATATCTCTTAAATTAATCGATATATCGATAGATCGATTTTTTTCATATTAGTTCACACTTGCATAAAAAAAAGGAAAACAATTTTAAATCATCGTTGTCAACATTTTTTCAGCGTGTAAAGTAAAAACTATTTTTTTTCAAGATGATTGCCATTTTTTTTTATTTCCCTAAAATAATATGATGAATTATATGAATTTTAACGCTAGTCCCATTGTGGGCCCATTTTTCCTTGTATTTAAAAAAAAAAAATTAAATTTTTTTTTCACTAAAATTTCGAGTGTTCCGTATGAATCATATTAATCGTATTCGCAATATGTTTTTTATGTTTTTGTACAATTTCTAAGAAAAATCACGCCTACACTTGGCAAGCGAAAAATAATTCTTCAACATATTAGATCGGGGTACTAATTGTAAAATTATTACTGCAATTACTAATTGTAAATAAGTACAATCATTATTACTTACGGGTATTATTTGTAATCAAAATTATTAGTAATTCATACGAAACACTCGTAATTTTCGTGAAAAAAATTGAATTTATTTTTAAAAAATACAAGAAAAAATGGGCCCACAATGGGACTAGCGTTAAAATTCATATAATTCATCATATTATTTCAGAGAATTTTTTGACAAAAAAATGGCAATCATCTTTTAAAAAAATAGTTTTCACTTTACACGCTGCAAAAATGTTGACATCGATGATAAAAATTTTTTTGCTTCTTCTTATAAAAGTGTGAACTAATATGAAAAAAATCGATCTATAGACATTTTTCGATATACTGTTTAATTTAAGAGATATCGGCGTTGGAACGTTTCCGAACTTTCTGAAATCCAGATTTTTCGAAAGATTGTAACTTCTGAAATATTACATGCGACAAAAATTGAAAAATTTGTGAAAATACTCCTTGCATAGCATACTATTTTAGAAAAAAAATCAAAAAAATTAAATATGGTCACAGTCAGGGCATATTCATAGATTTTCATTTATACATCGGGTGTTCCAGCTCAAGTCAGACAACTACTTTCATCACCATCGTTGATTATAGATTTCCACAGTGGAAAACCTCATGCCTGGAGTAAAAAACACTCTCCCCCCACCCCACCCCTTGGCATCTCTGCGGCAGCACAAAATCGGAAAGTTCACTTGTCAGGCTGTTTTTTAAATTCTAAAACAATTCAGATACTTTTTCGACCTATTTTGTGCATTTTAACCAAAGCCTAACTTGTGCTTCTGATACATACTATCTTTGCTGATGAATTTCCGATTTACAGGGTGATGATACAACAGTTTAAAAGTCAGAAGAGCACTTTTTGTATGCTCTTCTGAGTAGACATGAGGACGGTGGGGTATACGTATAGACCGAAAAAGCGATCTTCTAAAAAGAGATTTCCAAGCTATCGAATAATCATAAGCAAAATAAAATGTCACCCAAAAAATATAGTAAATATCGGAAGCACGAGTTAAAATTTGGTAAAACATGCACGAAACAGCATTAAAAAGTATCCATTTTTGTCTAGAAATTCAAACAACCGCCCGAATGGACTTGTTGATTTTTTTGCAGCCGTAGAAGGGCCAAGGGTGGGGTAAAAAAACTAGTTGTTTTACTGACACCAGGAGTCAGGTTTCCCACTATTGTAATTGATAGTCAACGGTGGTGAGGGAAATAGTTGTCTAACAGGGAACATCACTTTGGTGTCCTCCTCCTATTTCGTTGAAACTTTTTTATATGAAAGAGTATCAAAAACTAAGAGACACGTATTAGTTTTTATCGCCGGGAAAACGGTTTTAAGGGGTGAAACGCACCCTAAAAAATGCGGATGTTTTTTAATTTGAAGAGTATGTGGCTTCCGGATGGAGGCCGTGTTGAGAATCAGCGTTGTGCCGACGTTTCGCAAACGTTACAGTCTGCATCATCAGGGCTGAGAGCTCCGATACTGAAGCTCCCGTGTCTCAGGCATTCCTTATATACTTGCAGTCATCGTTGCAGATCACTGCACCAGCCAATCAGATGTTTTAATTGATCGGCCGGTCAATTAAAAAACCGGGAGGACGGTGTGCCAAATGGGATTGACGTGATATCCACCATCTCTGTTTAGATTGTCCGGATGTTTTCGGATTTCCAAGCCTTCTCGGTGTTTCCTAGAAAAATAGCTGTTTGATGGGGCCAGACTTTGGGCTTTATCGAACTGAATGGCATGACCAGTTTCCATCCAATGCTCGGCCAGGGCTGATTGTCCAATGTGGCCATATTTGATACACCGTTGATGTTCTTTGATCCGTGTACTGATCTTTTTTGCGGATGTTTTTTGTTTTTCGTCGATAACGTTTAAACAGTACGAGATATTAAAAAAAATCAAATTGCAACAATGTATATTTTTTCGTGTACTATACATTGCAGATGAGAACGATACCGTTATCGACGAAAAACGAAAAACACCCCTATTTTCGAGGGTGCGCTTCGCCCCTTAAAACCGTGTTTACACCGATAAAAAAAAATACGTGTCTCTTAGTTTTTCGTACTCTTCCACATTAAAAAGTTTCAACAAAATCGGAGTAGGACACCAAAGTGATGGTCCTTGCAAGTTGACCTGGAATACGCCATATACGTATAGTTGAAGCGCGAGTATATTGTGACAGGGTGGGACAGATTATGTGGCACGTATTATCTTCACGCGTACTATGTAAATCAGTGTACCCTTGTGCAGAGCGCAACATCGCTGCATCTATCTTTCTGCCTCTCTCTCTCTCTCTCTCTCTCCCTCTCTCTCTCTCTCTCTCCCTCCCTGTCTTTTACTCTTACTCTCGCATTATGCAAATGACCGGAGTTGCTTCTGTTTTAGCTTGCTGCCGTAAATGGCCGTGATATCATGTGTGTCCGTAGTGTATTCCGTGAGGTCTCGTAAGGTTTCGCCCCCACCCTCTCCCCTCCCTCTCTACGTCGCCAGTAATAAATGTATGCGGCTGGAATGGAGAGACCCTGTAGCTTTAGTCCGAAACCGCCTGCGGCGAAAGACTTCGAATGAGAAAAAATGCAATGCGTTTTTTCCAAACCGCACATAGCTGCTCCGTATGGCACGCACACGTTGTCAACCGTTCGATCACTGAATGCGTTGAGCGTGAGTGAATTCGGGATAATTTAGGAAACAATAAAATAGACGAGTATTTATCGACCGGTTTATAGTAACGTCTATTCATTTATTATACATCAATATATACCGCTACAATCATTAAGAGTTGGAAATTCGCAACTTCCGTAAATGTTGATTCAAACCCTCAATCTGTGAAGGTATTTGAGGCACCTTAAGGGGGGATATACCTTTGAGAGGGCAAAATCAAGGGTCATTTTTGATAATTTATTAAAGAAAAACAAAACAATGTTTTTAAATTCGGGTTTTTATACATGTTAGTACAAGTCTTAAGGTGGAAGGAATTTTTTTTAATTATTTTGAAACAAAATGGCTTTAAACGCATTTTTCTCGAAACTATGTTTTTAGACACGGGCGTATATGTGGCGCCTCGAGTTTTCAATTGATTGACTTGAAATTTGAACTGTAGCTTCTTGACAACATTTTCTAGTCCGGTACGTAGGATTTTTTCGACAAGTTCAAATTTAAAGATTTTATGATCGATATTCGACCGAATTTTTTACCATTTTCTTTCTTCATATTAATCCCATTTTTTTTAAACAATATTTTGAAAAACCCCTACGTACTGGACTAGTTTTTTATATATACTTTCAAAATATTTTTTTCGTTTTTTGTTCTTCCTTGAACATGATTACCTGTGGGAATACGCCCGTAGAGGATTATGAAAAAAGGAGTTTCATTTCATCGACTACCGCGGCGCCATGTTATTTCAAAATAATTTTTTTTTTAATTCTGTTTCTTTAAGACTTGTACTAACATGTATAAAAAATCGAATTTGAAAATATCGTTTTGTTTTTCTTAAATAAATTGTCAAAAATGACCCTTGATTTTGGCCTCACAAAAGTAAATTCCCCCTTAATCCCGTGAACCTTGATCGTTTTTGTCTTCGCACTACCAAAGCGACAATTGTCAATGAAAGAATCTAATAAAATTCATGGTCAATCTTTAGGCCGTACTTCTCAAGGGAAAATAGGGATTTTTTCTTCTTATTTTTAATATTTTTTTTTCCTTAAATATTAAGCAACCTGCGAGGATAATGATTTTGGGCAGGACGAAAACGACCCAGGTTCACAGATTGAGGGTTAAACGAGCTAAGTAGGGCACGCATTTAAGTTATTTGTCAAGATTTTTATTTCAAACCCCTTAGGTTTTTAAGGAGGCTGCATAAGCTTGAAGTTTTGAAGAAGAGGATATTTTAATTGCACAGCTTTACTGCTTATGATCTTAACTTTAATGTGCATTAAAGATTTTGTGAAAAGTTGAAAATGTACCAAGTTATGATGATTTTTGTGAACGGTCAGATCTCCTAATGCGCTACGGTGAACCGCTGCGATTTGCCCTTTTTTCTGTTGCATTTTTCTCGAAACTTTGTTGCATGAAGCGGTGCAATAAGATGACGAAGTTTGCATCGTTTGAATGCAACGATATTATCTTTAACGTCTAATTTTTTCATTTTCAGCAGCATCGAAAAACTTTTTTTTGCAAATTGCGATTGCAAATCGGCAACAAAATATTGATTTACTGAAAGCAATTAATTTTTGTTGCGTCCCAACGGTGGGAACTTCAACGTCATGTAACAAGTCGTATGTCAAAATCTATTCGTCCAATCCACTTCAAATTCAGAAGGGCATAGCTTATAACAGTTTCTAGCGTGTGACCGGATGATTTTTTTATATGTTAATAATAAACGATCAAACTTTCTTTTTTTGGTCGAAAATCGATTTTTGTTTCAACAGCTATTTGTTTTCCCAATTTTCGAAATTTCAAGAGGTATCCGGTCATACGAAAATTATATTATTATACTCAAAGTGCATCGTTCTATTTTTCATTTCAGATTATCCATAGTTGCCAGAACCACCTCCACCGATTGGCAATGCATCAACGGCGGCACTCTGTTTAAATACTAATAGTTTCATGGTTTATCAATAGTTTTCAATAAAAAACCACTCAATCATGAAAATACTATATCTTAATTGCGTGTAAAATCCCGATCCCATTATCTCAATGCTCTTATCAGAAAGAAAAATTGAAAAACGACCGATTTTTGGGTGTCCAAAGTTATACAAACTTAATAATAACATTTACAGCACCTACTCCATAACTTATTTTCGTACGATTTCTGGATATGGCTTTAGTCATGGGTTTTTGCTGTAAACGCCATAGACCTTTTTCTTTCTGTACACAAATAATATACGTCAATCCGTTATACGTCAATAATATACGTTCATCCACGCATACATATGTTCCATTTTCATTTATATATTTTATATTCCCAGAATAATGGCTTGCCGCAAATTACCTCAAATAGGTTCTTTCGGAGGGTGAGAAAAAAATATTGGAACTTTAAGGCCTCAGGCCACAGTAACGGGTATAGAATCATGTGCGAATTTAACAAATTTTTTTCGTACGAAAAAGTGATTCACTCATAAAATTAATTACACATCTATTTAGTATGAATATAAAGCTGTTCGAAAAAATATATATATATTTTTTTTTTCGATGTACAAAATGGCCAACGTCTCGAAACAGCTTTTTTCCAATTGGCGTGACAAATAACTTCAACAATTTTCACTCGATTTACTTCAAATTTAAAAGTTATGTTCCTAATTGCATTTCGCAGAGAAGTACGTACGGAATTACTGATTAATCGAAAACTTTTCATTTTATGAGCAGTTATAACGATCATTTTCACTGTAAATTAATTTCTGAAGTTCAAATACCTATAATTTTTGAATAAAATAATATTTTTTAAATTCCTCACGTACTTCTCTAGGTATTCTAATGTAGATTGACGAGAATTTTTGTGACGCCGCGGAGCGCCGAAAAAAAAAGATAACAAAAAAAACATTAGTAGTGAGCCATTTTGTACGTCGAAAAAAAAATATATATATATATATATATTCTAACAGCTTGATATTAATACTAAATAGATGTGTAATTAATTTTATGAGGGAAACACTTTTTCATACGAAAAAAAATTGTTATATTCGCACATGATTTTATACCCGTTGCTGTGGTCGAAGGCCTTAAACGCACTTGATTTTCCTTTACCTCGAATTTCTCATCGTGTCTTGAAGAAAAAATTTTTTTTCCTCGAACTTGAATTCACGAGGGAAAAGGGAGTCACGATGTCACGAGCTTACCTAAATGTTGAGGGTTATGCGGTGCGAGAGAAAAGTAAGCTCGCGAGGGACCGCGTTATCCCCAAACTCGACGGGACGCATGGAGAAGTTAGACTGTACATGGATTTATCGGAGTAGTAAGTACACGAAGTGAACGAGAGGGATGGTCGTACTCATGACACGTAACGTGAGCCGCCTAAGAGTCTTGAAACATTCCCTCACAGTCCTCTAATTAAGGCTCTGGATATTGGCCTTTATCGCGAGGGACGGAACAAGCATGGCCTTTTCACTTCACCCTCCTACGCCCGTTCACCCTTTCGCGTTTCATCCGCACGAGTAGAACGCACTTTTACGCCATGTCGTATATACACGTATACACAGAGTGGTCCGAAAAGTCACCTCCAGAAGCAAAATCTAGGTGCCTCGTATTCTTCATCGATCTTTTTGACTTTACGAGAAGAACGCATTTTTTCATTGTTCTCTTTTGTGTATGCACTTGCCTAATGAGATTGAAGTTAAGCACCGTTGGGATGCAACGAAAATGACTCTTTCCCAACTTCTCACATTTCTATCGGCATATTTTAGCTACAGAAATTCCTGGACAATTTTTTTAATTGCTTATTTAAAAATGTATTATTAAAATCTGCGAATACAGATGAAATAACGAAATAAAAGAATAAATAAGAATTTTCGTTGCATTCCAACAATTTAACCTTCACACTATTGTTTCTCGTGATTTTTTTTTATTGATGTTATCGTTATAAAGTGAATAATCTGATCTATCGTTATAAAGTGAATAATCTGAGCTGAATAATCAATAAATGATCAATTGGATACTAACGTAGATTTTTATTAAAAGCCTTAGATTTTTATTAAAAGTTAAACAAAATAGGTTTGAGATGATCAGTCACTAAAGTTGACAGGATGAAAAAAATACGTACACTAGTTTAAATGACTCCCAATTGCTTTTAACACTTTCCAACAAGAAACATCACTCAAGGGTCCGTCTTCAATTTTGTGGAAACTCATGTATGTGATAAAGCATTGAAAGTTACAAGACGCGCATTTTTTCAATCGCGAAAAACCGGTTATAACTGAGGATAAGCACCCCTCAAAGAACCCCTCAGCCCTCACAAGCAATCCATCGATCCAAATGAAACAAAAACGAACATTCTTCTGATGTAAAGCGATGAAAAATCCACTAAAGAAGGATTGAGAAAAAATTTAATTAATGGGTGACACGCGTCACTTTGAGGGGTAGTTTCCCCTCTCAAAATCGGTTTTCAGCTGATAAAAAAAATACACGTCTAACAGTTACCGATGCTTTATCGCATATATCAGTTCCAACAACGTTGAAAGCGGACAACCCTTCGTCGACACACTCATATTCGTCCACGATTTCGACACACTGGGTCACTCTGACCCGGATAGTACTTACTCCACCTACCATTAGCAACCCTTTGGTCGGTTTTTATTGAAAAAAATCAGGGATACGCTTTAAACATTTCTTCGTAAGTTTGCATAATTAAAATTCGGACAAAAGCAAATGAAATCGTTTAAAAAAAATGATTGAAAATTTTCCATTTTGGAAGCGTAAGCATTTTACTAAAAATTGTGATGTTTCTTGTAAGAGGAATGTACACGTGCAAATGGGAAAAATAAAATAAAAATCTATGCTGCAGGAAAATTCGGAGACAACCTTTCAAGATGCTTTTTTTTCTCGAAAACTAAAAAGGATCGTAGAACACAAATGAAGCTGATTCGAGTAAATATTGATTCGAAACATTTGGATGTTCCTTTTGGACGTGACTTTTCGCGCCACCCTGTACATGGACAGACGTACACACACCGTGTACGCAAGTACAGGAAAAGAGATTTTCGAACTGCCAGTACAAACATCGATGCGTTTGATTTTGCAAACAGATGTGCTCTCTCTCTCTCTTTCTCTGTCGATTTTTCTCGCTGGCTATTCCTCTTTCATACTCTTCTTCTTCGTTTACGCATTTTGACTCGATGCGTATTTCCCCTGGCGTATGAAAAAAAATAAAAGTGCTTCGTGTGTACATTTCGCCGATTGATTGCACCCTCGCTGCTTTCATATCCGCTCTATAGAGAAGAACAGCGAGGTACGTATGCCGCTTAACTCGAAAACTTTGCCGTTTCTAGTTTTCCGAGGGGGAAAACTCGTAAACTCAGCGCTATTGTATAATGTACCAAATAACATCCAAGCCCATGCTATTTACTACGCAAATAGTCGAGCTTCTTTTGAGCTTTGCAATCCCCTCGCCCCACTGCGCCCTCTTAAATTCACTGAGACATGCTGCTCGACGCCGCGAAAAACGTCACAAAATATTTAAATTCGTATCTCGGAGTCGCGAATACACTTCTATCCTATGGAGTCGATTTTTTTCATTTTAATCAGACTTATTCATGGGATTATGGATACAAGCGGCTTTGGATGGTGGAAAAAGGATTTATTATGCAACAAATGTCAACGATTATGCATTTTTCGTGAAGGCGTGGATTTCTCCCTTAATATCGTTTTCCCGCCGATAAAAAAAATACGTAGCCAATAGGTTTTAATGCTTTATCACATATATGAGTTTCAGCTAAATCAAAGCTGGACACTTAAGTGATGCTCCTTGTAAAGTACTAACTGCAATTTGCAGCGAAGATTCTGTGAAAATTCTAGAAATCGACCGAGTTATAACGATTTTTTAAAATGAGATTGAAGTTTGCATCGTTGGAGTGCAATGATAATGATTCTTTTTTATTTCCCTCAATTTTTTTTCGCAGATTTTAGCTATGAGAATCCCTCCAATGTTTTTGGAGATCGGCATTCGAAATTTGCACGAGAAAATATACAAAATACAATATACAATAATAAAAGCAAGAAAAGTATAAAAAAGAATTTGCAATGCAGTCCGGCGATGCGAACCTCAACATCATATATTTTGAAGGGTCGGATCTTTTGCGTTTTTCTCGAAGCTATGTTTTACGAAACGGTGCAAGCCCTGCCTCAAAATCGATTCGTCCAATACACTCCAAATTCGACAACATTTTCTATGCTTATCCATCCGTTTGTAACGAATGACTAAAATTGTTTTTTGGTCGAAAATCGACCCTTCTTTTCTACAGCTTGTCATTTTCGTAATTTTTAAAGTTTCATAAAGGTATCCGGTCGTACGAAAGTTTCATTATAATATTAAAAGTGCAAAATTTCAATAATATACGATTAAACTTGTTTCTTCTTGTCGTAAATGGAATTTTCCTTCCACAGCTAGCCATTCTCCTAATTTTCGACCTTAAAGAAAAAGTACCCGGTCACGCGAAATTTTTTAAATTCTATTAAAAGTCCATTTATTTATTTTTCATTTTAGATTAGCCATGCAGCAACGCTGGCACTTTGTCTAAACAATAATTGTTTTAAACAAATTGATTTAAACGGATTGTTGTAAACAAATCATTGTTTATCAATATATTCCAATTCATAAAAACTCATACTTGGCAATGTTGTGTATTGACTGTGTGTAAAATCGCTACCTCGTCATCCCGATACCACGGTCAAAAAAAATATTGAAAATCGACCGGTTTTTTGGCCCCCTGCTCTCTTCATCGCTCCTTTTACGCACGCACTGCTCGTCTTCCGCTTTGATGCACACACGTGCGCTACCAAGTCTGCCACGTGGCTAACAAAGTAAAAGTAGTGCACTCACCGCTTTCCGGAGCTGGAAATATGTTGAAAGCCGAGTCCTGAACCCACGAGGTAACCCTCACGTGCTTCTTGACGTTAGGTGGTATTTCACACCTGAGAACACCTGTATTGCCGACTCTCACGTAGGCGTCTTTCACCACGACGTCGTACTTTTGACGAACAACTGGAACAAGATAAAGGCGCTCTGTTGATACGAGCCGAGTAGAAAAGAAGAAGAAAAAACTGCAACGAGAATTACAGCTACTAAATTGGTTTGCCTTCTTGAACCGCAACGAAGCATTCATTTTTTATTTTTATTAATTTCTTATCCACATTTTTTGGCAGATTCAGCGTACGAGTAATCACTCAAACCTTCTTGAGGATTTTTTTCGTCTTTTTGAATGTTGAACCTTCAAACGCGTTTTCCTAGAAATCCCTTTTTCGTAAAACTCGTACAAGATAACTCAAAAAACTGTTTAATCGATCATTTTTACATTTTGCAGTCTTTTAGGTTACATAATTCACTGTCTATGTGAACTTAAAGTTTCTCAAGAGTTATTAAAAAACGACTTTTTCATCGACAAATACTATAATGAAAAAATTTCATGACAAACAGATT
>OX632364.1:19558389-19983389 GCA_951751655.1 Ophion costatus | reverse complement strand
CGGGGCAGGATAAAAAAAAAAATTAGAAAGGGCGCGAAGAGAAAAATATTTGCCGTTTCGTGCGGCGTCTGAGATTATACCCCCGTTAATAAATTATGTTGCCGGGATCAAAGCACAGCGTGCGAAATGCGAAGCGTGAGACGAACGTCGTGGAATTGTATCGTATATACGAGAAGAATGGCCCTGGTAACGCCAGCCCCACGTAACACCGGCGGAAGCCGGTGAATATTAATTTCTCAGCGGAAAATATCTTGCCTACCGGCAGGTCCCTGTAATTTACCTTAGCAGCGAGAACGAAAATAATTTTCATACGAAACGAATCAAAATTGCTCTTGATGAAAAAAAAAGATTCTTCGAGTTTCAGTTACGCGAAAAAAGAAAAAAAATTGCAAAATATTTCATTGCTTTATAGATCAAACAATTTTCCCAATTATCGGTCACGCAATCAATGACCAATTAGCGCGATGGAATTTTGAAAAATCAATTTTTATTCGAACACACATTTTCCAATGTTCTTTTTACCTTTTTTCTTCTGGAAATGTCTGCACCTGCGACTAACGAATCAAACCACTGTGCGAGGGGAATATCGTGCTGACTTAACAGAATTTAAAAAGATTCGGATGGCGAAGGCAGGTTTGAGGTATGGAAGAACCGGACAGAAAATAAAGGACGCTGCTGACTGGGATTTCATCCAGGAAACTTCGTTATTGTGCAAGACTATTTGAAGGGTAATATGAGAGAGATGGTTTCGAAGACATTGGTCTTCGAGGATCTTAGCCGATTGTCCCCATACTCAACGTTACGCATACCCCAACAACTTCAAAATGATCTTCATATAAACGACATCATTTTATCATCAAGGTCATTGCAAGGACGTTTCTGACCCCAAAAGCATCAATTTGTTAAACAAATGTAAGGACCATCCACAAGATAGCTGTGCTGTTAGCCAGCATTGGATGGATAAAAGTTCAAAATGTACTTTCCCCCTGTGTGTGGGACGTGTGTACGAGTATGCATCCATCTAACATCATAATCATGTAGTAGGATATTTAGTGCAAGAAAATATGAATTCGTTTTAGTATAGTGGATACGAAATACAAAGCCATTACATCATAAAATGAGTCAAATGGCTCTCGATCTTCACACTGTCGAACACTATCTTACAAGGGGAGAACGCCAATCAGAATCAAGCGATTTTGCCCAGACCGCGTGGGTGGAAGGTGGGGCTCCAGTTAACGTTCCTAAAATATTTTGCCTGAGTGGGCCATAGGTAGGGGTAAAACGCTCTCCAAAGATTTCCGAGTAGAGCTTGAGGAATATTTCTTCAACCATTTCCAAGTCAGCGACGTAGCGCAGTGGTCAAGCGCATTGCTTGTCTCCCCTCTTGCAGGGGTTCGGTTCTCGCTGCTACCTTTTTTTAATTCTCAATTTCTCGCAATGTTCAACTATTTATTGTAGAATTTAAACATATTAAAGTAGTCGATTTATATAATTAAGTGAAGTTATTAATGAAAATGCAAACTTCGAACATTCTTGCAATTAATTATGTACGCTGCTTTTTATTCATTATCAGAAATAACGTTACAATTTTTAGGGTGATATTCATCGTAGAAACATTTGAAACATACATATTATCCACACCAGGCACATTTTATAAAAGCATTGTTTGAGCAGTAACATTTTTCCGAAACATGCTTCATTGGAAAGCATATTTCATCCAAGTTTTTAACTGCTTGAGTATGTTTAAACTCCACAACAAAAAGTGGAATATTGTGAGAAATTTAAAAACAAAAAAAAAATTAATCGGTAGCAGCGAGAATCGAACCCAAGCCAGCAGGGTGATAGGCAACGCGCAGTGGTCAACTGCGCTACGCCACAAACTTGGAAATGGTCGGAAAAATATCCCTCAAGCTGTACTCGGAGATCTTTGTAGAGCGTTTTACCCTTTCCTATGGCCTACTCAGGCGAAATATTTTAAGAATGTTAAGTGGGGACCCACTTTTACCCACGCAGTTTGGTTAAAATTGGTGGGTCCCGATTAGTGTCCTCCCCTTGTTAGACTGCTCGCCGCTTCAACATACACTTCAGGCACACTCCTACTTTTTCTCTTTGTTCTTTTATACTCATATCTGTCGCCCTAGCGCTTCTATTTACTAAAGAATAGAGTGTTATGGGTGGCCTAACGGCTCATCACACTGGTACCCTGCGCTCTTTGAGGAAACCCTCGCAGCCTCACTCACGCATAAACACGTTCGTCATGAATCTATCATTCGCTCTAAACACTTCGCTCACCTCAGTTTTCCATTTCGTCTATAATTAAATTCTTATTTGAAATCTTTGGCGACACATCGCCTTCTCGACCACACGCAGCATTTCTTACTCTCTCGTGATATTTATTCCTTTTTACCCACAGACATGCGCACAAAGCGCTGAACCCACATCCATACAAGTGTAGACAGAATCTAGCATCACTTTCCCGAAGGGAAGGTTCCTCGACTTGAAATTCAATATATCTTCCCTCGTTTCCCATCTCCAACCCTTATAAATCATTCTACGAAATGATACTGACGATAGAGATTTTACCATATACTTGTGGTCCGTTTCTCCTTTTACAAAGGTTGCCTCCCTCATCGTCTCTTGCTCTCTCTCTCTCTTTACTGTTAATATGGAGTATTCCACGTCAAGTGGTCTGCCTTCACGACAAATGGTTTCAGTCCGCCTCGAAAGTTTCATCGTTATCTAACGCTACGACCTGAGTTCCATTGGAAAAAGGGCAGCCTGGTAAAAACGCGGAAAAAGTCATCAATCGTTCAATGTACCCTTAGGAAACAATAATTGGAAATATTTCAAAACTACGAAAGAAAAAGTAACGTATATACGTAAACTTTGCAACGTTTTGGACGTAGCGGAGAAACCATGAGAGAGCATGTATCATTTTCAAGATCGCTTCATTCGCTGCCTCCTATTTTGCCAAGGTCCTATACATGTATATCGTAGAAACCTCCCCATTGAAGCCATTCACCCTCAGCGGGCAAGAAACTCTTCTCGCTATCTGTATTTAGATATATATGTATCTACATACTCGCGTTGTATAAGAAACTCGAGATTCGCAGTGGCATTTTCACATATATATGTATCTACGATCGCGTAGCTGGCACATGTTCACCGCACTAAGTTTACAAGTGCATACTTGTATATGGGTGAGATACCGCGGGCACGATACAGGAAGACACGAAGGCGGTATGAAAGATGACTGAAGAAAACTGGAATGTTTTTATCGCATCAACATTCCAAGCACTCTCATAAATAATCTTTCATTTCCAGGGCATGCCCGGTTCTTTATTTTTTCTTCGGTACAATGAAGGACCCAATGAAAAGTGGTCGGATCCTTATTTCGATATAGGGTGGAATATATAGGGTTGGTTGATGCTTATAGGGTGGAATCGCCTGCGAAAATAATGTTGCAAGAGAATTTCGAAGGTAAGGGTGTAAAACGTCGGAGAAGGGCGAGAATGTTTAAAGGAAGGAGGAATCCAATTTCGTTCCGCATGGCCTTGCGGGCTTCAAGGATCCCATTTCCCTGACTCTTACCCCGCGTTTGTCACTTAACTATGTTCAGTTCTTTGAAGACTCCCAGAGCGTTGTCCGCAGTCGTTCTTCCCCGATGCGCTACTTGCACTACGAGGGCACAGGGAAACTGGATAACAGCTGTGTAGATACAGAAGTTTACACCTTGGGTCTCAGCGGAGTTTACCATCGGACAGTTTCCGATGGTAACGCTGCTGAAACTCGGTTGTCCGATGCAAATGGCTATGCGGTCACCCATCCAGGTATTAGCTCGGGCCTAGAGTGCTCGGCACGGCGGATCACCTGAGCCACCCAGCCCGACCGGCCGTTCTCTCCGGTCGGTTGGAACAAGAAAGTCATCTTTATGAAAAGGGGAGACAGATGACTTTCCAGAGTTATCGCAAGCCTGACTACGTATCTCGTAGCGCCGTTCTATCGCATCTCGATATGCACGGAACGCCCGTAGATATCTCCTCGATATGCGACGCTAGACGAGCTCTTCGATCTGCTCTTCGCTTTTACGTACTCCGAAGACGTGTTTTCCGCCTCGAAAGCTGAAGAGAGCGGCACCAGATACGCACACCCTTATACACGTATATAGAGACATGCATATATAATCGAAGAATCCAAAGAGAAGTGAAGGAGGGGGTGGCAAAAAGGAGAGGAGGGAGAAGGAACAGGAATCGGTGGTTGGTGCATTATGCATGAATGGCGTGGGAGCTTGATAACCATGGCGGGTTGGTATCAGGGGGATGAGAGGAACGAGTGCAGGAGAGATGTATGGAGAGAAAGGGTGAGGGTGCAAAGCGATGAAGCCTGCCTCGTATATACCTTCGTTTTCCCCTCTGACCTCTCTCTCTTCCTCCCTCGTTCTTTGTGTCTCTCCCAATCAGGAAAGGGTTGAATCGCGAAAGTATTTCGATGGCTCAATGTGTTTTCCGTACGAAGGGAGAGAGCAACAGGAGAGGGAAAGAACGAGAGTGTGAGAGATGGCACACAGCTGTATATCCATGGTGAGTGTTTTGTGGCGGATCTGCGCCCCCGTTCCAAAGAAACGTATGCGGATATAGGAATGGATAGATACGCGGCTCGAGTGTCACAGACAGAAATTTGTTTCGTAGACAATCGTATACGCCATGCTGCACCAGCCATGTGTACAGATAAAGTGTAATCGCAGAGAATTCGTGGTGGTCACAGTTCTTCTTGCAGTGATCAACACAATATATACAGAGATCAGTCAAACGATCTACACCAAAAATGTTGATAATGTCTGGATGCCTTTTGGGGCATTCGAGAATGGATGAACCGGCGCAGGTCCATTGGGATTTGAAGATGATAAAAGTGGACAAATGCTGGTGAACGTTTAGCATGTTTTGTTAGGCAGACTTCATAGCTCCGTTTCCAACAAACTCATCGATAAATATAGGGTGTTTCACAATGACCGGGAAATTAAACTTATTAATGAAACGTATTATCCATTTGAAAAGTACGAATATTTTTATTTTAATATAAGGTACAAACATGGAGGTTGTGGGTGGAACACAATATCCGATAAATGGCCACCTCGTCCCTGTTTGCAAACGTGCACTTTTTTGACGAAATTTTCATTAACAGTTTGACATAATTGCGGACTAATTTTATTAACGGTGCGTCCAATTGCGTAGTGTGGCAAGGTGCGGCATCTTGATGAAAGAATATGTCTTCCAAGTCCATGCCGTTTACGACATTTATCGAATATTGTGTTCCGCACATAATCTCCATGTTTGTACCTTATATTGAACTTAAAATATTCGTACTTTTCAAATAAATAATATGTTTTATTAATAAATACGAATTTCAGGTCATTTTGAGACACCCTTCATTACCAGAAAGTTGAAAAATTCACTAGACAAATAAGACAAAAAATCCTTGCAACAAAAAAACTTTTTCACATCGCTCAATTCTTTAGCACACTTAGGCTTAAAGTCATCGAAACGTTTCTTAGGATCCTCATCGGAGACCTCCGCCCTAAATCTGTTAACGGAAATTTCGGATAATAACGAGGATGGATTACAAAAAATAACATAAAGATGTTTTACTCCACTCCAACGATACAAACTTCAGCATAATAAAACATGGAGTGGAACGAACCAAAGTATATTCTTTTGCACTCGAAGACTCTCGTTGTATTATGCAAGCACAACGTGCAAAGAGTCCGGAAAGTCAGGACTGAGTATGCAAGTGCGCGAGGATTTTTTCCCTCCCTTTTCCAGGGTCGGAAGAACTTTCGACGATCGTAACCTATCCGATATTATGTGTACGGTGTTCGCAAACTTCGATGCGGATCTGCATGTGGCGTAACCACAGCAAAACCATAGAGATAGTACGTGAATTCGCGCTTTCCATGCTCTCCTCCTTTTACTCCCTCCCTATCTTTCCCTTTATGCCCTCTCGTAGTTTCGTTTCTGGATTTCTACGTATCCGAAACTATACATATATGGCGGAAGGGGATTTTGAGGATATACGACTTCGCCGACCGTCTTCATAGTAGCCAATTGTCCCCATACTCAGCATTATGTAAATCCCAAAGTCCTCCGAATCATCTTTGGATATATGTAAACGTATTTATACCAAGGTCATTTCAAGGACCGTCCGGTCCTCAGAATAAACGTTTCGTCTGGAAGAATATCAAGGAATGTTCTCCAAACTGCCTGATATATATGTATACATACTTATACGAGTACGTAATCTGCTTGCTCCGTACATCCCTCTGGAGGTGCCCCATATGGGGCTGAAGTGACGCATTTATGCAGCGAGAGGTTTTCCTATGTGTTTTAACCGCGCGTATGTGTCTGCCACCTGCCACCCCCCCCCCCCCCCGCTCTTCAGGGTGGGCAACCGCGTACGATCAACTCGCTATATACGGCTGCATGTGTGCGCAAATTTACGTATACAGGTAGATGCATGGAAAAGTGCATACGAGATGTATACGAGGTTTTTGCACCGCTGGAATAGTTGGTGGCAATGCGAATCAGGTGTTCAACTTGAGAGCCGATGGCGGTGGTTACCCGGAAGGAAAGGAAAACGCGCAAATCTGCAAAGTTTTTCCCAATGGAGCTGGATAACGAAGAGTAACGTTATATCATGAGATTGAGGCTCAGTCAAGATTTTTATCGTGTGGCTCGATTTTTTGTTTGGGGTGAGAACGATTTCAAGTGGGAATTCGATCGGTGAAACTGGAAGGAGAGCTCAGTTGGGATTTTCAACAAATAGCTTGTTTTTTATCTGTTGTGAAGACAATTTGAAGTTGAAATATGGCAAGTGAAACTTGAAGCAATAAGGAACTTCAATGTGGTGTCCGCCGTCGACTTTGTCGAAAGTCACGTACATGGTGGAGCATTAAGAATGATTGGATACGTATTTTTTTTGTGACGGATAAACGGTTTTAAGGGATGAAACAACCCCTAAGAGCAGGGGTTCGCAAACTTCTTTTTATAACGCCCCCTTTTGGCAAAAAGAGATGACCCAGCTCCCCCTGTCACATATTTATGGATATTAGGATAAAAAACGCCCCCCCCCCCTGTAGATCGTGACGCCCTCGACTTTGAAAACCAATGCCTTAGAGTAAAGCATGCCAAGGGCTGATTTTGATAGTTATCTGGTTTGCAGTAACTGCGTTGTTTGGCCCGCAGTGTGGCAGGTCGCGCCATCTTGTTGAAAGAATGTGTCTTCGAAGTTCATGCCGTTTAAAATCAAAATATTCGTACTTATGAAATAAATAATGCGTTTTATTAATAAATGTTAACGTCACGTCATTTTGAGACACCCTTTACATGAGTTTTAACAAAATCGTAGGCGCCCCGAAAGTGATGTTCCTTTTGAGTTCTTGTAGGTTATATCTTTTGAACGAAAATCCTCTTCTTCTCATTCCATTTCTTCCTTTCCGTTACTATCCAAAACCCCTTTTCGCACATTTGGGCTCCCCTTCTCGAACGGCGATCTTAAAAAAGCGTTCCACTCCTTTTTGTGAGAGCAAGTAAAAAAGTTCGGACTTACAAGTAAAAATTAAGGCGGTGGAGAATTCTTTTTTTCGTACCCCGATAAACCAACCTTCAACATCAACCGACTGTACGAAGAATACGCAGCTAGCCATCTTCTGGGCTTCGAAAACATCCGCTGTTATTACTTGGCATCGAGACTCCGACGCGTCTCTTGTTATCAATTCGTTAGGCATACCAGACGTTTTTACTTGTAAATTCGATCCGTTCTTCTGCAACCGCATACCCCTGTAACCGCATATGCATGGACGCACCGTTTGGATTGTCGCGTGAAGAGGCTGCTGCACGATTTTGCATTGGACTATGTGTGTATGCAGATGAGCTGCATCTGCCCCCAACCCCTCAGAAACGTCCCTCTTCCACTACCTACGCGCGCGCGCGTACACACACACGCACTCACTCGCACGCAAACGCGTACGAAATTCCCACAGATGGATATACGTACCCGCAGTTCCCACAATTCATCCCCTGACTTTCCCCGCTCGCTTTATCTCACACCCCCTCCCAACGCCCCTTTACTAACACACGCGGAGCTTCGAGCGACAATCACCCGCAGGCACCACACGCATTGACGCACACTGATCTCTCCTCGAGGTAACAACCCTGTCGGCCCTCCTCTGTCCCGCTTAATGTACATGATCGTTCGAGCGTTTAGTTAGCCCACACGTGTACCAGGATTCGTGTATGCATGGTGTACCTCCTATACGATCCTCTACACTGTATGCACCCACACGCACGCACAGACACACACACACATACACATTTATCCGGGACTGATGTGGATCATTTTAGATCTATGCAAAGCTGATTTTCGGAACATCTGCCTGGTTTGGAAACAGCCCGCGAAGTCGAGTATTCCCAAAAAATCACCTTTCTACATAGGCACATGTAGATTTATCGCCATGAATAATCGTGCACGTTCTGGAAGATTCGATCGATAAAGGGTGTCTCAAAATCACCGGACATTTTAACTTATCAAGAAAACGTATTATTTATTTGAAAAGTACGGACATTTTTATTTTAACATAAGGTACAAGCACGGAGGTTATGTGTTGAACACAATGCCCGATAAATGGCATAAACGGCATGGACTTGGAAAAAATATTCTTTAAACAAGATAGCGCAACCTGCCACACCGCGGGCGAAACAATGGAGTCATTGCAGAGGAAGTTTCATGGTCGTGTTATCTCGCACCGCAGCGATGTGAATTGGCCATCAAGAACGTGCGCTCGACGCCATTGGACTTCTTTCCTTGGGGCTTTCCGAAAGCAAAAGTGTATTCCAATGATCCGCAGACCATTACGAAGCTCAAGGGAGCAATTGGACGCACCATTAATGAAATTCGTCCGTAATTATGCCAAAATGTTATTGAAAATTTCTCCAAAAGAGTGAAAGTTTGAAAAAGGAAAGAGGCGGTCATTCATCGGATATTGTATTTCACACATAACCTCCATTTTTGTGCCTTGTATTAAAATAAAAATATTCGTACTTTTCAAGTCAATAATACGTTTTATTAATAAATAAAAATGTCAGATCATGTTGAGACACCGTACATTTACGCGCATAAATTGAGTATTGCATCTTGAGTGAGACAATCTTTGCAACTATTGCTATCATTGCCAGCCATCCAAATTGACAAAGGTCCAACGAGTCACACCTAACTCGTGGCCGGAGAAAAAAGGTATTTTTGTGTTTTTTTTCTGGGAAAACGTGCGGAGGTGTTGCATTTTTTCTTTCCGCTAAATATATGGTTTCATGTATATTTTATAATGTTTATATTGGAAAATATCATGCCGTAAAGAATTATAAAAAATGAATAAAACAACAATATAATGGCATCTAAAAATGCATATTAAATGACACTAATGAAGAATTCTACTAGCAACTCTTCTACGCACAACATTGCTGAACAACTTCCCCGTTTATCAATATTTGTCATTGAAAAAAAACTCATACTTGACTAAACTAACATAAGTATGAATCGGGTGTAAAGTCCCGTCCATGACATCACAATACTTTTGTCAGGAAAAAAACTAAAAATCGACCTGTTTGTCGGCCTCAAGCTTATGCAGACCCGATAAACAATACAGAAGTCCTGTCGTGTTTGAATGAGCCTGTAGAACAATTATGGTGACCCGAATACTTCGTATAGTCGTGTGAGTGCCTCTGTGTTGGCGGAATTTAGATATTTTGGACGTGGCATATAAAGGGGTGGCAAAAGTCTCATATTACGCGCAGTAGTGAAGCCCAGTGAGGCACAGACGAGCACGGCCCTCTCGACTGTGGGTTGCTACAGGTATACATATATAGTTACGTACTATATATGTATACCAATATATACAACTACGTATACATACACACATATATATATATGTATATACATTTTCGGTTACGTGTAAATTTCGGTCACGTGTAAATGCCGCCACGAAAGTTCCCTGTATTTATGCAGTATCTCTCTCTTTCGTCGCTTTTGGTTCGCAAGCTCTCTCGCGCCGGGTCCGCCGCTCAATTACGGAGAATCTCGCTTTTAGCGTCAGCTAGAGAATCGGCCATCCGTGCAAGACCGACCAGGGCTCACACCACTGCAATCAGCTCGTCGTGCACACCCTCCCATACACACGCAGGCGCGCACACTCATATATATACGTGGACTTTGAATCACATTGCTCCAGCTGTCAAATTGTTCGGCCTATGTTATTTTGTTTGCTACCTATAGAGAAAGGTGATTTTGAAGTTGATTCCGAGGACCTCCCTCATTGTATCCTATTGTCCCCATACTCAAAATCATGTGATCCTCAATGTCTTCACCATTACTCCACACACATTTTCATGTAAGGGGCCGGCCATTAATCACGTGAGGCTCAAATAGAAGGGGGGGGGGTTTAGATAACATCACGATTGATCGCATCAGGGGCGGAGGGGGGAGAGGTGGCGGTGGTGGTGGTGTGACATATCACGTGTATTTTTTAGTGTAACTGCGCGATCCGGAGAACATCCGCTGTGAGCTGTTGAACAGGCAGGTTGGGCCTAGGGAGTTGGCACCTTATGGAATTTTCTCTACGCATAATGACTACTTTTTTAGTGTCCTGCTCTGCCACTCTCAGCGCTAGTTGTACTCTTACAACCTGCGGCCTTCGCGTATGTGCAATAGGGATATTGTAAGATAATTACTAGCGCCACGGAGAGGATGGAACTAGAAAAAAGCGATCGAAAAGCGCAACATTTCTATACACAGTGGGGCATAGGGGGGCGTAGATAAATTACGCAACGCAAAATTTCCCATTTTTACCCCCCCCCCCCCCCCCCCCCACGTAACGGAACTGTAACGCCTGGCCTGAACCCCCCCCCCTCTATTTCGTTACGTAACGGGTGCTTTGTCGTCAATGATTGCGTTTTTTTTTCAAAGAAATAACTAATTATGAAAGGATCGGGTTTATGGTATACTCATTTTGTGAAGAATATATTCATCTAGTTTTATACCAATTTGTATGATTTTTTTAAATTTACCCTGATTGAGTGACGAAAAAAATTTTTCTTCATTGTCCCATCGCTATCTTTATGAAAGATTATCTATAAATAAAACGTCAACAATTTATCGATATGTATACGAATGTAGCTATCGTTCTGCGTAGCAGTTTTTTATTTTGGTTTTTTTACAACATGCCGACAGTTTAGACATTTGTTTTCTATCTTCAAGGCCCTTTTTGTACTTAAGCAATCTTTAAAAATAGTAATGACCAAATTTAAAAAATCGGCTACGTACAACCTTAGTCATTGCGATTACAAAAATGTTTTTCAAAAATTGAAAATCGGTTGATAAGTTTTTGAGTATTGGCTGAGACAAGATCGAAAAAAGTAGTTTCGAGAAAATCGCGATAAAAGTTTTCGTTCCGTTTTTCTTGATATAAAGTTGGGTTTTTTGTTTTCTAGAATATTGATACTTACATTACAGTATCAAGTCGCGGGCGACATGACAGTTTTTCATCGTCATTATATTTCTCAAAATAATGAGAGCTTGCACTTCATCTATTCTGAATGATGTGTTTACAATTTTTTTAACTTGAACATGCAGAAATTTTGCTAGTTTTGGCAGTTCTAAGATCATGACGTAACGCAAACCTCGAACCCCCCCACTCTCGTACGTAGACCGTAACGCCAGGCCGCCCCCCCCCCCCAATTGCGTTATGTAATTTATGTATGCCCCCAGGAAGTGTCAATCTCCTTGTTGTGCCTAAAAAGTAACCTAAACCACAGTACTTTCTCCTGTTCAATTTCGGCTGGCCACCTACTTAAAGTGAAGTGCCTACATCTGAGCCACAAAATGCATGTCCACTTGTTACTGTAGAAAACACTCATAAACTCATAATCCGAGGACAATACCATTTAAATATACTGACAGTATATATTATTTCGTTATTTAAAATAAAACACCGTACTCTATCGCTTGTGTCTGACAATTCTTAACAAAAATTACACGTGCTGTTGGGGGGGGGGGGAGCTAAAAAACTTACCACATATCACCACGAGGAAGGGGGCTCAAAAAGCGGCCTAAAAAACCTCACGTGATTAACGGACGACCCCCAAGAGGTGATGAATGCAAATGTCAAAACGTTATGGTCGTGTATGAATTCGTCCGCTGGAAAAAAAGAAATCGGTCACGAATTGACTCGTTTTCGGAGAATGGTGGGAAAAAAGTTTAAACAAAAAATAGGGAAAAAGGGTAAAAATGGATATTATTGCCGGCGAATGAACATTGCAGCTCGAGGATAAACCAGTGATGGATTTACAAGTGGACACAATCGAATTCTCATCTCTCTCACACACTCTTAGGCTGGATTGCCTTCCCGTCAAATCTCACCTACACGAAGAAGGGTAGGGGTGTTGTCCCTCCCTTTGGTTAGGGAGACAATCCGCCCAAGGGATTACGCCAAACCGCTGAGAGCATTAGCTCCAGCGTTAATCCTGCTACGATTACTTGGCATTTACATTCTTGTTTATCTTTGTCTCACGCTTCCTCTCCCTCTCTCTCTTTCTCTTTCTCTCTTTTCTCATCAAAATTTGATGTTTTCCTGCTCATTACCACATCAACCCGTTCGAATGATCCGCGTAATTTACCAGAGGCGTCCAAATACTGTGTCAATAGCTACACGGTACTCGAAATTGACTTATCGTAAATTTCTATTCCCATACCTACTTTGATATACAGGTATCAAAATGCCCTTACTACTAGGTACGAATGAATAATGAAGCGTATGCTGGGGAACGACGGAGTAAGAAAATTCGGGACCACCAATTGATTGTGCATTGAATCGGAACTTGCCGATCCTTTTGAGCCCAGACTGAAAATGGTTCGTCCACACTGACTTATTTATCCGAATCACTTGTGATTTTTTTAGTCCAATCAGATGGGACAGACTTTAACTTTTGTTAGACCAATGAATTCGGCAAAACCATTGTGGATGCAAAATTTCGGTTCCCAATACGATCGGACTGAAACTCCGCGTCCGAGTGTGGTTTGTATGGTTAAGTAGGGGTCAGGAATGATGGGGCCAGACAATTAAACAAAAAGTGCTGTGACTGGGTTAAGCAGGGGTGGGGAAAGACGGGACCACAAAAATTCGTGATCACTAAGCGATTTTCCATCGAATAGGATCTTGCCCGATCCATTTGAGCAAAAAAATCAAATCCTCTTTGTCTTTGGCATTTCTTCATTTTTGCTATCCTCCAAAATATTGATTGAATATTTAGGCGGTATATTGACAAAAATTGCAAAAGATACTCAAAACCATGCTCTTTAATGTAAAAAAAACAAAAACGTTTGAAAACCTGCACACGTTTTCCCAGATAAAAATCCCGAAAATCCCTCTTTCGCCGACCACGAGCTAGGTGTAACCCGTTAATCCAGCCATCGGGATTAATTTCAATTGCACTATTCAAACGGTTGGGCAAGATCCTTGAAGATTAAATGAAGCACCAGCTGGAATTGGATCGTCTTAAAACTGAATGGAAACTCCAATAATCGCGCACCACTCTCACCAGTCATCGAATTCGCGGCACGTTAAAAACCCCATAAAGCAATCATTCCAGCAATGAACTATCCCGCGAGATACATCGCTTTCCAGACGATAAAAGTCGTCATATACTACGCGTCTGCATATACGATAAATGTTCTCTTCAAGCGTTGTATTCGCTGCGTTCGGGTACCTTGCGTGCAATTCCGAGGCACTCAAGAGCCTGGAGATTAACGGAGACGATAAGAAGACGGGACAAAATACACCCGCAATTATTTTAATAGCCGGCCGTGAGTACGAGATAGCGCGAGAAGAGTGAAGCGAGAAAGAAATCACTGCCAAGATTGTACAATAGCTTCTGTAACGTACCAACTCCGGAAAAAAGGCAAACATCCCGTTGAGATCGTGGTCGTTATCTGCATAATTGCAAAATGCCATTTGCCTCATTGACAGTCAGGAGCACAATTATTATTGGTTCGCGCGACGAATTGGTTCCGCTGCGAAATTGCACGACGCATTCAAGTCCTTCTCTCCTTCTCGTCCACCCGCAGCCAGGATGCATGGGATACTGTCACCGTACACACCTGCATTTTTACATACACGTGTATACGTGTTTATTGAAAGTGCTAATCATCAAGCCCCCGGTAAAATTCTCGAGTCAGTGGTATAGGTAGTGGTTGGAGAGCCGAACGTTCCGTTCAACTCCACACCGTCGTTCCTATTCTCTCGTGGTCGACTACTGACAAAAGGTACGCCGGATGCTGATGCTGCATGCGCAGCAGGCACAACAGCGAAAGGGACAAAACGGCCTAAGAGGAAACGGCAGACAGAGAGGGAGAGTTGGAGAGCGAGAGACGGACGGAATTGAATGAGGAATAAAAAATTGGCGTGACATTTGTTCATTCGGTATATACCGATACCTCCTCTTTGGGTTTATTCGCGTATACGCATTTACATACGTATTGAAAGAGCTTCGATCGAATGCTTCAGAATAGAACAAGGCCTATTAGCACAGCGATTGGCCGTCCCGAGTAAACGAATGAAAATGACATTCGTGTACGTGCGTAGCCTGTCCCGGTACATATCGGACTAGGAATATTTGTCTCGTTCATATGGCCAACGACTCTACCACTTTTTGTCCCCATATATGTGTGCGCTGTGTCCGTCGACTTCCGGAGACCAAAGTAGGGCTCAACTCGCGAGATTCAACGTGACGAAGTACCCTGCGTTACGCCCCTATTCTTCTCCACAATTTGGTACAGACGCGAGGGAATGAGGGAGCGAGTTCTAGCGGTATATCAGCAGTCGGACGAATAAACGGTCCGCTATATACACCACGGTGGCCGTCTGGCTGTCGATAGGGGAAAACGACTGAGACCATATCAGATCAGACAGAGACCGAAGCAATATCGTAGAGGAAATCGAATCGCAAAATGGAGAAAATGAGCACGACACCACCTTATATATATTAGTTCTATGTCGTTTAGTGCATAATGAATATATATATATATATATATATATACATATATATATATATATATATGGAGTTCGTGAACCGAGTACGAGACGATAAAAAAGGAAGGAACGCTGAGAAAGGGTGAAAGGAGAGAGAGAGAGAGAGAGAGAAAGAGAGAGAGAGAGAGAGAGAGAGAAGCAGCAAGAGGAAGAAGGAATGCATTTTCCCTCGTGGGTTAATCCCTGGAGCTATTCGAGCGTCTGGCTGGATAGCTCTCACAATTCCAGAGATCTCTCCTCTCCTTTCCTCTTTCTTACTACCTCCTCTTGTATCGCGATCAGAATAGCGCGTGGAGATCCTATATTATCGTTCATGATCGATTTCTCTCGTGTGCCCCTGCCATTCGCCCTTTACCGATCTTCAGCTTTCACCGTGTGTCTCTCGTTCCACATCGTGGGGTTCGTAATATCGCAAAATTCTCCCTCCCTCTCTCTTACTCTCGCTCTCTTTCCCCCGGACGCAAATGGATTGTAATACTCGAGGAATTCGCGTGCCGGCACTTCGATTCGGTCCCTCCGACCTCATACTACCGCAGACCAATGTCGCATCACCCTTTCCACCGACTCACCACCATCCCCAGCCTTTCGTGTCTAAACATTTTCCGGCATTATGAAATACACGTACGTGTGCGCTCGATAAATTGCAATTTGCCTCTTACCGGGGCAGAAAGGGGGTGGGCAACGAAATTTGCCTTCTCCATCAACCGTTGCTCGGCGAGTTTTTAACTTCGTACAGCCGAGATTACGTGTATGGATTGGAAAATCGACTTGGCTAAGCGACTCAGACAATCCATTTTTCTTCGTAAGGGGATAGATTTTTTTTTAATCCGTTTTACGAATGTATCTTTCAAATATATAGGGCGTTGGTGCTCTGGAGAAATTATGGATTTAAATAAATTGGATATATAATATCCAATTTTATATAATTTTTTTTATAAGCAATCATGTTCTTATCCATTTGTGAAAATTGTTTGTAGTTGCCCATCATATTTTTGATAAAACAATTTATTGAGGGTTCAATTAAACGATATCTCCTATTCGTGTCGGATAAATGCTTTCGTGGAGTATTTAAGGAGTTTGGGGACAGGTGACGATATGTTACCATTTGATTCAGATTCATACAGTAAATTCTTTGTCATATACTGAATGCACATTTCAAATTTGATATCGATCGTCTACACCGTTTCTATAAAATTGACTGTCGAAGAACCACTTTTTAACATTGGCAGATGCCTGCGCTCATTGCTGAGGGGCAGTTTTACGCACGAAATAGCGTGAAAAAATGTTTAAAATGTTATGAAAAATTGTCAAATCACGTTATGACAATTCCGTCTCGCTGTACAGTAGGGGAAATCGGCATCCCCCTATGTTAAAAAGTGTTTCTCCAGTTGTATAGTTTATAGAAATGGTGTCGACGATCGATGTGAAGTTTAGAGGGTGCATTCAGTATATGATAAAGAGTTTACTGTATAAATTTGAATGACATGGTAACATATTGTCAATTGTCCCATTATTTATTGGAGAATAAATTTTTAGGTGAAAATATTTATTGATAAAATAAACAAGGATATCAGACTTGAATAAAATTATATCACAGTTAAAAATATGTTTATTTATCGGTGCTGAGCTGCAACGTATACTCTTGCGGGTTTTTACGTATTGCCTTGCTCAATCGAATCCATTCCTATCACTTCCGACCCGCACGTCGCTATTCTAACCCAACTTCTGTTGCGTCCACAGTCGTCTCAAGCTGCAGTATAGCGAATTTGCCGAGGGTACGGGGAAACTGTGGAAAACGGGTACTGGTATAGACGATCTCATAATCTTCTGCTTCGCTGATGCACAGATGTTTTACTCAAGTATCTACATCAAGCCCTCAGAAGTATAGCCTTCCGCTAACTGGTTGATGCGCCAGCTGATGCCCGGCTAAGCGGTCTCCGCCCCGAGTATCGGCCATGCACAAGGCTGCTTAAGGCCTTAGGCCACAGTAACGGATATGAAAGCATGTGCAAAATTAACAATTTTTTTTCGTATGAAAAAGTGATTCACTCATTAAATTAATTACACGTCTATTTAGTATGAATGAGCCTTTATAAAATATATATTTTTTTTTTCGATGTAGAAAATGGCTGACTACGAATATTTCCTTTGTTATCATTTTTTTAGGCGCTCCGCGGCATGACATTTAGCATCCAAAATTTTTTACCTAGAACAAAAAACAAAAATTCTTATCAATGTACATTAGAATACCTAGAATACCTATTTGAACTTAAGAAATTAATTTTCAGTGAAAAATGTTGTTGTACCTGCTCATAAACTGCTCATAAAATGAAGTTTTCGATTAATCAAAAATTCCGTACGTACTTCTCTGCGAAATGCAATTAGGAACATATCTTTAAAATTTGAAGTAAATCGAGTGAAAATTGTTGAAGTTATTTGTCACGCCAATAAGAAAAAAGCTGGTTCGAGAAGTTTCGAGTAGTCGGCCATTTTGTACATCGAAAAAAAATATATGTATTTTCTAACAGCTTGATATTCATACTAAATAGATGTGTAATTCATTTTGTCGATAAATCACTTTTTCATACGATAAAAAATTGTTAAATTCGCACATGATTTTATACCCGTTACTGTGGCCTAACGCTTTAAGCCGAACTCCTGTCGCTCATACACCAAAGTCGTTCCAGAGTCAAACATGCCTCGTTTTCAAATAGGAGCAGTATTCTTCTCCGATGAAATACTATTTTTGTTTAACTTGAATACATAATTACTTTGCAGTAAATAAAAAAGGTTGTTAAACTTAATTAGATTAAATTTCTCGAGAGTAAACTAAGAGAAACATCTTACTGTCAATTCGAATCCATTGAAACATCGAATCGGAGTTAATATATCATTTTGTTGAATATAAAAAAAGGCTCGCAGGCTCAAATCCAAATAAAATCTCATTCGATTCAGCTGAAACATTTCGCACCGTGTGGGTTCATCTTTTTCACTCTAGGTTTAGTGGTTCAGCGTGTGCAGATGCCTGAACAAGGTCCATATGCCATATGTTTCCGTAAAAAGCCTGTGCCTCCCGGACGGGAAGTGCGAGGAAGAGCACACGAAAGAGCTCGAAATAAAAATTCCGAAAGTGTGTTGAAAAAAAAGATGGCTGAAAGCACAACGTACAAGGAGCGCCTACCGCGAGAAAAGAGTGACTGCCGGCTTTTGGAGTGGGATAAAAAGTACATCTCGATGGAGCAAAAGCAGAAGAAGAAGAAAGAAGTTGAAAGTTGGTCGTAAGACGACCAGAGGACCACAGTTCGCGCCGGAGAAATGAAAATCCATTCGGGTTAATCGGAGTTTACCCGAAACTTCTCGCCTATATAGAGTCATTCCTGTTCACCTCTCACACGAAGGAGCCTCGAGGAAAATAGAAACTAAAAAGAACTCCCGCGGGAAGAGAAGAAAAACGCGTAATGGACAAGAGGAAAAATACTTCGGCTACTTGTTCTGCAACCTCCCCCCCCCCCCCCGCCGCGCTCCCGAAATCCAGATTTATCCAGACTAGAAAAATGTCAGATGAAACCGGATTGCTGCGGAGGCGAATCACACACGTGTGCACTTGTAAAGCATCAACGTCACCCTCATTGAGTACCATGGTATTGAAGTTGGCATCGTTGGAATATAGCAAAAAATTTTAATTCCACCCTTGCCCAATTTTTTTGGCACATTCAAGCTACAAGCATCATTGAAATATTTTTGGAGATCTTTTGGAAAAAGTGTTTAGATAGTAATCAAAATAAAGAAATGCAAAAAATAAATAGTCACTTTTGTTGCCGTCCGACGATTTAAACATCAATATCATTGAATATTTCCCTTTTCCACAATTCTTCAACCGATCCTCGAGTTGAAAAATCAAGTCGTCCCTGATCACGAGCACTTTTCCGGACACTTTCCTCTCTCGTCTTTGAGAGACTACGCGGATTTCTTCGCGAAGAAAAATTGGCCCAAAATCGTCCTGGGGCGCGAAAAAATTGTAAGGAACTTTTCAAACGCGTATATAGATCGAGAAGCGTTGAAGGAAAATAATGCCGAGAAGGAAACGGGCGGGTGAGTGCGACGGGGAAAAACCGGAAATGGCAAATACGTTGAGCTTAATCGCTCGTTTCCAGCAAACTTTTACTCTTGAGGCTGGTACCAAGGAATCATTCGCGTTTATCGATGACTTCCGGGGGAAACCGAGCCAAGAGAAACTTTGGAGAATTCTCTGGCGATTTACGCTCCGTGCGGTCCCATCTGCCGCATGACCGTGCGAGAAAATCTTGGAAGATCCTGGAGACGAGGGCGTAAACATTCCGAGCTTTTCGAACAACAGAGAAAGGGAAAGAGTTAACCTAGAGCCCGTCCCTGAGGACTACCTGAAATTCACCATGGAACGAAAGTGGCAGGGACGAGAGCCTTTCCCGATCCCCGGGGTTACGAACTTCCTCGCTGCAACGTTCAAGGAATCCCCGTTGTGTTGCACCAAGAAGAAAATCTCTCTTCCGGTGGTGCAACGATCCGGTGCCGAAGTGTGCCAGGAACGCCGCCCCCTATCTCATCCTTCTCCCTTGAACTCCCGAGCAGCTTGCTCGCGATAGACATTCGCCTCAATTATAATCCAAGTTCGTTATAACCACGTGGAAGTAATTAATAGTTAACGAGGTAACTGGAGCACATCGAATATACCTGGTTTATAGGGCTCTCTGATTAGAAAACTCCTCAGCAATTTCGCGAAGGTCCACCTATCCACTTGCCACCAGACTACTTGAGGAGAAGGTACTCGCAACTGACAGTTGTGTACTTTGTACGCATTTGATGCAAAAGAAATCAGGCATTCTCCATTCGTCATCTCCAGATCAAAGCTAAATACATATTCCTTCAGATCCAACCCTGGCGGGTTTTTACGTATTACCCTTCCCAATTGAACCACCACCTTTCCTATCATTTCCTACCCGCACTTCGCTTCTGATTAGAAAACTTCTCACCAATTTCGCGAAAGTCCAGCTACCCACTTGCCTCCGGGCTACTTAAGGAGTAGGTACTCGCAAGTAGGTACTGACAGTTGTGCACTATGTACGCATTGGATGCAATAGAAATCTGGCATTCTCCATTTGCCATCTGCCGAGCAAGGCTACGTACATATTTCCTCAGGCTCGCTGGTTGCGGGTCTTTACGTATTGTCTTTTCCAACTGAACCCTTTTCTATCACTTCTTACCCGCACTTCGCTTCTAATTAGCAAACTTCTCACCACTTATACGATGGTCCACCTATCCACTTGCCTGGAGGCAACTTGAGGAGTAGGTACACGCAACTGGCAGTTGTGTACTTAGTACGCATTGGATGCTGTAAAAACCAGCATTCTCCATTCGCCATCTGCCGATCAAAGCTGAATACCTATTTCCTTGGGTCTCGTAGAGTTTTTACGTATTACACTTTCCAATTGAAACCTTTCCTATTACTCCCTACCTGCCGTTCCCTAATCTAATCTAACTTCCGTTGTGTCCACAGTCTTTATAAGGCACTATACCGTATTTGCCGAGGGTACGGATAAACTGTACGAAACCCGTACCCGTAAAGACGGCCCCATTTTCGTCTGATTCTCTGGAGCACAGAATTCAACTCAACTATCTACGACAAGGTCTCAGAAGTATTCGCCTTCTGGCCACTGGTTGATGCACCAGCTGGTGCACGGCAAAACGGCCACCGCTCCGAGTATTGGCCATGCACAACACTGCTTAGCTCGAGGGACCGCGGAGCCGGATCTCAACCGCCCATCTACCGGTGTCGGTTTGTTCAAAGCTAAACACCAAGTCTCCTTGCAATAAGGATCTCGTTACTCGAAGGCCTAACTTCGAGATCCTCCGAAAAGGTGTACTTCCCGATTATCACGATTTACCCTAGGCATTGATACAGCCCGATATTTGGAAGCACAAAGTTAGACGTGGAATTATCATTGTTGTCCGTTTGGACCATCCGCCAAAAATATCTACCTTTTATTGGTGCGAACGTCAGAGAAAGCTAAACGCGGATTAGACTTGGGTAGTTATCGTGGCTAAAAAAATTATTAAGAGGCGATGAAAAGGGAGGAGAAATTCGCGCTGTCAGAGCTGCGAAGAATCTCCCTCGGTTGCTTGTGCAGAGAACGGATCGAAAGAGGGAAAAGTGGTCGAGCTTTTCGTATCTCTCAGCGACACCTTGAATTAACTACGCTTTCAATGGTACTTGTCGCTAGCCAACTCAATGTATACATACATACATAAATATAGATATAGGTATGTCGATTGATTCGACTTAAGTTTCGGGTGAAAATTATTCGACCAGAAGTAATCGTCTACGAGCGGCGTTTCCCTCATCGGACTTCTACCTCATTCAGCTCAAGTTTTTTTCCCCGACACAAAGGCCACGAACTTTCGCGAAAAGTGCCAATCGATTCAAGCGACCCTGTAATACAGTTATGATCGCTGGAAATTGAAAGAAGATATTTGTCGTTGCGTTCGATATCATTTTTGTAGTACTCCAGACGGTGATCGTTCGTTTTTTTTTCTTTTGTTCACCATTGTATGCATTATCCATTTTTAATTAGCGGAACTGTAATTGAATGGAAGTCGAAAGAGACTGTGGGGCGTTCCTTTGTGAGGGGATCCTTGAGTCTGTCACTCTCTTTGTTTCTTTTTCTCTCTTGCTATATATGTCGGTTCCCTGGGTGGTCCGCTCGTTATTCCGCCGTGACTGTTCCATTACCGGTCCGTAAGCTCGGTCAGATACTTCCCAAGCTCGCGTATTCGTATCATCGACACAAAAGATTATAATTTTATTCTCGCGTAGCCATCAGGCATACGCTTCATGGTGACAATTTTTTTCCAGCTCGCGCCATTTTGAGCCGAATTCCCAAGCGAGCAAGAATAAGCGATATTCTCACTAATCAAAATTTGATAACTGTAGCTATATGGAAGAATAACAATCTTCTTACGATTATTTATATAGGAACTTTATGATCAATTCTGGACGCCAAGTCCGAGTTTAATTTTTTTGAATATATATGTATGTATAATTTAATACATACGATAATATATATGCATACATGTGTAGCGCGATCCGTAACATAACGTCCAAAAGGAAAACCTAGATGCCTCGTATTAATACATAGCCAAATCACCCCCATTTATCTTCTACGATGTTGTATCTTCGGCGACAAAAAACATTATTTTTCTCTTTTGGGTATGTTGTTTGCTCGAAATCTTTTCACTTATGTTATCTTTATGAATTGCACTATTCGGCAATAAAAAAATAACCACGCGAACACCTACGTAAATGCCATAAATTTTGATCAAATAAAAAAATAGATTTGAGCGGATCAGTCACTCAAGTTCAGGTAGTAAAGAAAATGCTTCTACTAGTCTAAATGACACCCAACTGATTTAAAAAACTTTCAAGCGGTAAGTACATGTCTGAAAGAGAAAAAAAAGTAAATAACTATGCGACAGGACAAGACGAAAAAAATATTCAAATGCTTTTTTTCTGGAAAACTAAAAAGGATCGTAGAATGTACGCGGGGGTGGTTCGGGTAGGTATTGATACGAGGCATCCAGATTTTTCTTCTGGACGTCACTTTTTAGGCCACCCTGGATCGATCACATGTCAATGCTCAGTTCTCGTGGCCTGTTTTTATCAGAGATCGATTTGAGATGTGCCCGATCGTGAATAAATTATTTGTCAATCTATTACACTGTATATATATATATATATGTCTTTCTCATCCATCCGCCACATCCTATCTCCATTCGTCATACATTTGATGAACGTTCCCGTACCAAGCGACTGTGTATTCAATTACAAATGATCAATCAACGCAGTGGCAACCCTATTAACGGTACGAATGGACCAATGTAGAGGCTCATTCGAGAACCAACATTATCCGCATAAACAACCTTTCTAATTTCTCTCTCTCTCTTTCTCTCTCTCTCTCTCGCACACTCTCTGTGTTTCTCTTTGCACGAGCATATCTGTACATCTGCCAGACTATATCGACGAGACTTGCAATTATCGGAGTGATGAGGGATGAGCGGTTCACGGAAGACAAATTACTGCCGACCAACTAGCCTCGTAACAAGGATGTTCATGACTACCTGTGGGAGAAGCCATTCCAGTACTACGATAATTCCGTAAGCTCGAGTTCGGCGAATGTGCGCTTCCTGTCTCTCTCTCTCCCTTGCTTCCTATACCGCTTAACGTCTCACATTTCCGGTTGCGAACTATTGTGAAGCCCGACAGTTGCATAGATCGTTCCGCCTGGGATGCTGCGTTGGTTTTCATGAGAGAATACGTCGTCGACTCGGGTATACTCATTCGTTATCACTCTACGTAACTACCAACGACATGGATAATCCCAGCGCCAAAGAATCCCCATCGTCACCAAAGCCAACTGATGCCACCGATCCACATGCCCCGAATGGCACTACATACAATGTGTTATTGGGAACAAAAGTGATGCAATTGATGTTTTCACCGGCAGTGTCCCCAGGCGTACCGATCTTGCATTTCAAGATTCCTGCACACAGGCACCGATCGATCGCGTTTTTATGCCTGGACGAGGAGGATCTGCGAGAAAAGCAAGCATGGTTGCTTTGTTCTTGTTCAAGAGTACACTACATTGAGCCCAGAAGGGTTGGTAATGCGGAACTGCTCGTCACCGATGTGCCAATGTAGGTTGGAGCCCGGGTTCATTGGTTTCCAAAGACCCGTTTACACGATTCGGCAGCACGATTGCTGGGGTTAACCTCGCTCGTGGTCGAGCTACAAATCGATCGTAATCGCTCGAGAGAGCGAGAGAAAGGCTCAACGTCCCTCGGCGCTATTCAGTACAACCACACAATTTCCAATACATGCGCATGCACATACCTACACATCATATGTATATATATAATTTAAAGAGCTTATTCCTGCCTAGCATCAACTGTACACTGTGGTACAAGCGTCCACTGGACAAGAGTGTGGGTATACATCAGGGCAACTCTGTGGGTATGCATGAATATAGGATACAGTCATCTCACTCGTGGACTTGATCGGAACCCTGGGAGAATCGAGAAATCGGGGTCGATCGAACTGCAAGCGTTCAACGATGCGTTGCGGAACAAACGTCAGTGTTGTTCCGCAACGTCACTGTCGGACGGTTCGGTTATCTTCCCGTACATAGTGGATCCCAAAAACAGGCTGGCACTTGTCTCTAATCTGTTGTTCTGGTGACCGGTACTGTAATTTATTCGTCGCTGCTGCGAATTATTAATTGAACGGTCGGTCGGATGATCGTCATTTAGAAAATTATTATGAGATAGGGGTTGAAGATTGCATCGTTAGGATGCAACGATAATGCTTGTTGATATTTTTATTTCCTCATTTTCATCATTCGACAAAATCTTTCTTTGCAGATTTTGATCACAGATTTGTAAGCAACGTGAAAAAATGGCGAGGTTTTTTTGCAGCTGAGATACGTCAATAGAAATTTGAGCAATTAAAGGAGAATCATTTTTGTTGCATTTCAAAGCTGCAAACTTCAGTATGCGCACGCGCAACTGACATTTTTTCCGCGATCTTAATGTCTCTTGCTCTCCTGCACTCTCTCTTTCTCTCTTTACGACGGAATTTCCGATTATCAACTCTCGTGAAATTAACGTTCTTCTGTCTTGGCTGCCTCTTGAATTACATTTTCGAAGGACTATGCGAAGTAGGTGTGCAGACTCCATTTCTCTCTCGCTGCCTCTCTCCCTCGCTGTCTGTCCTCGCTATTTCCATCCGCGGGCTCTCCGGGTGTTCACCAACCCTGGGAACGCCTCTCGTCACACATCGGGTGCGAAAGTGGACCGCACCGAATGCCAAACTCGCCCGCTATCTATTCCACCGTATATGTGTTTCATGTGAGCATGTTTAACTTAGCAAGTCAAATGGGCGTATCTCGCATAATTCAACACGTTAGAACTGACTGCCATACGGCGTTTCAAATCTCGACGATAGATTTTATGCATGAGTCGCTCCATTCCCCAAAATCTCGGTCGCATCCCGGTCGAGGCTCAATTTACGTCGTCCATTGTTGATTATATTCGTTTGATCAATCCTTGATTATACTGTGCAAGACATATATATGTTTGTCTATGGTTTGCTAATGTACAATGTGTACGGCACACGCGTATATAGCGTGCGTGGTACGCGCTATTCCAATCATAATTATTCGACGGAAGCTAGTATGACGTGCGCACGTCCTCGATAGCCCTCGATGGTAATGAGGAAATAATAATGTCATTCTTCACCAACAATTTCCTACGGCGTTGAAGTTTTCCTCGTCGATATGCAAAGGTACGCGCTTATTTTTTTATTTCTTTGTTTTTATTGTCATCCAAAATGTTTTTTCGCAACTAGGATCGTGAATATATATCACGAATGGTAGACAACGTTTGAATGTTCTTTGTGGCTTAATTATGCCAATGTAAATTGTGCAATAAAAAATGCTTCTCTCGTGACATTTCAACGATGCAGATTTCAACATATTGAGCGGCTATACGCGCCACGATGAAAAAGTGAACGACAGAAATTATGAAAGGGCAACATTGGAAATATGATGAATTCCGGCAGTAAATATTTTAAAGACAGACAAAATGGACAAAAAATTGAACGATCAACATACGTCTAGATTTACGCCAAAAAATTTCATATGAATCGAATATAGTTTCGATGAAAACGGGTTGGGTAGTCGATTTTTTAAAGGGACATAATAGTTTTGATAAACTACATTGCGCAGGCACATTAAAATTGAGATTTACGATGCGACTGTGGTTCTAAGCTCAGTATGCGTACATGCACGTGGAAGGGAAAAGACTGTAAGGGTGTGCACTCGCGAAAGTGATCGGTGATTTTTTTTTCATCTATTGCTCGATAGAAACATGGATTATTTTGCATTAATGCATGGTACATTGACTGAAAATTCTCTCTCTGCTTCCCTGCAGCGGGCATTTTACTTATTTAATACTATAAATATATACACATATATACATATATATGTATCTGTGGGTAGAATTTTATCGAGAGCCTGCTAAGGGTATAAAGACAGTCGTGACCGATGATAAATCTAACCGATATCGATTTTTCTTGGCACTTATGCATCTCGTGTGTGCCATGGATTTTCAGACCATCGCTATAGTCTGCCCCCTCTCTCTCTCTCTTTCTCTCTCTCTCTCTCTCACTCTCTCTTTCTCGGCGCGGTAAAAAATATATGCTCATTTGTATAGCTCAAAGTTCAAGAGTGAAATGCGTTTTTTAAAGTCACGTTTTCTACGAGGTACACGCGCGTGGTTCAGTGGCGTTTCAGATGATCGAACGAGAGTGAGAAAGAGAGAGGAAGAGAGAACGACTAACTCGAGTATCGGGCTCAACAATTTTTTATTCTCCTTTGAAAAAAAAGCATAGATATTTTTCCTTCCACAGCAACGAGCTCCACTGAGAGCTGGTCTCGCATGTATATCGAGCTTGATGAATTACGGCTCATCGGCGATTTAACGGTAGACTGCTCTCATCGAAAGAACGTAATGTTCTTATACATATATACATTAACCGATAGTGGTGGGCGGGTGGTGGAGTTTGGCTTCGGCAGTACTTTGAGTTAAGCCGTATTGTGCATGGCCTATACTCGGAGCGGTGACCGCTTAGCCGTGCACCGGTTGGTGCATCTAGCAATCAGCCAAAAGGCCAATACTTCTGAGACCTTGGTTTACGGGGTTAGGCCACAGTAACGGGCATAAAATCATGTGCGAATTTAACAATCTTTTTTTCATATGAAAAAGTGATTCACTCATAAAATTAATTACACATATATTTAGTATGAATATCAAGCTGTTAGAAAATATATATATTTTTGTTTTCGATGTACAAAATGGCCGTCTACTAATATTTTCTTTTGTTATCTTTTTTTTGGGCGCTCCGCGGCGTGACATTTATCATCCACAATTTTTTACCTAGAACAAAAAACAAAAATTCTCGTCCATCTACATTAGAATACCAAGAGAGGTACGTACGGAATTAAAAAAATATTGTTTTATTCAAAAGTTGTAGGTATTTGAACTTACGAAATGAATTTTCAGTGAAAAATTTCGTATAAAACTGCTCATAAAATGAAAAGGTTTCGATTAATCAGAAATTCCGTACGTACTTCTTTCCGGAATGCAGTTAGGAACATAACTTTTAAATTTGAAGTAAATCGAGTGAAAATTGTTGAAATTATTTGTCATGCCATATGGAAAAGAGATAGCAAAAGAAAATATTAGTAGTCGGCCATTTTGTACATCGAAAAAAAAAAATATATATTTTTTAATAGCTTGATATTCATACTAAATAGATGTGTAATTAATTTTATGAGTGAATCACTTTTTCATATGAAAAAAAGATTGTTAAATTCGCACATGATTTTATACCCGTTACTGTGGCCTAACCCCGTAAATACTTTAGTAAAACGTATGTGCACGAGAGAATCAGAAGAATATAGGGCCGTCTACACCGGTACGAGTTTCTCACAGTTTTCTCGTGCCCTCGACAAATGCGGTATAGTGTAGCTTGAGACGGCTGTCGACGCAACGGAAGTTAGGTTAGATTAGTGGAGTGCGGGTAGAGCGTGATAGGAAACAGGTCAATTGGAAGGGTAACACGTAAAAACCTGCAAGGGTGTACGTTGGAACTCAGAAAGTATAGAGAATAAATATATTTATTTATCAATATACAGAGTGTTAGGAAGGTCGATGCAAAGCCTTAAAGGGCTGATAGGTCACGTCGTTAGGAATATATCTATCCTAGGTTACCTTGATCCAAAGTCTAAGGATTTCGAGTTATCATGGTAAGGATGATTTTTGGAAAATTTCCCAAAATTAGGTACTAATTTGTTTACCTCTTATTCTAATGCTATTTTTTTCGAATAGCATTAACATAAGAAGCATTTTTATTTTTTGACCAGTTTTTAATTATTCAACACGTCCCATTTAGTTAGTTATGTGGATATAGGTGATTGTATCGGTGTTCGTCGATTGAATACACATTAAGCTAAGACGCAAATAAGTTTTTAGTTACCAATTATTGTCTGTTTGAATATTATGCGCGAGTTAGTATCTGATTTTAGGAAGTTTTCCAAAAATCATACTTATCGTGATAACTCGAAATCCTTGGGCTTTGGACTAAGGTAACCTAGGCTAGATATGTTCTTAAAGAGGCTACCTATCACCCCCCTTAAGACTTTGCATCGACTTTCCTAGGACCCTGTATGCCATTATATACCTGGTATGCCATTTTAATCTCACACCTGATCTATTTATAAAAATAGTGCTTTGGTCAAGTATTGAGTACAGTACAAATTTCGGACTTGTAACGAAGACGTTAAAAAAATATTTTTTGCATCAAAACTCAAACTGTCGACGTTAAGATGACCGACATGTTTAAAAAAATGCGAACATGACATTTTTTCACCAAAAAATTTGTTAGGCGAAAACTAACAATTTTTGTAGGATTGTTTTTTACAAAGTTCAGAATTTTCAAATTAGAACATAATTTTTCTACTATTTTAGTACTATCCAGAATGTACCACGAGGAGGAAAAGTTTTTAACAGCCCTAGTGTAATGTGCGTATGTACGTAGGAGTGAGTTTGGCTGGATTTCTTCAATAACTCGAACAAAACCAAACCAGGATTGGATCTCTGTGGCTATTCACTTTCGTTATCAAACAAACCCAAATAAACCCAAGTGCAAGTGTTGGTGTGAGTTCGCTTGGGTTTGTTTGGGGTTGTTTGATAACAGAAATGACGAGCCGCAGAGACCTAATTATTGTTTAGGTTTGTTTGGGTTATCGAACAAACCCAAACAAACGCAAACGAACTCATTCGCACACTTACACTACGGATATTAAAGACTTTACCTCCGCGTGGTATATTCTGGATAGGGCTAAGACCGTAAAAAATTGTGCTCTAACCTAAAAATTATGGATTTTATAACAAAAGTTAGTTTAGGCCTGACACTTTTTTCAGTGAAAAATAATCATCTTCTCAGTTTTTCAAACGCATACCCGGTACGTATATATTTAGATATATGCAGGAAATAATGTCAGAGGGTTTCGCTCGTGCCAACATTGGGATACGCTTCTTTGAGTGAGAAAAATAATTTTTTTACCTTATTCGTATGCAACACTCGTTGAGAAATCAGTCAGATTAATACAACTATATACACATCGTCATATGTATGCAATGTTGGCTATCAGCATCTGGCTGTTCTGAGGATAGCCCTCGATATTTCTTTCAACGAATCATTGGTTTTTGAGATTGGGCGACCCTTGAAACGACCTTAACACAAATATTCGTACATTCACTTCGGAGTGGATTTAAAGCCGTTTGGGTTCGCGTAAACGTGGATATGAGGACAACGGGCTACTGTGAGGACGATCGGTTTGCGAAGTCACCTGTCCTGGAAATTCTCTTCCTCGTATATATATAACGCTCTCGGCGGGCGACGGATGAACTGTCGGATTATTGACGGCATGTCATATATACAGCTCTGATGAGAGTTTTCGATCGAAGCGTGCGCTCTTCCGCGTATAAACGATTTTTTTCCAATACCGCATCACTTCGTTCTCAGGATAAAAAAAATTATTCTTTATTCGTTTTCCACGAATTTGATATTAAATCATAATGACTGGAAAATCCACGACGATTTTTCCCCTCGGTGCCGCATTCTAGACGGTGATCGATAATAACGATAACAATAAAACTCGGAGAATTTGCGACGGCCGATTCTAATTGTCAAAAAATCACGGCAGCGTCGCAATAACCGTGCAAAGGAAGGGTAGGGCCTTCATTAAAATGTAATAACACTCTATGTATCGTCCGGCGAGGCATCCTAAATAGGTTTGATGAGAGAATTCCACCGAGAGCACATCCCACTAATTATAGCTAATCATTGACCCTACGCCTTTCGGAAAATCAACTCGTTGCATACGCGCGTTATTTGCGCGTTCAAAGCGACGCTTGACAGATGAAGGGGCGAGAGGAAAGGGGTCATTAACACCCCAATATTTCGGGGTATATGCAAAATATAGCCCACGGAACTAGAGACGATCGAACGCAAGCGCGAATGCAGGAAACTTTACGCTTGCGTACTACGATAACGATTATGGTAACGGGAGTTCGGATTTCTCTCGCTGTACCGGCACATTCATAGACACGTGCGTATCCTCATAAATGCACGCACGTAAATAAAAGCGCACGCGCGTGCGTGTGCGCGTATACACAGGTTGGCTGGAAAAGTAAACCCCAAAAGGAAAATCTAGGTGCCTCGTATGAATACCTATCCCAATCACCCCTATTTATGTTCTACGATTTTTTTTATTTTTCTCTTTTGCGTATGTACGTTCCTCGGGATTTTCACTCACGTTATAGTTATGAAGTGTACTGGTGAGCAATAAATAAATGACCAACTGAACACTAACGTAGACGCCTTAGATTTTGATCAACCGTTTGAAAAATTGGTTTGAGAGGATTACTCACTAAAGCTCACATGATAAAAAATACTTATACCAGTTCTAAAAATACTCATACTAGTTCTAAAAATACTTATATTAGTTCTAAAAATACTTATACTAGTTCTAAAAATACTTATACTATAAGAAAAATACCTATACCAGTTCGAAAAATACCTATACCAGTTCTACAAATACTTATACTAGTTCTAAAAATACTTATACTAGTCCTAAAAATACTTATACCAGTTCTAAAACACTTATACCAGTTCTAAAACACTTATACCAGTTCTAAAACACTTATACCAGTTCTAAAACACTTATACCAGTTCTAAAAACACTTATACTAGTTCTAAAAATATTTATACCGGTTCTAAAAGCACTTATACTAGTTCAAAAAATACTTATACTAATTCTGAAATAGTTATACTAGTTTTTAAAAGACTTATACTATTTAGTTCTTAAAAAATCTTTTAATGCCTTAGTCGAAAATACGTGACATGCCAAGTAATAGAATAATGGTGAGTATATTTGTTGTTGGATTCAGAAAAAAGTAGAATCTTAAGAACCGCAGCTTCTGGACGCTGGTATTCTGTTCGCGAAGAGGAAAATTTTGCTCTCACGCGCACCTTGAATGATAAAGCATCAATGGAGAACGAGACCCAATGAGGAACGATAAAAGGTGAGAGTTCCGATATATCGAGACTGCAGAGTTTTTAGAATTTCTTACTCGAGTATTCGGTAAAATGAATGAATTATCCATTCGGATAAATAGTCCTGTTTATTGAAGTACGATAAAAAACCTTGAAATGTGATGGTTATGTGATGGTTAAAACATTGAAGGGTGATGGTTAAGGGGTGTCCATAGGCTTGAAATTTGAAAAATACGATTTTTTATTGCATAGTTTTATGGCTTAGGGCCTTAAGATTTATTCACCCTTTTACCTTTTGCGTTTTTCTCGAAACTATGTTTCATGAAACGGTTTGAGTCGTAGCTCTAAGCCTATTTGTCCGATTCAGAGAGAGCATAGTTAATAACATATTTCATCATGAGACCGGATGATTTTTTAAATATTGCTATCCATTTGTGAATAACAAATGGTTAGTTAAAGTTGCTTTTTTAAGCGAAAAATCGATTTTCTTTCTACAGGTTTCCCTTTGCGTCATTTTCAAAATTTCAAAAGAGTATCTGGCCATACGAAAGTTTTATTATCATGTCATTATCATAGCATCGTTATAAAGTGCACTGGTGGGCAATAAATAAATTACGTAATTTTTGTCGGTTTTCTTTGATTTTGATGAAATTAAAAAAAATAGGTTTAAGAGTGTTCGTCTCTAAAGTTCAGATGTCAAAAAAATACCTATTCTAGTCTAAGTGACCCCCAATTGCTTTTCAAAACTTCTAAAAGAAAAGTACATTCACAAAAGCGGAAATTTTTTTTTTAAACTATGCAAGAAACATTCAAACAAAAATTGAAAAATGCTTTTTTCTCGAAAAGTAAAGAAGATCGTAGAACATACATGGGGTTGATTCGGATCGGTATCGATACGAGGCGTCTGGATTTTCCTTTCCAACGTCACTTTTTGGACTACCGCGCATACCGGGTACATAATTTGGATATTTACAAATACTTCACGCTGTCATTACTTTCTTGATTTTTGAGCTAGAGGATTTTTCATCCGTTCCATTCGTTTTTAAAAAAACAGCTAACTTTCGAAAACATAATCATGTTTATCCATTCAAAAATTAAAAAGTTGCCGCGGTATCTTATAGACGTGATGACAAAAAAAAATACTGTATGACCATCGGATATCCCCGTCAAAACTATAAAGCGATTGTAGGAAAAACTTGTAGGACCTCATATTTTCGATTTATTGAAATGCTTTTTTAAAAAGGGACACTGTATATACGATTTATATATATATATATATATGTATAATGGATCGAGTTCACGTCGCATTTGGTTGTCCGTTAACCCGCAGTCCCCAATCATGAACATCGACGTGCGAGAATGGAGAAGGAGAGAAGCGGAAGTTGATAGCACACGCCTGTGCAAACTAAATGTCGAAATCTCTGTTATCCTTGGGACTCTATTGTAAAGCATATAGAAATGACGATAGAAGTTTACCATAACTAAACGTGTGTGTGTGTCTTCATGGGGGTGTGTGTGTGTGGGGGGGGGGGGGGGGTGCGCGCGTGCGCAAAATCCATTCTGCACGTAGTGGAACATTCGATGTGTGCAAATGCTGTATTCCAAATGGCCCAGGAGAAGAGTGGTTGCATATTGTCGGAAGGAAATGATGAAGTACGAGAGAGAAAGAAGATTTATCCTGGTATCTCCGTAGATGCTGCGACGATATGCGTGTGAAGAGAGAAAGAGAGAGAAAGAGAGAGGGAGAGAGAGAGAGAGAGAGAGAGAGAGAGAGAGAGAGAGAGAGAGAGAGAAAGAGAGAGATGGAGAGAGGGAAGCAGCGGTGGATATATTGATTGGATGTTCGTCCTATACGTATTTCGCATACGTATAGACATATTTCTCTACGGGCATTGGGAGAGAATATGTAGAGTACTGACCACACCTCAACGCATCCGACACTGACAACATTTTCCAACGCTCGCGGTTTTCGATCCGACTATATAACTGGGCTCTCGCGATCTTCAAATATCCAAAGTTTGTTTTTTTAACACGTCATTTTTGTACGATTCGTTGACTTGTTTATCTTTTTAATCCCTTGGTCGTGAATATGTGATATGTCAAGTAATTGAATAATTCTGAGTACATTAGGCGCCCGATTGATCAAAAAAGTAGAATCTTATAAACCATAGCTTCTGGACGCCGCTATTCTGTTCGCAGAGATTCAGAACTTTCCCCGACGCGCACCTTGAATGATAAGCGATCAATGGAGGACGAGACATAAAGAGGAACGCTAAAAGCTGGGAGTTCCGATACGTCGAGACGGCGAAGTTTTTCGATTTTCGTACCCGGGTACTTGGTAAAATGAGTTAATTGTCCGTTTGGATGAATAGTGCTGCTTTTTGAAGTAGGATCAAGAAACTGTACCATTAATGGCTCGCTAATGTGAAAAAATTATAGCTAATAGACTTGAAATTTAAGAAATATAATTTTTATTGCATGGTCTTGTGACCTAGGACTTTAAGTATAATTTACAACATGATTTTGTAAAAATTCGGCCTAATCGCCAAGTTATGCCGGTTTTTGTGGAGGGCCGAATCGCCCAATGCGCTACAGCGAACCACCGTGCCGCGTTTATCTCAAAACGATGTTTCGACTTTTACGGTTTGATGTTATGATTTGTGTCGCATCTCCGAAATCTATTTGTCCGATTCAGACAGACCATAGTTTATAAAATTTTCCATCATATGACCGTATGATTTTTAAAATGTATTCATACATTTGTTGATAACAACTGATTCAAGTTGTTCTTTTAGTTTAGTTTTTAGTATAAAATCCAACTCCTATGTCTACTGCTTGTCGTTATCTTAATCGTCAAAATTTGAAAAAGGTATCTGGCCATACGAAAGTTTTATTATTATAATTGAAGTACATTTTTTAATTTCAATTGTAGATTACTCCAGTTACCAGGCTCGCTTATACCGATTGGCCACGCAGCCACGACGGCCTTCTGTTTAAACAATAATGACTTCGTCATTTGTCAATATTCTTAAACTTTTTTAAACTCAATCTTCGCAACATTACGTGTAAAATTCCGAACTCGTTATCGCAATAATCTGGTCAGAAAGAAAAATATAAAAAATCGGCCTGCTTTTTGGGGTCCAAGCTTATGCAGACAGCTTAAGAGAAAGAGCTAGGGAGGGGGTGAGAGAGAGAGAGAGAGAGGGAGAGAGAGAGAGAGAGAGAGAGAGAGAGAGAGAGAGAGTGATGGAGAGAGTTATGAGTCTCAAGATGCCGGGAAGGGAAGGTGTGTATATCCTTTTGGAACTCACCTTCGTGCTCTCGTAACTCTGAATGTGCTGTTTCAGTCGAGTTTAATTAGTGGGAACGAAGCGTCGAAGATCAACGGGTTGCCGCAAGTAACGGGAGAGGAGACATGCAACCTGAGGTCCGGATTAGTGCAGTCTCGAGTGCATAATATTATACATATATACGCGAATCAGTGATTACGAAGTCCTTCGACTTCTAAGACCGTCTCAAAGTGACCAATTGTCCCCATACTCAACATTACGTAAGCCCCGACGTCTCCAGAATCATCTCCTGGCCGCCCTGCTCCAAATTCATCGATTCAGTAATTAAAAACTTTGAGGCCCACCCTCCAACCATCCAGATATGTTGATAGTCAACACGACGTAGACATAACCGGCTGAAAATGAACTTCCCGCATACCTATGTATGCCTGCAAATAGCCGAGAAACTGCACCTGGCTTACAAGCAGTTTCAAACACGTCAGGTCGTTTCGTCCAATTTCATCTTGAAACGTTCTCCACGTTAATAGCCATTCATACACTTAATACGGATTTGGCAGTAATACCAGTATAAACGCTATGTTAATGCTGTCGTAATTGCAATATTGATCCATGTGCTCTCAGCTATCAGACGAGGTATTAGGGGCTAGAATTCAGGAAAGGAGATGCTGCAACACACATTCTGACGCATGAGTTGTACGAGAGGTAGCTGTAATACGGGTGCGATCCTTCTTCGAGTTGGGCCACATTATTTAGGTCAAAAGCAGAACAAAGGATCCGTCTTCGGGAAATTCCGGGAGTCTCGATGGCCCGTTTCCTGCAACGTTCATCGCGTGTTCTCGAACAATCGTTCTCCAAAAATGGGAGGGCCCATTTGCCCGGTATGAGACTCTAGTCAGGCATCAATTATAAAGAGCAAAAATTAATTGATCTCTTTTTTAACGGTTGCTCGATAATGTCTTTCTCGACGTTCTTGTCATCTTTCACTGCCATAATAAGACAAGCTGGACGAGGAATATTTTTTTCAGTGCGATATTATGACACAAGTGACGTTGCGAATAAATTAAATCCTCTAATAATATCGGATAGTGAAGTAAGTGAGGCTTAAACTCAACGGTAGAGCGCGCGGCGCATCATGTAACGTTGGCCTCATGTAGGCGCATAATGGAGCCTGAACGAGGCTCTTTGGCAAGTCGCGCGCTGGATATTCACCGTCATGGCTATCAGCATCAACGGCAGCTTTGTCTTTTGCTCATGGAAGCGGAGGAACGTACGCGTCTATCATAGATGTTCGCTATCGACATTGTGTAGCGATCAACGACCGTTAATACAACGCCCCCTCCACGTCCCACGATTCCATTATGATAAGAGCGCCAGTCCACGCTTAATACTCTATCTCTTTAATTCCGTTGTTCCTATGTGTGTTTAAACACTCGTACGCACGTACACACCTTCTTATATATGAGGCATTCCATTCCATTTCACCTAGCCCGTCACCCCAACCATTTTTTATTTTCCTGGTTTTTTTTGTAAAATTGTAGCTATCCCATGAAAAGAATATTCATACCAATTTTGAGATCTTTATCACTTCTCTTTTGGGAGTTATAATTTCCAAAAAAATGTCGATTTCGGTAGTGTTGGAAGCATTTAAACTCTGTTAGCTCCGGAACTGATTGAGATATTGACAAGTGGCGAAATGTAAATAATTTTTTTTCATTTTGGAGCATACTTTCGTTAAAAAATATGAAAAAAATATCAACTATCAATATTAACGTTTATTTTGCTTCTAAAGTGAAAACTATTTTTTTTTTAAGATTCCCAATCATCTTTTATTTTTTCAAACAATATTCCGAAATAGAGTGACCCATTCTATGATTTTTTAGGCGAGTCTCATCGTGGGCCCTTTTTTCTTCTATTTTTTTATTAATCATTTTTTCTTCTTCAATTTAATTAACTTAATTAATCATCTTAATCTCCAATGATGCTCTTAATGATTTTGTGATTTCCAATTCGGCTTGGACAGGCCTGAAACGGTTTATAAGTAATTTGTGCTGAATTTAACGAAAAAAAAATATTTTGAATAAAAACTCATTTTTTTGAACGCGTTTTTCTTGACACCATGTCGTTGAAATGGGAAATACACATAATTTGGGGAGTTTTTATTCGATTGATTTGAAGTTTCAACGGTAGCTTCTTAGATAGATTCATCAACAATTTTCATTTTTTTTAAACAAATAAAGACCCATTTGTCAGCGAAAAAAAACAAAAATTTATTCAAAATGATGCCATTTTGGGGAAGAACCGTATTATTCAATGATCATGTGTACTTCTCTGGCAAAACTAATGTAAATGATGACCATTTTTCTTTTTTGTTCTAGGTGCTGACCCATGAAAGTTCTGCCTCCTCCCGCAGAGCGCCTAAAAGCGCTCTAGTCTAGCTGAGCCGCCATATATGTAGAATTACATTTTCTAAGGCACTAAGTATAATTTTTTAAATATATTGCATAGTTCCTTTTTTATAAACAATTTTCTAACGATTTTCTCATAGCATTTTATGCATTTTGTTTTAGAAATGCGCCATTATGACAAGCACAATATATTTAAAAAATCCTCCGTACTTCTATAGCTATTCTTATATATAATCGAAAAACCTTTAGTGTCTCATCATAACTCAAAAATTCTAGGAGCTGTTGGTCCGGCCGTTGACCTTCCAGCAATAAAAAGCATCATCGTAAAAATGCTGCTCAGTCGCAATTTGACATGTATCTCCGTGAAAAAATAATTTTGTATTGTCAATTACGTGTATAACGAGACTCCAATTTTGTAATTTCGATTTATTCTATGGTTTCCATGAAAAAAATCACAAAATGTGACCTTTTTGCCTCTAGAGTGGCCTTAGAAGGAAGGTTTGTGCAAAATTTCAGGTCGATCGAGGGGCTTCGGAACCATATCCAGAAATTGTAAGAGTCGCGGTTATATTCAATAGAAGATCTTATCACGGACTTGGCTCCCTTCGATCGTACGACTTTAAACATCGTAGCGAAAGTAATTTCGCTCAACCCCATCGAATGGGCTGTTGAACTTGATAATTATCGAGTCGCCGATACTACGCACGAATGGAGCACAGCCCGCTCTCTCTCTCTCTCTCTCTCTCTCTCTCTCTCTCTCTCTCTCTCTCTGTCTCTGTCTCTCTCTCTCTCTCTCTGTTCTTCGATCACTTCGAGGAGAAGAGGCAATACCCTACGTCATTGTCCGGAGCAAATCATCCTGGGAGGAAAGTCATTGTCCCATGCAAAACACAGAGTTGAGAGAATTCTCCCTCCCTACGTCACTCTTTACACCGTGTAATTCTCTCTGTGTGTTCACGTGGAGTCAATCCAAGCATGAGGACGGCTCAACGACAGAGTTTTCGAGTAGACTCTCTTCATACGAGCTCCACGTACGTAGACCCGGTATCTCGAGCAGAGAAACAGTCAACATTGTTCAACCACCCCCTCTCTCCAATTCCAAATAGAAGTGAGGCCAGATACGAGAATTTCTTATCGAGAGTACACGACCTCATCCCTCGTTCCAGGCTTGATGGATCAATCCCAGCCACGGAAGCGCAACCACTGCAGGACAATTAAGAGACTAGGGGAAAACGACGGTAAGAAGATCGTTAGGTAGAGTGGAGAAAAAGACCAAGCTGCATGCTCGTGGATCGAAGGAGAAGCATCGCTGCAACTCGAATCGCGACCTCGAAGGATCGTGAGAGCAGGAGAGTGCGGCAACGATTGCAGAGGAGCCCGTTCATTTTTTATCGCAGATAAATTGAAAGAAGCAGCGTCTTCCAGTATCTGTTACTCGCTATCAGGTTGGGGGGAGAGAGATGCATTTAGGCGGGGAAAAAATTGCTGATTTGCAACATATTTTTTTTAAGAATGATTTCTTCGCCGATTTTTAGGCTTAGGGTATATTTTATTACTACTTTTGGCTGTCTTGATGTATTTTTAAAAAATATTATTTATATCTAAAAATAGCTGAGGTATGACATGGTTCTCTAAACTGCATTTTCAAAACTGACGTGACGTACGACTAAAAAACTAATCAACCCATTCTGATTAAATATGGTAAAAATCTTTCTTGCCTTATTTTATAAACCATGACCCTAAATATTCTTGAAATGTAAAAAAAAGTATTGTTTATTCCAAAATGTTGGCTTTTTCCTTGGAAAATGCAATCTTTTTGTTCCAAATTGTACGGTTTTATTTATTTTCAATATTTCTCACTTTTTCTTGGTTCATAGTCTAGGTGTGAGTATTAGGGAAAGAAAAATATGTGGTGGTTTTTTTTCCAGATTAATCCCACCGTCGCTACGTGTCACACCGTCTGCCAACGTCCGCCGCAGCCCGTTTAGAAGACCGTGACATACTTCCGCCATTTTGAAAGATTAATACAAAAAATACCATGTAACAGCCAAAAGTAGAAATAAAACATACCGTAAGTCTCAAAAATGGTGAAGAAATATTTCCTTTAAAAATAATTACGAAAATTTGTTCCACATTTGAAGGTATCTCCCCACTTAACCAATGTTTTTTTTCAATCTAAATGAGAGTTTGTGCGATGTTGAAGTTTGCATAATTTAAGCGAATCGCAATTTCTTTTGGATTTTATATTTCTTTTTTATTGTTAATGTAAAAAATCTTTTCGCAGACTGAGATAGTAGATCTCCCATGAGGAACCTTTAAAAGTTTCGAAGTGATTATCGTGCCCAAAAATTGGAAAAAAAAGATACGTCTATTGCCCAGATTTTTTTTCCAATTTTTGGGCACGATAATCACTTCGAAACACGTTAACCAACGATGTTGTGGAAATTTTTACCCCAATCTGAATGCAACTTTGTGGAGCGTCAAAGTTTGTATCATCGAAATGCAAGAAAATTTATTTTGTATTTTATCTTTCTTATTTGTTGTTACTATCCAAAGTCTTTGTTTCACAGACAGAGATGGTAGATCACCAATGAGGATCCTACATAAATATTGGAGTGATTCTTGTGCCCTAGATTTGCCAACAAAATTTGGGCAATAGGCTCTGGTGTTCAAGTTTGCATCAGTGCAAAACAATGAAATCTCTTTTGTGCTTTATATTTCTTTTTGTTGTTGAGATGATAAAAAATATTCTTTTCGCATGCAGATCAAGCTGGTAGATGCTACAATGCGGACCGTAAAAAAATGTTTCGAATAATTGTTCCGATCTAAAAAGGCCAAAAAAATTGCTAAATAAAATTTTTTTTTCACTATATTCCGATTACCAAACATTACCACCTTAGATTTCCATTATATCTTCCGAAACAAATATGACAACTTAACGAGTCTTCAAATAATCCCCAAAATTCGTGATCGGCAAATCGGCTTCTCCACTGTCTAAGGGTTAACATTCGGTAAATTCTCGAGAAAATTCTCCGGGGCTGTACCTGCCATATGATCATGGATTTCGGGAATTGAAAGGCGGAAGTTTCGGCAGGTCGTCGCGTTTTGATATACTTTACACACACACACGCGCGCGCACGCACGCACGTACACACACAAATGTGTGTGTTTGCAGATATACCGCGAGTCTCTGGTCCAAACGTAGATACAAACTCACCCACGCATAGTGCCAGTACTCAGGCGTATCGGTACAGCGAGGGAGAAGCGATGTATAAGTGAGCGTGAGGATGCGGGGGTGTTCTTTTGAGCACGCTTTTACGGTGATTACTCGACGGCTGCATCCGCGCATTGCATCGGAAATGATTTCGCGCCCAATTAAACCATAGGAAACTCTCCCTATCCCCATCCCGCTTTCTCGGTCTATCCGTGATGTCGGCAAGGAATAGAGGGGTAGCGAGAGAGGGGGGGGGCAGAGGAAGGGAAAAGCGAGACGTCGCTCGAATGTACTCGCAGCACCATCACCACCCCAATTCCATCTTTCTTGCTCTCCCTTCACTCTCTATTTCTCACTGTCTCTCTCGCAAGCTTGCTCCTCCTTTTTTTCTTTATTTCTTTCTGCATTTCTCTCACCTACCGCGGTTCTTTCACTGCACTTATACTCTTGACGCAGCCTCCTCCTGTGCCACCGGGTTTCTCCAGTGCCCTTCTCCATTCCCATCTCTCGTCGCACTCACCGCGTTCGAATCTTTTTCTTTTTTTCTTATTTTCCATATCCTCTACCATTGGTAAACGCACGCAGATACACTCGGGTGTGTGTGTGTGTGTGTGTCTATGCTATTGCAAATGTATGTACAGATACCGGGTGGGGCGACAACAATCGGCAGTAGAATTATTTTTCAACCCATCGGATTTGGACGAAAACTTCGCTCACAAAAGTTGCACAGTTCAAAAGGGGGTTGTCGAGTGGTGGCTGCGAGGTTCATCCAGGTGGAGGCGCTTCAGATGTATCAGTCAACTCCATTTTTTTTCATAATTTAATCAAGGAACCGAAAATATGTTCACTTTCACATTTCATCAAGGAGAAATTTCAATGTTTTTATCCTAGAATCGATTAAAACAACGGCGCAAACACTTAGTCCTATAAAAGGCCCACAAAGTCATGGCCCCCAATTTCAATGATTTTCATGATTTTTTTGATAGGTTCGTATTATAGATATTGATGTAAAAGTTGTTACACTTAATGAATGCACTTTCGAAATACATTTCAAAAATTTTAACTTATTTAAGTTAATATTTATAGCCGAAAATGGTAGTTAAAAAAATGTCCTAAAAAATGGTAGGTCTGCGCTGTTGATGAAATCTCGGAGGTGGATCATCGGAGACAAAAAAACCAAATGGTTGTAGATTCAGTATTTTAATGGCTATGGCGGATATCATAAGATTTTTTGTATATGCAAAAATAACAAATTGGCAGACATTTTTCGAAAAAACGAAAAAGAGTGTTTTTTATCACCGTTTGGGGCAAAAAAAGTAAATATCGAAATTTGAAAAAATTCTTGATATGCGCTATAGCTATAGGTGTAAAGAGTATGTGGTTAAAATTTCGTAAGGATCGTTTGGTAGTTTCGAAGATCTCATCAACAAGCCCTTGAAAAACGTTGTTTCGAGAAAAACGCGGTTAAAGTTTGTTTGGGTTACATAAATACATACATTGTTTTAAAATGTATTTCGAAAGTGTATTTATTAAGTGTACCAACTTTTATATCAATATCTATAATATAAACCTATCAAAAAAATTCACGAGAACAGCCGTTTTCAGCGTCTAAAGTGAGAAGACCCCTTAATATCAAAGAAAATCCGGGTGAGTCACACGGCTTTGTTCACATTATTCGCAACGACGAACCTTGTCAACTCGTTTTTGGGAAGCAGTGAGAAGTTTGTGATTTCCATAATAATGCGCGTTCCTTTCAATAAAAAGTACCATGGCAGAATTTCCTTCCGTCAGTACAGAATGTCAAAAAGAACAATCAGAGCCTGTTCGTATGGGTTTGTTTGGGTTTATTAGGGTTTTCCATCGTTTGGGATTGGTACGGTCTTTTTAGTTAATTCTAGTTTAAGAGCATTAAAATTCCGGTTTTATCGATTTATATGCAAAATCTTGATCCGTCATCTTGAAATTTGGGGTATGCATTTGTTCCGTGACCAAAGGAGTAATTGAACAAAAGAAGCGAACGAGAAAAAACAAGCTGACCAGTCAGTCGAAAAAGGAGAGCTGAACGACGAACAAGCGAATATATCCCAATATTCATTTCTTTCTATTTGCTTCGTTATTTTAACAAGACATTAAAATAAGACACTTATTTATAACGAATATTAAACATTCCTCATCCCACCACTAAAATACGATACAATTTTTGTAGGAAAAGTTTTTTCTCGCAAGAAAAGGTTGCGAGGTCGATCTCTCCGATTTCGACGAAATTTGGCATGCTTGTAGAATGGGAAACGCACCTTTGAAAATTGGGGTGCTTCTCGTTTTTCATCGATAACGTTTTAACGTTACGAGATCTGAAAAAAAAATTCATATACAACAATTTTTTCGTGTACTATACATTGGAGATGAAAACGATAACGGTATCGACGAAAAACGAAAAACACCCCTATTTTCGAGAGTGCGTTTCACTCCTTAAAAATCGAGTTCCGCAGATTAAAAAAAATACGTATCGCCTATTTTTACCCATTCTACAAGCATGCTACATTTAATCGAAATCGGAGAAATCGATCTCGCAACCTTTCCTCGTTAGTCTGATAGGCTTGAAAACATTTCCACCGCTAATAGTCGTTGCCTCACCCGGTATGTAGTGCACCCACGCACCCACACATGCATGAGGTTTCTCTTTCTTGCGCTCACGCTAGCGAACCCTTCCGTCTCCCTTCTCTTTCATTGCGTTCATCGTGCGGCCCTCGTAGCGCGGGATTCTTAAACCACCCTCCAGATTTCGAATGTATACGTATATATGCGCGCACACGGAGGTACAGACCGAGCCAAATCTTTTCATCGCTTGCGGGGGAGAGCGAACGAGCCGAAGAGGTGAAAGCGTGTGCGCGAAGGGGACGTGCGGATAGGAAAAAAAAGAGAAAAACGTGCGCGGTTGCATGCGGAGTTTGCTGTCGCAGCGAGGACGCCGACAAGGCAAACGATACGAAAAACCAAACCTCGAGCACGTACACATAACCCTCCCGCTTATGCGGAGGCCTCGACAACAGCGTCGATTTAAATTCAACGCTCGAACATCGATGCTGATACGCATGGATTCACAGGTCTCCACATAAACGGGGAGCACGAAATTGGCGTCGTTTTTACTTCACACAGATTCGGTCCGCTCGGTGGATAATGCTGAAGTTTGCATCGTCGCTACGTGATGGAAAATTTATTTTTTTTTCATCCTTTTTCGTTGACATAACTAGGCGACGAAAATCACTAATCATTTCTTTAGGGCCCTCATTTAGGGCACTCATTAGACAGGTACAACCTGAAAATCTGTGGAAAAAGATTTTTACAGGAAGAAGAATGAAGATATTAAAGAGTTAAAAAGTTTTTCGTTGCATTCCAACGATGCGGATGAGTACTGTTTGATAATGTATCTGATTAAGGCCTTAGGCCACAGTAACGGGTATAAAATCATGTGCGAATTTAACAATTCTTGAATTGTTAAATTCAAAATTCAAAATGCCAAAAATCAAATATTAATTACACATCTATTTAGTATGAATATCAAGCTGTTAGAAAATATATATTTTTTTTCGATGTACAAAATGGCCGACTACTCGAAACTTCTCGAAACAGCTTTTTTCCAATTGGCGTGACGAATAATTTCAACAATTTTCACTCGATTCACTTTAAATTTAAAAGTTATGGTCCTAATTGCATTTCGCAGAGAAGCACGTACGGAATTTCTGATTAATCGAAAACTTTTCATTTTATGAGCAGTTATAACGAAATTTTTCACTGAAAATTCGTTTCTTAAGTTCAAATACCTACAACTTTTGAATAAAACTATATTTTTTTAATTCCTTACGTACTTCTCTAGGTATTCTAATGTAGATTGGCGAGAATTTTTGTTTTTTGTTCTAGGTACAAAATTGTGGATGCTAAATGTCGCGCTGCGGAGCGCCTAAAAAAAGATAACAAAAGAAAATATTAGTAGTCGGCCATTTTGTACATCGAAAAAAAAAAAATTCTAACAGCGTGATATTCATACTAAATAGATGTGTAATTAATTTTACGAGTGAATCACTTTGCCATACGAAAAAAAATTGTTAAATTCGCACATGTTATACCCGTTACTTGGCCTAAGGCCTTAATGATGTTGCAGTTTGCAGCGCTAGAATAATCGAATTCTAATGACGTCTTTTTTCTTTGGTCGCCCTTTTTTTTGAGACATTGAGGCGTTTGATTTGACATTGAAGAGAAAGTCGATCAAGGGCTGTGCATGAGCTTAAAATGTTTAAAAACACGCTTTTCTGAATTGCGAAGTTTTAAAGCTCGGGATCTGAACTTTGATCGGCAACAAAGATTTTGTATAAGTTTCGAAAATTCACCGAGTTATAATGATTTTTGTGAAGGTTCAAATCGCCCATTGCGTTACGGCAAACTGCTAGGCTACGTTCTACCATTTTTTCTTTTGCGTTTTCCTCGAAACTGTGTTTTATGAAAGCGTGTACATCGTATCTCAAAATCTGTTCGTCCTACTCACTCCGAATTCGAAGAGAGCGTAGTTTATAACATTTTCTATCTTATGATCGAATCGTTTGGGGGCCGGGTTGGAGTTCCGAACTTTGAATGCTTCGGCGAGTTAGAATTCCGAAATTTAATGTTCCGAAATTCAAGATGGGGTCGAGTTGAAATACTGAATTTTGAATGATCAGAACGCTCAAAACTCCGAAAGAATACTAGCCCGAAAGATCAAAACTCCGAAAGAATTTTACACGAAAGACCAAAACTCTCAACGTCGTCCAAATAATTCTGCAATGGAAGTTTTAAAAGTTTCAAAATTTTCAATAAATCAACGAATTATATCAATCATTTTTTTACTTATTAAGAAGTGCTTTTACGTCAGTTTAAAAAATTGTCTAGATCATGTTATACGTTCTACAGCATTGACAGTCAACTATGACGTAGAACGTATTACATTGTCTACACGAATGTCAAAATTGACGTAACGCTTCTTAATAAAAAAAATTCTTTAAATAATTCGTCGATTTATTGCAAATTTTGAAACTTTAAAAACTTTCATAGCCAAATTATTTTGACGGTATTCAAATTTTCAGAGTTTTGATCTTGCGGGTAGTATTTTTTCGGAGTTTTGAGCGTTCTGCTCATTCAAAGTTCGAAATTTCAACCCGGCTCCATTCAGATTTTCGGAGTTTTGGTCTTTCGGGTAAAATTTATTCGGAGTTTTGATCTTCCGGGGTCGTATTCTTTCGGAGTTTTGAGCATTCTCATCATCCGAAATTCAGAATTTCAACCCGGCAATCGTTTGTTGGTACACGTTTATCCATTCGTTAATGAAAAAAAGAGTTCAATCTGTTTCTTTTCGTCGAAACTCGAACATTATTTTTAGAACTTGTCATTTTGGTAATTAATTGTCTTCTAGATAAGTATTTAGTCATGCGAAAGGTTAAGAGATTTTCGTAGCTAAAATCGACTCAAACAACTTTGGGAAATTAAATTAAAAATCATTTTGTATTGCATTCCAACGACGCAAACTTCAATATCATAAAGTTGTATTATTATATTAAAAGTTAATTTTCTAATTTTCCATCTTGGACTATCCCATTTGTCACACCGCCTATCGATTGGCTGTGCAGCAATGGCGGAACTTTCTTGAAATAATGATAACTTCATCGTTTATAAATATTTTTCAATGAAAAATAAACTTAAACTTGGCAAGAGTGTATCTTATTTGTGTCTAAAATTTCTACCTCGTAATCCCAAAACTCTCATAAAACAAAAGTACTAAACGTCGACCTGTTTTTTGGGGCCGAAGCTTACGCATACCCTTCAAAGAGTTTCAACCCTCGTTAGAGATGAGAAACGTAGAAGATAAATAAATTTTACAATAAATAAAGAAAAATTATTTTGCATTGCAGCGACGCAAACTTCAAAACAATTGGAAATCTGAAACGTCGATATTTGATTCTGCGTGCCCAAAAAGAGTGAAGAACCCACCTAAATCATAAAATCTTTCATATTATCGACATTCGCTTTGAATGCCTTCGTCTATGGCTAACTGAATATACATGAGAAACTCATAAAACTTATAATTGTATAGCCAGAAAGTAAAAGCTCCGCAACAATTTAATTCCGATCAGTGCAAACCTACAAATCCATACAAACACATACACCTACAAATCTACGAAAACTGATCGATAAATACACAAGTGTATGAATATGGACACCTATATGCGAGGGAATTGGAAACATTCGGATTTGATAATGCCGGAATTCCGAAACGAAAAGTCTTGCGGTACATCGTAAAAAAAACTTTTCTCGTTACCGGTGAACTTAAAGCACAGCGAGTTTTCGTGCTTTAGTTTCGCAAAGCCAGAGGGCGCGCCGGCATCTTTTTCCATTCGTTTTTTTCCTCGTCTTTCTACATAGCTACGTGCTCTTCGAGGGCCACGAGCGAGTGGTGGTGTAGGAGAGAAAGGGCAGTAGGGGAAGAGAAAAAGAACGAAGCAGAAGAGTGCCCAGAGAGCTCAGCGACCCGGAGTCTCAACCTGTTAATTATCGACTCGTTTCATACAAGGGCGAGGTTCATTCGCTCTATCCGTCTCCCTCTCTCTCTCTCTTCTTCCAGCCCGAGCCTAATCACCCTCTTTTTTGTCGTAGGGTTCTTCCGGGGGATACAACCCTTCTCCCCCCCCCTCTCTCTCGTTCTCACCACCCTCACTCCTGTTTTCAACACGTTCCTCGTCTCTTCTTTACCGTCCACGGCATCTCTTCATCCCCTTCAGTCCCCTTTGGAGCATACAATTTTCGTCAGAGTCAGCAGAACTGACAGCAAGGCTTCCCCCCCCCTCGCTCTCTCTTCGGCGACAGCTTCCCCAGACGACCCCCACAACTTCATCCCCTGCCCCTCCTAGAGAGACAATACAATGTTCACGAGGACAATGGGATTAACCCCAAAGTTGATAAGATAACCGATTTTGTATAAACGTTAAAAGAACCAGAGGAGTTTGGAGACAATAGATGGTATTTTCTTCATACTGCTTTTTTTAATCCATTTTTCGTAGACTTTCTATGAGTTCTCGCGGTCCCATGAATATTCACATTAGTGAGGAACAAAAGTTGAAACGTAAAGTGCAAAGGCAGCATCTCATTCCATTAATAAAAAATCCCTTTGGAAACTTTGTACTCCTATGGTCGAGCGACAGTTGTCTGAAAATTGTCATGAATGACTGAGCTAATGAAACTCAAGGGAATCTGGGAAACCTGCGGGAAGGAATTTAAAAAAAATCTACGCCAGCCTCATTGCAACTGCCACTGTTGCAGGTGCATGCATATTATATGTGTGGATGTATGGGGCAATCCAGAAGAACTTAATAATTTATTATTGTTGGCAATTTAATGGTTTCTTCATAACGATCGCATCTTTCGCCCTGCAGCGTTGCTGCAGCAGTCGCATTTCGGTAGGATCCAGTGTCAGTTTTAATTTTCATTGTCAGTTCCACCTAACTCGTGGCTTTTTGGGGCTGATTTTTTTCTGGGAAAAGTGCAGATCTCAATTTTTTTAGTTTTGAGTGTCTTTTCGATTTTGGCATCGAAAAATTCTAATGAATTTGGTAGATAGAATGGTTTGTGCATTTTCGGTGAGAAAAATGTTCTTTTTTCGTTGATAAAATATCTAGATATAGAAAAAAAATTCGCCGTTCGAGCACTGCTTTTTTATGTGTAAAAGAAGCTTGTCAAATTTGAAGTTGATCGAGGCAGTGATTTTTTAGATATCGTGGTGGACAAAGACGCGTTTAAAGTTCGCTGGTTTGTAAAAGCAATTTACAAACGCCCATAACTCGCTCCACTTTGACGGGAACGACTAAAATTTTTAGACAATATTTTTAAAATGTCATATTTCGACGATCCCTCGAAGTCCAAAAATCGATACTTTTAAGAATGTCGACTAGATGTAAGCCTTTAAGGAGGTACGATCACTTCCACGGGCTCAAAAAAGAGTCTACATTTAATTTACCCACAGCTGCTCTGATTGATGTTTATTTATGTTGATTATTCGTATTATCGATTATAGTGTGCCAAATGTTGTGGCAAATGATGAATTTATTACACGTGAACAAATAAAAACTGAAAAATTAGATTGTCAACGACTCGGTAGTAATCTTCGTAATAATAATATTAACATATCCACCATAAAAACGGACTAAAAAGACAAAAAAATCAGCCGGAAACCTATTAAAATAGGCTTGAATTACCTCAGCGGAATTAAGACGATAGACAGAATATAATTATACATATTATTGATACGTGGTAAATGATAAAACTCCATAACTTGTTGTTTGCATATTTCGTGGCGGCTTCTATTCAAATTAATTTCAAAACAAAAGTGGGTTATGTTCGCCAAACGTATCAGCTGTTACTCGCGACGTTGCTAAGTCTGTGGGTACTATTTCGTCGTTCTGACCATTTTCAACCAGAAATTCAAACTTTCTTGTAATGTAGTGCTTTAACTACACGGTGAAGATTGATTTTATTATTTTTCACAATATCTATTATATCTAATCTATCGAATTTCAGTTTCCCAACGGATTTAGTTGAATAAGTGTGCAGAAAAACCACGATCACCGGACTTCCGGTTGACCGTCTCCACTAAGCCGACGTGCTTCGGTAACTCAAAGTGCTCGACTTTGCAGTTTTATTGCGAAAAAACTAAACGATCAAAATATCTCAAATTTTGGCAATAGGCGCATAAAGTATTAATCAAAATCATATACAAATTTCAAATCCGAAAGTTGGATTCGTAGTAGTGATCGTACCTCCTCAAGTTGGATTCTTTTTCATCCACATTTCGTGTTTTTTACCTACATTTTTATGTGTTCTATCAGCAATTTGGAAAAAATGTTATCGGCCAATTTAAATGACTAATAATTAATTCTGTTATGCTTGATTTCAATTAATTATATCTTTCCCGAATTTCTAACAGATAAGAATTTGTTTTTGTTAAATCGACAACTCATACTTTCAAAACAAAATATTTTTCGGACTAAAAATCTTAACAGCAGCTTGCAGTATCAATTAAATATAGCAAAGTCCTGAAGCGTGCATCGTTGTCACGGAAATTCCAATTTCTTTTTATTTAATTATTTTATTTTACTTATTATCAGAAATCCTTTTTTAAATACAAATTTAGGATGCAGTTCTCTACCAACGATTCTAAAAAAAGTTTCAGTGACTCTAGTCGCTGAGATCTGCGAAAGATAAAAAAACAATAAAAAAAGACAATATACCTTCATTGCATTCCATGGATGCAAATTTTAACAAAATTATTCCTTCGTGATTAGGGTCCATTTCAACTGACATCAGGGCGAATGCATTTTCATGGAACGCCCCATACAGTATATGACGTTTACGACCCTGAGTGAAGTGAGGTAGGGGGAAGTCGTAGAGCGGATGGAAAGACAAGTTAATAATTCCTCGGAGGAGAATCCGGAGACAACGAGTTGCAAAGTTAAAGAGCTACCGGATCTAAGGTAAGCTTACGACTCGCGATATTGTACACGTAGTGGTGTCAACGAACCACCAACCTCACCCCCTTCTTTCGGCTCTCTCGCTCTCTCTTTCGCCTTCCCGATCCCCTTCGGCCCTTCAACCCTACAAACTTGCTAATTGAGTCAGGAGTCGGATAGTAACGTCGCCCTGGTTCAGAGACTTTTCGCAATTGTATACATGCATATGGCGCGCATACTTCCGGTTTTCACGAAATAAGTATTCACAAAAGCTCATTGCAGTCGGAAGAAAATAAACACGTTCAGAAACTATGGAAAATTACAGTGCTTGTCCATCCTCTTCATTTTCATCGCTGCCCCCCCCCCCCCCCCCCCCCCCACTGCGCTATCTGTAACTCTATGTACAATATATCGTATATAGCTATACGAATTATCATGGAGGTGAGACGAGTAATTTTTTCACAATTATCGTCAAGCTTTATCCCGCAAATAAGATGCCGAAGGAGCAATTAAATTTAAAAGCCCTGCATCCGGAATTCTAATGAAATGGAATTCAATGAGAGTGCACATTATTTCCTCGTTATTTTCCTCTTCTAGCGGAGCTTTCTTCTCCGAGAAGAAGCTTCGCGGAATGACAAAAATTGCGCGGCCGCAATCCGCGAGCTTATCATTTGCAAATAGGTGGAATAGTGTTCATTGCAATTCGGTAAGGAGTATAGATGGCATTGAATTTCGCATCGTTGAAGCGCAATGAAAATTCTTTCGTTCTTTATTTTATTTTTATTTTTTATTATCAGTTCCATCGTACGGGGTGCTTGCCCGTTTTACGTGCCCACTACATTTTTCCCCTCCTCGCTTTTTTATTTTTTTTATCTCTTTTATCATTCATATTTTTTCCGCAATTTTAGCTTGGCAATTCCTGACGGAAATTCTGAAAAACGTTTGAGTGATTTCCATAGCCCGAAGCCGCTAAACAAAATTTGAACAATTAAAAAACATCTGAAGTACATTCAAAGGATGCTAACTTTAACATCACGGGTATAATTGGGCTTGTGTATTGATTCGTGGATGACGGAAGTAGCTCGATGAATAATTATCGTAAGGAAAAGCAATTAGCTCGAATATACAGAACGGACGAATATTTCTTATTACGGAAGGTTCTTATTGAAAAAAATACGGATTCCTCATACCGTATGAGCAAATCCTGCATACAAAATGATTGCTAACCTTCCTCAAGCTCCTCAAGTTGCCTCAAGTTCTTCAAGTTGCAGCAAGTCCACTAATAAAAGATTCAACTCTGAAGGAAAGTAAGAGTGCTATTTTCCGACCGGTTAAGGAGGTTGCAGCGGTCCAGTTGAGTCGAATGGAAAGGTTTGTGCATTTGATTTTTTTCAACAAACCTCAAAAAATGCCTACGAAGTATAGGTTTGTTTTGTAGATGCTAATTTTTCATAATAGATATAATTAAAGGGCAAGATTGGACACTTTTATATATTTATTACGTAAATAAGAAAAACTTTTGTGTTACTTGAAACTTGAAATAGTATCAATTATTACTATGAAAAAAAGTGCGTCAGCGAATACTTTATACAACTCGGAATGAAATTTTGAATCATTTATGACTATACCTATTAATATTTATGTCACGAGATCATCTGTTATTACTATTAATTAATTTTAAGTGTTGCCGACATACGGCAATCTCGCAGTCATTGGGATTAGCAACCCTCCATTCGCCAGCCGAGATTCCTAATATTTCATCAAACCTTGATTGCTCAATATTGAATCTATATGATTTACGATGGGCAGATGGTGGTTTTGTTCTAGATGCTTACCAAATGCTTAGTTTGCGTTGATCCACTGTAATGGATGGTGCTAAGTCATGTTAAATCTTGGTGCTAAATAGCCAAAAAAATTACATCAGCCATAGCGTGAACTCCATGCCCATCTAACCGCACGTAAAATTACACACATTGGACTATTTTCTATCTCTGGTGTTTTGTGGTGAAAAAACTTAAAAAAAATCGTAAAGACTCAGAATAGACCAGACAATAACATATATTTTTCTTAAATTTAATCTTGGATTGTGGCTAACACTCCAACCTCCTTAAGACAGTATTTTTGTCTGACAATAGAAAAAATCGTTTTTCAAATTTTATTTTATTATTCTACAGACCTTTCTGAATACGTCTGTGAAAGGCAGTCAATGATGCTCATAAGGTTAGCCGGGTTGTAGAAATCATAAGTAGTACGTTCGAGGAGCGCGGTCGAGACGCAGCAACTTCAAACACGTTTTTTCACGAAACTATGCTTATCAAATCGACAACCACGATATCTCTAAAACCAATTGAACGAGCTCGGATTTAGCATACACCTCTAGTAGACTGTTTTTCAACGTTGGTAGCAGAATTGAGTCACAATGATTGTTTTTTTTTTATATAATACGTAGAATGGTCAGAAAAATATAAAAATTTGACAATCAATGCAGCACGCCATCAAATGGTAATTTTTTTTTTCGCTGATACTGGTACCATACTTCACTACACTTATACAGATTTAGAATATGTTTGGTTTTTTCAGTTTCATCCAACGTTTACAACACTGGTCGACAATTGAGGACGTTTTCTGCATACCGTTGTTAACAAACTGACACCAGTACATGATAATAATTTTTTTTATTTGTACATATTCTTGAAAGATCAATGAACTTGGGTAAAAAATTTCTGAAACTAAACGCGATAAGTTTTAAGGTTATTCTATTCTAAAAATCACCTCTGAAACAGCGCTCTAGACAAAAATCCTGTCTCAAGATATGATGAAAGTTATAATGAATTTGTCTGGTATAAAAATATTCAAAATTGAAAAAAATATAAATCGCTTAGAGGTTAACAGCGACGACTAGCACGAAGCTCAATTCTAGCAATTTTAATATCGATAGATTATGAATGATCCCCATGCATCCGTTTAATTTTTTTTTCAAAAGCGATATCTTAATTAAATCAAATTTTTATAACTGTGGTCAGAATCTAACAAGTTTCCCGTTATTGGAACATTTACCTCAGTGAATTTTAGCGTTTCTGTACTTGATTTAGAAACTGAATTTGCATCTATCCTCAAAACATCGACAATGCGGAGTAGAAATGTCTACAGTGGAAGAGGTGTAAAGAGGAGGCGAGGATGAAGCAGTAAGAATAAAAGTGCAGGGCTAAACGATGATTTTTATTGAATGTTCAATAAACGTCAAATATCGTCACGTGCGAGAACAATATAGTGGTGAAGGAAACGAGAGACAGTTTTCGTGTGAAACTATTTTATACACACATGCAGCTCTACAATTTACCGATTGTTGGGACGTTTGTCCTTCCTTCTCAGACCTTTGGAGTTTCGCGATGGTTTTGGCGCTAAGTGTATATAGTTCTATATAGTGGGTTTTCACGGCGGACGCTTCGGTGCACCAGCAAAACTTCTGCCCCAGTCTCTCTCTCTCTCTCTCTCTCTCTCTCTCTCTCTCTCACTCTCTTTCTCTCTCTTTCTCGCATTTGGTATCTCTCTTTCTCTCTCGGCCAATTTCGGTCCAGCTCACGGTGGATTTTCACGATAGAGAAACGGCAAGAGTGAACACCACCGTGACAACGCAGGATAAGCCGATGAGCTTTGCGGCATTCTCACAAATGGATTGGACGGAAGTAACGACTACAGACAATTTACTCGTATTTTCTGAGATATATTGTCGGATATTGCAGAATGATTTTTATATTCCATGTACACATAATCAGCAGTGGAAAAATCGAGTCCTCCGACGTGATACCGGATCGACGTCTTCAAGATTTATTATTCAAAAGCCGGAGTTTATTGATATCCTGAGGAGTCTTTTTGTTTTCCGATAAAAATCCGATAATTTCCGATAAAATTATGAAACGTTTGAGAGCTTACAGCTGAATCGGAGACAAAGAGAGATTTGAACGTGCGTTCGCAATATTGTTTCGATCACTTACTTTCTTATGAGAATAAAAATTGCTTCAAATAAATCAAATGCTCGACGATTGTTAAAAAGATTATGTTAAAAACGGAAAAGATTGAACACTGTTGAACAAATAAACTGGAAGCCCAAGTAATCTCTATGTCCATAATATTGTTATGACTTTGGTAAAAGCGTCGTCAGTCGGCGAAGATTATGAGCCATCAATTTTCGAAATTGGCGAATAATCGAGCCGAGATAATTGCGCTCGACTCATAGAGACTTAACGAAAGGAGACATGTAGGATTAATGTCGTTAACAATTAGTCGGCTTTCCCCATTTCTCTAATGCCTGAAACGCGCCAACGAGAACGTATAGAAAGGGAGAGATTGTGAGGAACGAGTAAAACAAGAGCGAGAGGAAGATCTATTGTACGGGGATCGCCAACATTTATTGTGTGCGTATGTTAGTTCGATTCGTGGGGTACAAAGCCGGATCGGAGCTAATCACACATATATGTCATCGTCCACGTTATACAGAGAATCCCGAAGGTCGCTTCAGATCTTTGTGGGGTAGGTAGATTGCAAAATTCTGAAGCGAAAAGTCCTAACTCATTTTTCTCTCCGACGCGTCGCTGCTGAAATATAGGTTAATAAATTATGGCCAATCAGGTCGCCCGCTCTACTACGCGTACCCAATGGGCCTAGGAGGGCGGAGCCGGCTCCCACTCCGCGTAGTACGTTTCGTCTTGCCCGCGCATCGGATTGGCTCACGCTAATCATTCAATTTTCGAGTAAGGGTGCGTCGCAGAGAAAAATGAATAAGGACTTTTCTTTCCAGAATTTCACAACCTGCCTACCCTGTGGAGCTCCGTCGCGACTTTTGGGACACCTTGTAAAACCGCCGGTAGCACGCTGTACACACGGAATATGTATTCGCTCTCGTGCTATCCCCATTGTTTCTAGCGAACAGTGTACCAATTATACGTCCGTGGGTATTAACGCTCACGTCATCGTGCACCGCTCCTCTCCGGCCTCAGAAGCCCTTTGTCGCTGCAGTACCTCGCATACCGTGTATGTGTATGTATGTGTATGAATGTACGTACACGTATCAAGAGCCTGATACTCAGAACCCTTCACCGGCGTGAAGTGATGACGCGGGTGAACATCGATGACGTTTCCACGTCTGTGGAAAATCAGGCAAAACATTGCTGAGGCTCTGAAAAACGTGCAAATACCTAACTTGGGTAGCCTGAAAACATTTTAAAATATGGCCAATGCAGAGTTAAATTCGTTTTGCATTCCAATGCTGCAAACTTCACTATAACGGCTGTTTTCCAAAAGGGTTCCCGGTTCAAGTACTCGAACGAAAAAAAATTACCAACTCGCGCATGTCTTACGTCAACGCTAAAATCTGATCCGCGAAAATAACAAAGTTGCTTTTTGCGCCGACAAAACGATGAGCTCATCACGATCACGCGATTATTGAATTTCCTTCCTAGATATGATTAGGTTCATGCTCGATGTTCCACATGGCAACTTACGTCGATTGAATAAAGACGAGGAGGAAGCTGAGAGATGAGAAAACTCACTGGGGGAAGATCGTTTTTGACGAAGGATCGCGGAGGCTTGCGGATACGCGTAAGAGTTCATTAAAATCCGAACGTGACCGAGCAGTCGTCGAGTCATTAGCATGTAGCGTGGATCGACGACGAGGTCAAAAGTCTCACAACGGGAGGTTGCACCGTATTTTCTTTTTTTCCCTCCTTTTTATGCCTGGAAGTTTTCACCTCCAATTCGCGTGAATTTTACGCTTTTGATATCATCATTTATTCGACTTTCCCTCTCCGCTCGACGCGCTGAGGATTTTTCCCTTTTCTTTCGACTGTTTAATTATACAAAAAACGGTCACCCTCTTTCGACGATGGCGCAGCTCTGCAATTAGCAGACGAATATGTACGTGTAGCGTTGGAAAATGCGGTTGGCGCCCGCCCCCATCGCGGATAAATTACATTTCGCAGTGTTGGCTGTCGGCATGGTCGTCACCAGAGCAACTCTCAGCGTATGGCGATTCACCGTCGTCAAGGCTCGAAATTTTCCATCGCGCGTTTTACACGTACAACGGTTAATTAAGATTTTTAGAGAACGTCGACTACAGAAGGGACCCGCGGAAAAGAAAAGAAAAAAAATAAATAGCAGCTTCGACTTTCACCGACGCGTTCTTGAACTTTCGCGTAATTATGAATCACGTCAAATATAGTCGGTTGTACAAAAGGAAAAGTTGTTTGTGATTTTGTAGACTTGGTATCCAACGCTTTTATCGTTACTCAACGATGACGTGGCGGGTAAGCTTTTTTTGTTTTTTTACACGAAAGAAGTCGGATAGCGAAGGCTTGTTATTGGTTAAGGACTCTTCAATACTTTGCCGTCTCGATCTCCCCGTTTCTCTTTTCCTCCCCCCCCTTTCTCTCTCTCTCTCTATTAGGACCTTTTTTCGATAAAAAAAAACTTCAATGAACGGAATCGCGGTATCGTTCGATGAACTTTTTCATAACGTCAAGCTCGCGCGTTTTCATTTCCACAATTTTTCCAATTCGTATCCCTCGATGAACGACAATAGTATGGAGGGGGTGCGTGAAAGAGAGGGAGAGAGCGCCAGGCAGAGAGAGAATCGGGAGACCAGAGACTTTTGCGCCCTCTTTCCCTCTTTTGGGTTCGATCGAGAGCTTGTTATTTCGTTTTTTTATCCTTTTTCGACCCACTCGAAATTTCCATGTCAAAGGATTCGAGAAACCGGTAGAGTTCACTGCCCTATCGCGATATCACGAGAACGAAGGGTGGCGCTCCCATGATATTTTATTTATTTCGTCGCTGCCAGAGATAAAATAGAGATGAAAAATAGAGTTTAAGGGAATATAGAGAGAAAACTTCCTGCGGCAGGGACAAACGGAATTGACGAGAAAGTAACTTGTTAGCAGATACGATTTATAGTGTTAAGTGAGAAGCCAACGGAATAATTCTGCACGCAGTTTATTCGTTATTGCCGTCATTGGTCTAGCGTACATTTTTTCGTAACCAATTATTATACAAATAAACACACAATTTTCCACATAAATATATGGGGAAACAACATTGTGAAATCAATATGTAATTTTGGTTTCGATACATTTGATATTGAATTTTCTTATTCCAAATCAATATGATTGTACTACTGAATTTTTTTGATACCCGAAGCCTACAAAAGTCACACGATCGTATTCTAAGGTTTCTCCTCAGATATATACAATCTCAATTAGCCGAAAAAGATAACGAATTTCATTTCAAGGGCCTTATAATATACCTTTGGATGGTTGAAAAGGAAAGCTTTCTCGGATTTTTTCGAAAACGCTAATACAGCATTGAAAACATGGTTCAGATGGTTTACTACTTTACATTTTTGTATGGACTGAAATCAATTTTTTATTTTCCAAAAAAATACAAAATCGGGGCCCAGTGGCTTGTACAAAGAGAACGCCGATTGCTGAGGCCCTCCACGAGTGAATCGTTGGAGACGTAAATGGGCACCCAGAATGAAAAAAATATCGTAATCTACATGAGTTTTGCTAACGAAGTACACTGGATTATTACAAAATATTGATTTTTGCAAATATGGCACCATTTTGAAAAAAGTCGAATTTTCGGGTAGAAAAACAGCTTTAATGCGTTTATAAAAACCGTCATTGTTAATGAATCATAAAAATCGTGTCCACTGCGCTCGGAAATCTATCCAAGAAGCTGTAATTGAAATTTGAAGTAAATCGGTCAAAAAATGTAGGAGCTACGAGACCGCGTGATTTAGAAAAAAGGGTTTCACAAAAAGAAATATGTTTAAAGTCCCCAAACCACCTTTCTACATGCCTTAAAATTTGTTTTCCACCTAAAATAACTTTTGCATGTTATTTTTGGGATATTTATACATCATTTAAGTCAATAAAAAAGGATATATTGTTTTCGTAGGTATATAAGGCCTTTAACAATTTCCATTGCGTTCCAACGATCCAACCTAGAGCGCCATCAGCACATAGGGCACGTTTGAGGATACTTTGAAATTAACTTCACAGAAATCCTGTATATCAACATTTATCCAAAGCCGACTGTGAAGATGGAATATACATAATATTGAGCATGAGTCAAATATCCTCAGAACCACTGATCTCCATATACACAGTGACTTACAAAAAAAAAAGCTTCGCGGCCCAAATGACATAACAAAAAACATTCTTACCTCATTTTCTCGTTAATATGTATAATTATTCACTGGTTCTATGTTTTTTCTTGAAAAAAAAGTTATTATTTGATTTCCTTTGTATTTCGGTTTTCCTGATAGTAGCTATACAATGCGGGTTCTGACATTAATTCAGAGTGCTATGCAGGTTCTGACATCAAACAGAAAGGTTATGCGGATTCTGACATCATACAGAAGTTAAATGAGAGAATTCTTCAAGCCATGATGATTAGTGAGATGGGTGACCGTTCCCAAGTCGCTGTGGTTCTTCGCAAAAATCGTGGTCATTAGAGAGATGGGTGACCGTTTCAAGGTCGTGGCGATTCTTTGCGAAGGTGATCATTATCGACATGGGTGATCATTTTAAGGTCGTGGTGGTTATAAACGATGGTGGTAAGCATTAGGGAGATAGGAGACCAATTCAAGGTTGCGATCATTAGACGGATGGGTGTTTGTGCAGGTTGTAAAGGACATGGTGAAGATCGACGTGTGTGTCAAAACGACCGGCTATTCGCTCAAGACCTAGAGAAGCCCGTCGAAGCCTTTGTACCCGCGAGTCATAAATGATAAGTGTTTGAAGCGAGAGAGAGAGAGCGAGAGAGAGAGAGAGAGAGAGAGAGAGAGAGTCGTTGATAAGGTATGAGGTTTTAATGCGGATGTGACATTCGCTTGACGCAAGTTCAGTAGCGATCTGGCGGTTGAAACGATAGAAAATTGTCAGATGCAGAAGATTAGATGGGGCAGATGGCGGAGAAGGAGGTGGAGGGGAGGAAATTGAACGACGCGACACAGACATTTTACATTTTTTAATTAAACACATTGCATTACAAATGGAGGTAAAATTTTTTACAATCTTCGCCAAGAACTACCACAACTTTGGAATGATCACCCATCTTAGCTAACGATCACCACCTACGCGAAGAATCGCCACGACCATGAAACGGTCACCCATTTATCTAATCATGACTTGAAGAATTCCTACATTTAACGTCTGTTTGATGTCAGAGCACGCATAGCACTTTTCATTTGTCAGAACCCACATTGCATAGCTACTCCTGATTCCTGTTTAAAAGTAACATTCATGTCTGGAACCAAAGTAAGAGACCGATACCTCCGTTGAAAGTACAAACCGCCAATTTGTAGATTCTACGTATTCATGGAAGTACGACTTTTTGTGTTTCGTTTACTTTGTTATCCGACTTAAGAATAGTGTATTTTTGACAGTCAATGCCGGTTGCCCGTTTTAGATTCGCAGGGCCAAGATGGCTAGGCAACAAGTTTGTTCGCAGGTACGAAAGTTGATTGTGAAATATTTAGGAAAAAAACTTTTCGCAATGAGAAGTAGCTAACAAGTTCAAAGTGAGCAAGACCCAAGGTATAGAAAACATTTGGAAAGATTGGTTGTGTCGTGGATAGAGTATTTTTTAAATGTTGGCATCGTTTGGTTGGATGGAAGTAAACTTGAGCTATCCAACCGAACGACGCGACTAAGAGTGTAGCGGTAAACCGGGGAAGAGCTATAAGAGTGTCACTTGCAGCAGACGATTAAGCATGAAGGTGGTAGCATAATGATTTGGGGCTGCTTTTCCTGGCCTGGAGACGGGCAGTTGGTAAAAATCAGTCATATATTAACGGCTGATAAACATATCGAAATCCTCCATGAGAAACTGGCGTCATCGAGGCTCCGAGTTGAATTGCACAGTCATTTTATGTTTCAACAAGACAACAGTCCGAAACATACAGCAACGAAAACGCAAGAAATATTCAAATAAAAAACTTCGAAACACTTGAATCACCCGATTTGAAACATATCGACAATTTGTCATCTATCTTGGATGAAAATATTAATAAAATCGACGATACCAACGAAGAAAACTTCTTCGCAATGCTAAAAAAAACTTAGGGGAAATTGGACCGCGAATACCCTGACAGTTTGGTCGAGTGCATGCCAGGGAAGATTTCGGCAGTAATTAAAGAAAACGACGACTATAGAAAACATCAATTGTATATTTCCAAATTGTAATATCTTTCCATGTATTGTACAATTTCCAAATTGTATCTTTAAAATGTGACGTGGTCTCTGTATTTTCTCTCTACAGTGCATACGGTCTTTCTAAAAAATCGTACAAAAAATGTATCACATATATTACCTTATGTTCTACAAATATGGAAACTGAATTGAGAAAGATTCATTTGAGCCGAAGGTACTCTAGATTTTTTCATCCCTTCTACACTTTTGTGGACGAAAGCTCATCGGGTGCACCCAATGAGCCAATGAGCACAAGAGACCATCATGCATGATGGTCTCTTGTGTTCGTCAATCACTGTATGTGTGTCTGTGTATCAGCGATTGATGACTCGATAATGCAACGGTCGAAGGGATTTTCACTATAAGCCAACTCGGAGTTCCTAAATAATGCATTTATAGCACATTCAGTTTTTTCGTCCAACCTTCTCTCGGCTCCTCAGACCCGCCCTTCCTTTCCCTCCTTCCTTTATAGTCTCGGCGATGTTTCGAGAACCTAGAAGCGATTATGGGCGGAGGAGCGGTTTATATGTGCGGTTTAAGCAAGGATAGCACGTTTCCCAGCTAGAAACGTGTGCTTGCCTTCCCAGGGAATTGGCCGACAAAGGTTCGAGTTGTGTGCGAGAGGAGAGAAAGAGCGCACAGCCGGAAAGAAAGTGCGAGATTGGCGGTACATGTGGGAAAAACGACTGTTCCCCTGGCCGCCTCCATTTATACACCCCCCCCCCCCCCACACACATATATATATATATATAGTATTGCGACAATAGCTACTTTCTCTCTGGTCGTCCGTGCGAGCTTTGCTGAGACTTTGGCTTCGGTGCTTCAAGACTAGCCAAGCCATGCAGCTGGGTCAGGTGTTTCAGCCCTTGTTCATCTTGAATAGTCCGAGGGGTATCCTAGCTTCAAGCTCTGCTCCGTTATCCACATACGAGCTTTCCCATACACACGTACACATTTATCGCTTACTCTCACGTGCCATTCGGCAAAATGTTTCCCAAGTCACGCATCGAATGGGCCACGCGGGGCCATTCTTTCGCCTCCGCCTGCCCTTTACTTTTCCCGGCAAACGTTGCGAAGTTCGAAAAATTGGTGGCTTCGTGACGTGTAACGATCAGTTGTGTGCGGCTAGATTGCTCCGTAAATTCGTAACAAAAACTAGGGACAAACACTTCCGGAAGTGTTTCGTTAAAACCCGAGAGTAACACTTGCTGAAGCGATTCCGCGGAGCTGGAGAGTAGACTTGCTGAAGTGTTTGCCCAAAGATGAGGAAACTTTGAGTCGCCTCAGAGAAGAAAAAGAGTACGCTGACTGCTTTATCTATTTTTTTCAGATGTGGAACTTGTTATACGGATGAAAGATGAGCAGGTGGACGAGGGTTGCACGCAGTGACGTTTGACGTCTAAAGATGCCGAGGTATATAGGGTAAGGTAACCATAGAAGGAACTTGTACGGTATCACGTACGTGAAAGCCGCTACCGCACAGTCACGCCAAACCTCGACAGGGTCATTGAATAATGCAGAAATGGTGTGCAGTGGCCGGGGTCGAATGGAGAGCAGGCGACGTGAGAATCGATGAGGTTTAAAAATAAAGCCCCTGGCTTACTCTCTTCATCGATCAGGTCTCATCGCGAAAATTTCTCTCGGTTACACAGACCCACAGAGATTGGAGCGTTTTCGCGTAAGCTCGAATAAAATATCACTTGGTTCGTCGTTGTCACGGAAAATTACGTGTGAAACTGCGCGCTCATAACAATTTATGAACGGATTGTATTAGGTGGTTGCATTGAAGCCCGCTGGTTTTCGCTTTCTCGGCATTCGCTTGGTAAAAACGTGTTGGATTCTCCATATACATTATATCAAAGTATTTTCCCTTGGATGTTACTACCTTCTACCACTTCTCTGACAAAAGCTATATCCCACGTCGAAAGGATGCCCAGTCATTCGACGCTATTCACTCATGTATCCACTTTTGGACTTGCTCGTAATTACGAAAGTCTGTATCTTCAAAGGCGTGTTGCATCGGCTAGGACAAGTGATAATCACTTGAGGCAAGGTCCGGATACGCTGGGTGCAAGTGGACTTTCCAGTTCCATCAGTGTTTTATGTCACCGCCAATACGATGTACGGCCGAGCGGTGTCACCCAGTAGAACAACCGTTCAGCGATTTGATACGACTGGCGTCCTTTATTCAATTAAATTATCGTTCAAATGTTGCAGATGCTGTTGGCAACGTTCGGCAGTGATCGTTTTCTTGGGTTCCCTGAGCTCATAAAGTACTGGCCCGTCCATATTCCACTAAATACACGTCATGGCTTTGTGATTATGGATATCTCGTTTCAGCGTCGATGTTGATGGTTAGCCACGATCAATCCATGCTTTTCTGTGTCTAGACTTCTCAAAATCCACGCATTTCTAATCCCCAGTTACCATGCGCTACAAGAAACTTCTATGACGCACAAGCAAAGAAATGGTGATGCTTAGTCGATTCACAATGGCGTTCTTGCTTGGCTGGCTCGTTCGAGGCACACGTGTTAACTAAATATGGCGTCTTTTGGGTGAAAGTTAATGGCAGAGGGCCACCCTTTAATAAACGACATTTGTCCTCATTAAAGTATAAAGCGCCTAGAGACACCCACAGCCGAATAGCGGTTTTCAATGCGACCAACTAATACGTATTCTTTAGGGATTTCCTAGCCCCGACGATTTCGTCGTCACTGATGGGAAATGTCGGTCGTACCAAAAAGCTGCAGTATGTCGGAATCGGTAAACTCTAACTAAATCCCGCGAAAGAAATTAGAAGGGCAGCCATAGAAAAATTCGGGGCCCATGAGGGTTTGAATATGGATTCCCTACTAGGGCTTTCCACAACACAATCGGACTAGGCCCCGACACGAAAATAACAGGGTTAGGTAATTTATTCAAAAAAGGTCGTAGCGAGGAACATGATAAAAGGCCAAGACGGGATTCATCAGGGCAGTGGTTGTTACAGGGCATACAATATAAATTGTAAAACTGAACTTGTTTTTTATTTTCTAATTTCGAGGTGAATAATAAATAATCCTTTATTTGAAGAAAATAGTTTTCATTATTGCAAAACGCCTCGCTTGATATGTATCCACTAATAAAGCTGATAATTATAGGGCAGTAATAGGGTTGTTTCATGGTTTCAATCGGGTTCTGTTGAGGTAACCAGTCGGGCCCCGATTGATAAGCCTCTTTAGGCCCTCGTCGACAAAGTGTGACCGGCCTCCAAGGGACCTGGTTGGGTGCCATGTTAGGACTCTTGCAGAGTAAGGGAAAAATAATCGGGGCCTAGGCAAAGCCCTGGCTGAATTCTTTCACGGGATATATGCTAAATATGGAGGCACATGGAGAGAATGGACTAAATACATACCAGGCATGTAGATAGACTAGGAGAAAGAGAGGGACAGAAAAACATAGTTGGTCCGGGCGCATCCACAGAACCTAGAATTTATGGTCGCGCCAGAAGCACGTATCGAATGTTGAGGGTGCCATCTATCGCATGGACACAATATTCCCGTTAAATATGTGGAGCACGGAGGCCAGCAGCGATAATCTCGAAATCAATAATGTGGCGTAGGGAGAGAGAAAGAGAAAGAGCGAGAGAGAGAGAAAGAGAAAGAGCGAGAGAGAGAGAGAGATAGAGAGAGAGAGAGAGCAAGGTATACAACCACCACGAGTGGGAGCACACGACAGATTTCTGGTGGCTAGAGGGTTTGTGACGCAGACGCGCGCAGGCCCGGGTTGCCCTAATTTGGAATAGCCGTACGCCACCCCCTCCCCCCATATCTCTCTTTGCCTGAGCAATGCTATAGCAGAGAACCTGCGTTATATTCGGAACCTCAATATGCCCTCTTCTCATCCCTTCATTGCTCCGTTCCCCTTTTTGGGATACCTCCACATATAAAGGTATCTAGATAAACGAGATACCTTGGCAATGGTTTGTTTGCGTTAAGCGAGCCGTGTTAAATATCCGCAGCATTGCCAGTAGCTGAAGTCGTCACGGCAAAATGTTTCAACATTCTTTCAATCTTCAAAGGTGCTTTTTTCTGGGGGCCCTAGTGGTATTATGCTCACACGATAAAAGGGACGAAAGCGAGCAGTTTCACAGTCGGTTGAGCTTCGGACTGACATTGCGAAGGTCCCGGATTTTCGGGCCCTGCCGGCATCGAAGAATTTTTCCAGACACTTTTTCTGCACCTCACTGGTTTGGAAGCAACCTTGACAACCGTTTAGGCCCTTTGCAAGAATATCCGCTGAGAAGTCGAAGAAATTGCGAAGACATCAGAGAGCATGTCCAATAATGATGGGGACAACTAGGTGCCTGGTGAACCAGAGCAACAGTCAACCCAATATGGGCACATGCCCATATACTCCAATCTCATCTAATCATAACCGGGATACAATTGAATGCGTAATCATAAAAGCAGATGTTACCAAGGACTCGATGATCATTCGTGGATTCTAGATGTACGCAGACCAATTTCGAATGTGCAAGACTTTCCCAAGACGCATGTGTCTGCTGCGGCTAGGTGAAAATTGTCCCCGTCAGGACGATTCGAATCGGAGGAGAAAAAGCGAAAAAACGAATTGTGCTGAAGGGTGAGAAGAGGCGCAGGTGATATATGTACTTGTTTTCTATCGGAGAAATGGGGGCATTGCCGTGCACAATCCAATCGCAACAACTCTCAACTTCCAATCGGATATCCGTCCATCGCGCTAGTGCGCACCGCCGTTTCACAATCCGGCTCGGCTTGGGCCGGATGCCGGGATGGAAACGAGTGCGACCGTAAGGAAGTGCGGAAGCCTGTTGGAAATCCACGAGAGAAACGGAATGAAAAGAGAAGAGCAACGACAGAACGAGAGAGAAAGGAAAATCGAGAAATGAACCAGAAAAGGGCAAGATAAAAAAGAAAGTCGAAGGGGCTTGGGGAGCAAGCGTCGAAGCGTATACGGATTGTATCGGAGACGGATAGATGTATAGGCGTGTGCACGCGCCCCATCCTCGCCGGGTCTCCTCGCAATAAATAAATAACGGCAAAGAGCAGCTCGACCAAAAGTCGAAGATAGAAAAGCCACGCGTTGCCGTAAAAACGTCCAGGGGGGAGAGATTCGGAATAAACCGTGGGAGGAGATGGATCGAGAGGAACAGAGAGAGAAAGAGCGAAACGTCGAAGCGACGGAACGAGGAAAGGAAAATGGCAAAAGGGTTATAGTACCCAGCTATGTAGCCCATACAAGATGGAGGTAGAGCAAGAGAGAGAGAGAGAGAGAGAGTGAGAGAGAGGGAGGGAGAGAGAGAGTAGGAGAGAGGCAAGAAGAGTGTGAATAACGCTGGATCGTAAAAGAAAATCAATTTGATTGCCATGGACTCCCTCGCGTAAACCTCGCTCGCCCAGGTTTTCCCTCTTTCACCCACTGCCATTCCTCATTCACTTACTTCTCTTTTCATCACAGGTTGGCCGGCGCGTGCTACCTTTTTCTCACCTTTTACAGCACTTTCTCATCCGTTTTCTCAACCCTCCATCCACCTGTTCCCACCCTGGATATTCCTTCAACCCTTAACCATCCGGAGATAGCACAGCTTCTCTCCTCCTTGCCCGTATCTTTCCTCCTTCTCTTTTTTTCCCGTCCATGGCACGAGCGCTCTTCCATTCCTTTTCGCCTAGTCGTCGGTCCGTTTTCACATTTTAGCCACCCCGACTTTCCCGAAACTCTTCGTGCGCCGCCGACCAATTCCACAGAACTCGTCTCTCCTCGTGGTGTTCGCCTTTCCGCGCAACAAGTGAGTGTCGACGCCACACGAGTCGCTTGAGCTTTTCATCCCTCTATCTCCAACTGCGTTGCCTCATCCCCCATCTGCCTCCGAGCCCCCCTCGCATCTTTAAGAAGCTACGGCGCACATCCATGGGCTTCGCGAACGCCAGGGCTGCGTCTATGTATCACGTGTACGTGTACAGGGCGGACGGGAAAGCGAGTCTCTATCTTCACCCACTTCTATTCTCACCCTCCTCGAAATACGACGAGAAGGAGCAGAGTTACGAGACGCGGCGAAACTTTGACCCTTTCTCTCTTTCTCTTGCATACTCGTTTACCTTCTCTCGCACATATGTATATATGGTCATGTTGGTATACATATTTTTTACAGAATTTTGAAGTTCGCGTTCCTTGCGTCCTCGAGCAACTTCGTTCTTTTGCAACACTCTCGTCGCTCCTCTTACAGATAAGGAATGCGATGAGTAAGTGGAGACAGTGCATGAGAGCATGACTTAGAACCGGGATACAGAACCTGTACAATATGTCCCTCATTAGGGAGAAAACAACATATCAGCAGTTCCAGCTGCGGTAAAGAAAGTGGCAGCTCCAGTAACTGGTGTTCGAACTTTATGTTGATTTACGTGTGTGTATTTTGACTTGACGTCGATCTACGTGCGAATGGGGATAGGAAATGCAGAAAAACTTGAGGGAGCTCAATGACAGAGGAGACACGGAATGAAGATTTTTTTTGTCACCTCTTAACTTCCAAATATATAAGAAGTGGAGAGAGAGAAGATGCAATGAGATTTTCCGAGCTTTCTGTTGAGTTGCGACGCTCTGTGTGCTCGTGAAAGACAGAGAGAGAGAGAGGAAACTAAAAAGGAAAAGTCGGTGGTTTCTCTGAAAGGAAGCGGACGTACTAAGAAAACTTGGGTAAATGGCACGCGCTCGCCTTCTGTGCTCGATCGTCTCGGCAAGCAGCTGCTTGAGAAAACGATAAAAGCGAAGTAAGCACGAGCAAATAGCCAAGGAAAATACTTGATGATCCTCCAGTGGACCGGGCACGCGAACTCCTCGCGACTCCTTTTCTTTTTCTTCTATCTCTTTCCCTCTTTCCCCCTGTCTTTCCGTATCACAGTCTGTTTCTTTCCTCCTCATTCACTCACGGAAACTCCGCAGACTCTTACTTCTTGGTTTCATACGACCAATCTATTATCTGTATAAACGGGAACGTAGCTGTGAGTGTTGAATCAATTTAAAGAGATGAAGAACGATCTTGGGCAAAGAATCTCGCAAATTAGAAAAAAAGGTGCCGATTGCCGGGGAGAGAGATTTATTGGAAACAAGAGGGGATGTTTGGACCGAGACAATTTCGCAAAAAGGGATACCTGCGTGTAAAGCGTGATAAATTAAAAAGACACAATGTCAGCGCCAACCCAGGCCTGCGTGTTCGCCATGTCCTTCGAGCCTGCCTTTCATAGCAGTCGCGCGTCATCGTGAACATGCCGTGTGTGCGATATGACTTGTCGATTGACTCACCGTGAACGAGGATGAGGACGCCGGATAGGAGGACGGCTCTCAGCAGCAAACGGACCGCCATCCTGGCGTACTGGACCGTTACGTTGATTCAGCTTCCTCCTGAAACAATACAAGCGTGCCCAATCAATCAAGCCCTACTTCATCCATCTTCGTCGATCCTACGAGCTGTTACGCAGACACGAAGAGATCATCCTGGACTTGCTCGACATCGTACAGAGCCCGGAAAGCAGCGATACCATACAGGCTGGTAGAGGAGAGTAAGGGGAAGAGAACGAACTTCACTGGCTCTGGTATATAACGTCGGACATTTGGCAAAATGCCTATCCCCGCCGCAACACACAGAACCTTTAAGCCCCCGACGCTCATCTCACCACCCCTTGCCACTCTTGCAAACCACCAGACATCACTCTGATACTCGGTCTTTTCCATCTCTCTCTCTTCCTTCCTTCTCTCTCTCTCTCTCTCTCTCTCTCTCTCTCTCTCTCCCTCCCTCCCTCCCTCTTTCTCGCTCCGCTCCTCGTTCTCACATCCAAGTCTCTGCATTCCGCTAGGAATTCGTTCGCTCCGGGAAAGTCTGCTGGCAATGATATACAAAATAACTGCAATGCATATCGTTTTATATCTCGGGCATAAAGTTATCACCGTGGGGGGATTGTTTGCAGCTGCGCGCGAATGACTCCATGAGCGAGACTCCAGGGAAAATCCAGACGAGTTTCCCAAGTGTTAAAGTCCAACATTCATAAGCTGGAATTGATTCACGGTAATCACCCTGATACGGCGTATTGATTAATTCCATTCCCTATGTGGAACTGTAGTCAAAGTAAACGCACAGCAGTAACATATGACTGAAGATTGTACTGAAATTAACTCGGCGCAGAACAAATAGTTGGACACGTACTTGCGAACTATGTCATGCTCCTCTTGCCTCGGTATCAGAAGATCATCGACCAATCGGACTGGAAAAAGCAGCTTGCATTTTCGCTTATACGCAGACAAATATTTGATCGTAATTACACGTTAACCGAGGACTGTATGAGGGCACGGCTCATTAGCCCGTGTAGTTGCACAGTTGCTGATCGCCGCTGACGCGAGTTATCCGACTGTATAAATACGGAGAAAGATATCAGATGCGTAAAAAGCATAGGCGATTTACAGCCAGATGTGAAAAGCAACCAAGAGCTTCTGCGTTGATAACGGCAGTAACCAATGAGTGACTCGTTAAAGTGACAACAACCGCAATGTGCACAGCAATAGAAGGAAAGAGCCTCAGGACGTGTGCAGTATTTTGCCGCACTCAACAATAGACGCCATCTCGCGCGGGTTGCGGAGTGAGGTTGAATTCTGACAAAGTCAGACACAGCCAACGCAATACGAGAGCGAGCTTTTATCTCCTTCGCCCGAGTGAAAAAGTCGTGGAGAGGCGGAAAAGTGGATCATATGCAAGATACCTATCCCGGACCAGTTGTTTGATCGTTGGAACAAATTTTCTGGTTGACTTATGGCGACAAATAGAACGACTGTCTTCTCACCCCCTTCATTCAACAATCCTTCGAGGACAAAAAACAATTTTATTTCTTAGTTCTCTTTCCACTCGCTCCAACTTCTTTTCCTTTGAATGTCCCGTGCAAGTGTTTGTCAAGATGAACGATGGATAGACGAATTTTCCGCTTGAATTAAATTGAGAGTTTTTTTGTCAACCGATCCAAAGTGCACAGTTCATGTGTGCCACAAACTACCCGTGCAACGCTTCTGCAGGGGGTTTCTGGGTCAAATTTTCCGACTGTTCTCGAGCATTGCGAACGTTCGTTCTTCATCGTCACAAGACCCGAACTTTCCATTCGTGCTGTACGCCAATAAAACTCGCATGTCAGAGCTCTCAACTCCTTCATTTGTTTTGCGTAGATCGAGCTTGAGTAAATGCGGAACGATTGACGAGCGTGAGAGGTATCGGGATAAAATTAATTCGCGCGATGGAGCAGAAACTTTCGTCTAACCGACGAATCGAAATGAAGCGAAGGGCGTGAATATGACGACCAACAGTCTGTCTGGCTCGCGTCGCCATCGTTTCTTGCTCTGCTGGCGGCGCGTCAAAGCTCGCCAAAATCTGGAGCGTGAAACTGTTTGAATCGCCCCACAGCGTCGTAGTCACGTATTTTCAATTCCCCTTTTGGCAGGGCGCTGTCTCGGATTATGAGAAAATCAGACACAATACCCAACATATGGAAACATCGTACGACAAATCTTGAATACGTTCTACTATTTTGAAACAATTAATGGTTCACCAAACATCAAAATCAAGAAATCAAGACATCAAGAAATGTTGATTACATTCAATTCTAATTGACAGTTGAGTTCTTCGTTAACTTTGGAATTTCATTCTTCTATCTTTCACTGCATGTGAACAACAATAATCTCTTCAAATTAGCCAACTTCCGTCTGCATGTATTTTCTAATTCAATTAACAGAAGGAAATGTAAAAATGAACTCATACGAACAATGTGTCGTTTGCCATGAACAGGCCTCAATGTATCTCGTGGTCAGACATGAATATACTTTGAACAATTAAAGCAATATCATTAACTAATTAAAATACCTTGCAATGTGAAAGATCACGCAACCGAGTAAACCCTTCGGTGCTATCTTTATTGCTGGGCTTCGTCCAGTAACAGACCCAACAATGGACAACGCCCGTGGTAAATTTTTGCAAACTTTCTTTAGCGTTTGGCGTCAGTGGACGACATGCTAGCAGAAAATATATCTTATATCTGCAGTTAATGAGTCGTCGTAGGTGAAAGCTTGTAATATCGCTACGCCATAGGCTGAAGGGGATGAGGTTACAACCGGAAGTCAGCTGAAGGCTTCCGAGAACGAAGGATAAGTGTCCAGCTCTAGATGGCAGAACTGCTATTATGTATGCCATGTTAATCCTTTAGCATAGGCGAGACGACATTGCATCATGAAAAAGCGCCGAAGGTATGGCATCGAACAGAGCTTGGAGTTTCCTGTCACAGGAACGACAGCGACGTCTGCCTCGCATAGATATACATATATGAGCATCTATAAACTCGAGAAGAAATGATTGGAGGGCCCTATACGGGCGGGGTACAACTGAAAGCTATTTCTGGGCTAGACGATCGTTTTAGCTGAGTGCTTTGTAATGAAGCGAACCCGGCATGTTCTTCGCCCCTACACATGTACGACAGGAACGTATGCATGTGTACGGACATGTGTGCGCATCGGTTTTTGAACTGCGCCGAAGAGAGAGATGGATATTGCGAGCATTTCCGTTCTCTTCGTTCGTCCCTATCCGGCCCTGCGCTCACGACGAGACTATCGCGGGGATTGGAAGGGGTAGTATAATCGCAGGATCGATCCGAACCGCTCGCATGGCGTCGGAGGGGCTCAACGACTGCGGAATCCGCAGCTGATGCACCACATCCCGCAGCATCTCATTGATATCATCGTTTCACCCGTTTTTATCACGAATCGATCTTTTTCCAACAATATCTCGGGGCTTTTAGATACTTGCCAATGTTGCCGGCAACATTTTCGTCGGAAGAAAGAATCTGGGTTCTGAAATTCCGGAACTAAATATTCAATATGGGTTCCACGGAATGGACTACTTTTCCAAATTAATATTTGATCTGTCCATCATCTTTTGCCCTTCGTAACATGTTTTTACTGATGTTGGAATTTTCATATTTCTGGCAGACACAATAACAGAAAACTCTTTGTTTCCCATCATTATATTTGTTGAAAAAGTTATTTCGTTACATTGTGTCAAAGTTGGATATATTCGTATGTATGGGTAGGTACAAAGTCCCGCGAAAAGGGGTGAAGGCCCATATCCCCGAGCCATTTCGATTGATCATCTTTCCAGACAGTTGACAAGCCGCCCGAGCGTGGGCAACTTGGAGCAACGCAGGGATCAGGTAGAACGCTCTATATGTATAATGGAGCGATGGCCTGGCTTGCTCGAGGCAAGTATAACGGCACACAGTGGGAGAATGAAGAAAAAAAAGCAACGAAGGAAAACGGAGGAAGCCAGAAGAGGGAATATCGTATAGTCAGAGGGTTGTGAAAAAAGAGGGACAAATATATAGGACCTTGCCAGCTGAAACGATAAGTCTTCTCTTGTGGATGCTGCATGAGCATGCTCATCCTGAGACGAGAGAAGGCACGCTGAACGATGCGCAAACGGACGGAGAAAGAAGAGGGATGGAGGAAAGGCGGAAGAGAGTCACTGGCGATGTTGCAAACGTGCAAGTTATCCCACAGAAGGCCCCATCTGCCTCATCGATCATTTTTCCTCCAGCGTGTCTCTTTTCGGTGGTTTCTCGCAACAAGATTAAAATGACGATATTGATAGATCGTTCGCTTTTTATCGGTCCAAATGTTTTCTCGGCAAATTCCTAGCAACCGATGCACGAATAGAGCTGTACAGATCGTAAATTTTCTTCTTCTACAACGACGAAAAACTATTGGCATTCGTAGACTGCACCATTCAATCGTTCGAAAAAATTACATAGCCAAAGTCGACACATACTGTGTCGAATAAAAACTCCATTATCCCTTGAACATTCTTATCAGCATACATATAGAGGCATTCTTTCGAAAAAAAAACGTCGCGAATTCATAGATTAAGCGCTCGCGCCACTTGCCAAATAGCACACAACATTTCGCCGAAAAAAAAGTATTAATAAATGCTGAAACAGCAAAGTAATCTTGAGTCTTAAATCTCAAGAGACTACGGCGTGTCGGAGGTTTTTGCTGCACCGGCATATTTTTATCGGTCGTCTTTCGCCCTGTCGACTCGAGCTTTCGCTCGGCAATCAAAGCGGAGAATCCCCGACGACGACGAAGACGAGGACGATGGAGAGTGGAACATCTCGAGCTTTTACCCCTCGACGACGCTGAGACACATATTACTTGACGTTCTGACGTAACAACTCGTTTATATATGTATTCCAGTTACAAGGCCGATGTTTTTTCAAAATCGATATAAAATGTAGCGAAAAACAAAGAACAAGCAGCTTCCAAGCAGTGGGACTTTTTTACGCTCGGGTATTGTAGTTCGGTATATTTGAAAGTCGTTTCTTCATTCTTATCGTTGGCCCTCCCAGCGCCGAGACTATTCTTCTCAACGTCAGTTTGCCACCCCCCATCACCAACGAGAAATCCTTATTCCGTCTTGCCTTCGTCACTCTCGCCCTTTTTCTCTTTCAAACCACTACCGCACCCACTGAACCTTATGCTAAGGTCCCCCTTTTTCAGCCGTATGCCATTCAACCGTGCGCACCTCTCGCTTTTCGGGTGCTCGTCGCCTTCTCTGCGAATTTTGCCTCTTTTACTCGGATTCTTTTCGCTTCATTCGCTTGGAGCCGGTTGTATAGACATCTTTATCAGTGTCCCGTAGCCCGAGCCTTTTCTATCACTCTCGCTTTTCTTCTCAACGACACTCTCTCTCTCTCTCTCTCTCTCTGAACACGCACACTCGATCACGCAGACACTTTTACGTCCAACATGAAAATGCAGCGCGGGTGAAAGACCAGACACTTCTAAATTCTATCGCCATCCACCATTCCCCAGAAGGGCCGGAGGAAGAGAGACTGGTAGGACGCAAGCTCAACCATCGCCACTTTGAAAATTAGTGCATGTCTGTCCTGCGTCGAGAAGGAGGCGGGTAGAAGGTTGAGCGAGCGAAGGAGAATTTTCCATTTTGTACAAATACATATACATACATATGCATATATGTATGATGTTGGAGTTTTTATCGCTAAATGCAACGAAAGTTCTTTTTTCTTCTAATGCTCACATTTTTCGCCGATTTAGGGTACAAACATCACCTAAGTGGTTTTTTTTTTCACTAGACATCCACGACTTTAATCTATAGAAAACATTACAGATCATGGTAAAAATGAAGAAATTCTCGAAATAGAAAAGAACTTTCGTCGCGTTCCAACGATAAAAACTTTCATATATATGCATGGGTGTAGGATATATCAAATCCGTTGTATCTATGTACCGTCGGCTATCAGCAAATCTGGCAATCTTGAAAACTTTATATTTTTCAAACGAGACGCCGATTCTTGGGACAGTTTCATCCTTGGAATTACTCTTATATTGGGTTGGTGGGAAAGTAATGAAGGTTTTTTAATTTGCGACCAGAATATTCTGGAAGCGTCGTCACGGGTCTAGAATCTTCTTATGAGACGTGGTGGGGATGGAATATATATATACGCGTTACTCATAGTTTTTTTCTAATTTCTTTGGTAAAAGTGGAAGCGACAAGTCACACCGACATTGTCTTCTATACGAATAACGTTTGGGCCACACCGCAGCTGTAGCAGCTCGCGATATACGTGGTATTGATGGCGAGAGCGCGATCTCAGATGCCACAAAAAAATTTGATGATCGAGAGCAGTTGCCACAGTTTCGCAGTAACTTTTTTGAATCACAGCCCAGAAGTTTTTACGAGCAAGGTATCCACGTTTTGCCTAAACGTTGGCGCTGGGTTGTAGACAAAGTTGATGTGTATATGGGACATTCCACGCCATTTCACCTAGCCCGTGACGCCGACCATTTTGTATTTTCCTAATTTTTTTCTAAAAGTTGCACCCCATGAAATGAATATCCATACCAATTTTAAGATTTTTATCTCTTCTCTTTGAGGAGTTATAACTTTCCAAAAAATGTCGATTTCGGAAGTTTTGGAAACGTTCAAACGCTGATAACTCCGGAACTAATTGAGATATCGACAAATGCTGATATACGACTTTTTTCATTTTAAAGCATACTTTCAATAAAAAATATAAAAAATGGTGAATTATCAATGTCAACGTTTTTTTTGCTTCTAAAGTAAAAACTATTTTCTTTAAAGATGATTGCCTTTTTTTATTCTTTTCAAAAAATTCTCTAAAATAGAGTGACCCATTCTATAATGTTTGAGACTAGTCTTATCGTGGGCCCATTTTCTTTCTATTTTTTTCAAAATTAATCAGATTTTTGTGAGAAGATTTTTATCATTTTATTCTCCAATAATGCTATTAATGATTTCGTGATTTCCAATTCAGCTTCGACAGGCCTGAAACGGTTTATTTTTAATTTATGTTCAGTTTAAAGAAAAAAAAATTCTTTATTCAAAATAATTTTTGGTGCGGATACTCCTCCCGTGGGGTACGATTTTACAAAAAAAAGATCACGTAAATAAAAAATGGTTGTGGCCACGGGCTAGGTGAAATGGCGTGAAATATCCCATATAAGTAAATGAATAATTACATTAAAGATGTTTAAATATTATATATTGACGTTTCAACAACGCTCATTGCTTTCCTACCAACCCAATATAAATATGTTGACAATTATCCGAAGCAGATTTTGAAGACATTGGGTTGGGTATAAGGGCAATGGGCTACTATGAAGGCGACTCTCGAAAACGAATGTCTCCAAAAACCACGTTGCTCTTATACGCACATATATGCACGAACGAATAGCTTTATACGAAGTATTTCATACCAGGCGGTTGACTTATCAAACTTTATATATTTACGTTCCCACAAATTGATATAATTGTCCTAAATGAAGTTTGAATAATCCCGAACAATTTGGTCGTCTATTTTCCTAACTAGCAATTGGTATCGAATGAGTTTGAAGATCGAGAGCGAAGCGACGCGTTGCGGCTGAATTTTGAACAATTTCGCAGTTGAATGTTGAATGCCCTGTACGGCAAATATATACACTGCTCCTGGATTTACATATACCTGTATACACAGACAAATACAGAACATAGTTTCGCTCGTGGTGCTTCTCGCAGCCTCTCAAAACCCACAAGTGGAAATCTCTCAAGGAGCCAGAGTCGAATACCACGCGGGAGGAAAGTCGCACACGGTCGAAACTTTTCTCGAGAGCATCGTAACTGGAGCGTGCTATAGATAGCTGTGGAATTTTCTTTTTTCTCCTTTTTTCCCCTGGCAACTCGAGAAGAGTTCCTTAGCTTGGGCTCTCGTTTATCAAGTGGCATTTATCGAAAATATTTCGTACCACTGGCACCGGAAATTACAAACTTTTATGACCTGTTCTCGCAGTGGAATGGGAATCCGATGTTGAAAAAAATTGTTTGGCATTCGAAAAATATTACATATTTGAAATGTACACGTCGCAATTTTTCCCCACCACACTTTCCTTTCTCACCTCTTTCATTCCTCACTTTTCTTATTTTTCGATCAGCCAGGTACACGAGAGCAGTTGCCATGGAAAATAGTACCTATGAATTTCAAACGAAATAAACTTTTCAGGAAATAAAGACTAAGTTCGTTAAAAAAAATCATCATTTTTCATAGTCCTGAGATTTTTCAACATATTTCCCACAAATGCTTGAGGGAATACAGAGAAAATCATTTTTCGAATGGAACAAGCCGGTTGACCTACAATGACCTAGGGAACACTTTGACAAAGACACAGCTGTGCCTGCGTTGCGCCTTCATTATACATTCATTAGACCGTACGAGGCGTAATGAACCTAGGTTCGAGGGATAATGAACATTGTTGAAAGAGTATTAAAAATTAATGTAGCCAAAGTATTTCCGACTATCTAAACGGGACATTGCAGGCAAGAGTTGTGTCTTCAAAACAATTCAAGCTACATATTCATAAACCGGAATACTTTCTTCACTCGTTGGCCACGATTCAAGCCACTTCCAGCCCGAATCGTAAAAAAACTTCGTAATTTGCCGAGCTTTTTTTAACGTCCACCATAACGCAGTTAGGCAACGTTACGTTTTTTCTTCGTTTTTTTTTCATTTTCATACATCTCTACAACGCCCTGGTGGCCATTACGCGAGGGTGCGAGAGCGACCAACGTAAAATGATAAATTCGCGAGAGCCGGCTACGAAATTACTTTATCCGGAGGCTGGGTCCATGCCGAGAAGAGAGATGCTGTGTAATGTGTATGTGTGTATGTAGGGGGTCGGGAAATAATCGAAGGGAGGAGTGAAACGATTGGAATCGACGTGCTATCGAAACGCTATCGGGTTGCCTCGTAAAACGTTGCAGGTACGATATTTACGAGCTCCCTTCCTCTCCCCCACCCCCTCGCTCCGTGTCTCTCTGTCTTTCGCCCTCGGCTTTCCCCCCGAGAATTCCTTCGTGCTATCAAAAGCAGAAGAAATTGTATACGAACGCATTTTACATACGTGCATTCGCAACCGGCGAACGAATAAAGGGCGTAAACCAAATCACTTTGAGTATCGAAATAGTATGGATCAAGACGCTTCGTTTCTCCAACCATCCATACCTTACCATCCACCATATACGGTGAAAAAAATGGATGCGAACAAATATGCAGTAAGTCCATACTCGTGAAGAAAAATCATCCCGCAACGATAGCGTTTTGAATTTCGACGAAAGAAAAAATAGTAACAATAAAAAAGGGCCACAGAATACAGCAAGCAATGCGCAAGACCGAAACATTTCACCCTCGTATAATCACGCATTTTTTTTCTGTTGCACACCTTTTTCTCGGCCTCTTTAACCTGCTGGAGTAGAGCAGGATTTTATTTGTTTTTAACATTTTCCCTCAGCCCTTCTCTCGACCTTAGGCTGTCGTTTCCTGTGTCGTTCTCGCACTAAAAGGCCTACGCTGAGAGAGTCATACTCACCGAAGATCGAAATCCGTCGAACATTACCCCTCTCTCTCTCTCTGCCTCTCTCTCTTTCTCTCCCTCTCTCATTCTCTCTGTCTATCCCATCCTCTCTCTTCCTCCCTTTTTCCGTCTTCCTGCTCCATTCCATTGTACGAGCTCTGTACAGCTCCACAGCATGAGGAATTTCATTAAAATTATTACTTAGATATTGGAGTGCTCCAGTACGTACGTGAAGGATTGCAGCCTTTATGCCCTCCCTCTATCCCCGCCCCTTTTCGTCTCTCAAAGGACATATTCTCTTCTCTCATGATCCTCCATTTTTCTTTATCCATTTCGTCTCCGATTGTGACGGGAACAGAGCTCGAGTTCTCGCGGGAATTTTCTCTCAGCCTCAACGATGGCCGATCGGAAAGACAAGCACAATAAGAGTCAAATAAACGTATAGAGAAGACAGGTAAATAATACAAAAGGGTGTATAAAGCTGCTGCGAAAAGGCATGCATGTCTCTCGTTCTCCATCGGATTTTTTCCCTCGTCAGCGAGCCCGGCGGGACCCCAGTCATGGCGAAAAACGCAATTTTTGCGTTCAAGAACAACCAAAATCTGTGATTTTGGTAATCCCTGTACACTTCACGAAAACGCGTATCTCTCGCAAAAAGCAATAATCTCGGAACGCCTCTGGGCTGCGAGAATAGCTAATGATGAGCAGACGCATCGTTTTTTTTCGCACGCGAATGACGAGGCGGAAAAAGGGACGAGATGAAATAAAGAAAATGACGAGCGGAGATTGGAAGAAAAATAGCCGGGCGAGGGAAATTATGACTCGGCATGTTGCCGTGGAACAATGAGCGCGAATATAAAAATATCAATCCACGGCTAGGAAACTCATGGAGGTTGAAGGGAGAAATGAAGATAACTGTAGCGAGGGATGAAAAAAGACAAAAATTATTAATGCTCGTTCGCACTTTTGTAGCAGCATTCTTCGTTCATTTTTGTTCGTAGCACCCTGTATGATTTGTGTTGCGGCAAAAAACTGTAGGTAGTACAACGTCAAAAGGAAAATGAAAAAGAGAAAGAGACGGAAGGAGAGAGAATGAGGAAGCAGGAGATCGAGAGAGGGATAGAGAGAGAGAGAGGGAGACTGAGAGCATACCGTCAAGCTGATGCCAGTAAAAATAATGTAACGTTGGGGGAAATTTTTTTATTCTACTTTTCAATCCCCTCGTTCCTTCTCTTTCCGTTTCCCACCGCTTCTCCCTCGCTGTCGGCCGACAGGGTAAATTTCACCTGCCACACCGCGCCCTCACTCTTCCCACTTCCGTTTCACTGCAAGCCTCCCTCCGTCTCTTCTTCCGTCGACCCATCCACGCCGCAATATTCCAACACTTTCCGCAATTAAGCACCCACCGAAAACTGGCATTCGCTCAAGTACCATTGCGGCTGCTACGCCTCCCGTCTCTTACCCCCGTCTCGCGCGCTCATACATATACGCAATGCATTAAGTAGTAAAGGCCGTCCTCTCCGCATACGGGCAGACTGGTGTAACGTCGAGCCTGGTAAGCCGGAGTGTCAGTTACCGCTTCGTCCGACTAATGTTTGCCTGCGCTACTGCGCAACGTGTTCTCCCGCAGTCAAGTGTTCACAAACTCTGCGAAACATGTGCTCGCATTAATCGTGCAAACGCCTACACCCTCAAAGTATACGCCATCCGGCCGAGAAAGTGAATTATTCGATACTCATGTTTTACCAAGCCACGAGAAATCGAAAAGATGGAAATGGCTGACCCAATAGCGGACGGTACTACTTTGCCGGAGCCTACGCTGTATTTTTCTACTGGAAACACATACGTGATATTTTATAAATTATCATGTATGTGTGTGTGATAATTTATGAATTATCACGTATGTGATACACGACTTCTCAGTATTCAGTTATTTTAGCTGTTATTTAAATAATTTATGAATTTGCTCCTATGAATTTTCAGTAGAAAAAATACAGCGTGGTCTCCGAAAACGTAACAACGGTCTCGATAGGGCCAGACATAGTAATTCGTAGATTGCCTTATATATACGTGATAATTTATGAATTATCGATTGTATCTTATCTATAGGGTGTCTCAAAATGACTAAAAGTTTTAATTTATTAATAAAACGTATTGTCAAAGATTAGTACTCTATGGTCGCCACACAAAAAATGCGGCGCAATTTAAAATGTCAAGTCATTTTGAGACACACTTTATTATCTCACATCTATGATCTCTTATCTACTATCGCCTATATATGATTTCTTACCTATGGTCTCTTCTATTATCTACTATCTATGATCTTTCGTAAATCATCTCTTATCTATTTTTGCTTATCGCTCATCTATTATCTCGTATCAATTGATTATTATCTCTTATCCCTTATCTGTCGTCTATTATTATATATTAGTCCATAAATGATGATATATACGCGCGATAATTTGTGAATTATCACGTATGAATTTTCAGTAGAAAAATACAGCGTGGGTTCGAAGAAGTAGTGCCACCCTCTGTTGGGCTAGACAGCTTTAAATATAAATTAATTTAGTTAACCGTTTTCGTTGAATATCGAAGACGCTTCGCGTTCGGATGTTGCACCGAATCGGGAGGTGTGTCCATAATCACGCGGGTATACTTTATCAATAATCGTACGGTTATTTTAGTTACACCAAATTTTGGGTCCGTACATCATATTTGTGTAAAGATATAGCAAAATTGATGTGAGAAAAAATGAACATTGACTAGTTTAGAAGAGTGCAAGAAATAACGTTTTGTACACCAGTAGCCCAGATGTAATAATAATTGTATCGCTGTTTTGGGTAGACTTCATTTTATTCCGTGTTCACGATCTTTGTGCTGCATTCAGACACAACGATCGAGCTCCAGCAAGCCGTAAATGACATCGGTGACAATTCCACGCCATCATGAATACTCTGTCATTCTTTTTCTTTACAGGTACAATTTTGAATAAGCCTGGTACGGTTGAGGAAACATATTTCTAAATCGTACCTTCTGAATATTCTTTTAATGCGCATATAATATGCATGTGTCGACAATTCGTTAATTGTGAATTCATCTTATATGAGAAGAATAAATAAATAAACTATTGATACGAATCGTTTTTGTCAACAATTAAAGGCTCTGCAAATAACAAATGGGCCTTTGAGTCAATTTGGGCAAATATTTTCTTAAACACGATTTGTGCACCCAGTGGTTTGAACCACTATTTAATTCGGACCCGTCCTACTTTATTTTTTATCCGTTAAAACTTCGAAGCCAACGATATCTATATTTGATGACAGCTCGATGTATCGTAGTCGAGGGGAAACAAATTGTGACACAAGAATCAGACGGATGGGTGGTCGCGAAATAATAAATCGTGGAACAGTGATGTGGCTTTGATGTTTGCATCGCCGGAATGCAACGAGAATTATTTTTTACGTTTGACATATATATTTTTTTCATATTATCTGAAGTGTATAGATCAACGTCATAAATCTGTTATTTGAATTCGAAAAATAAAAACGTTCAAGTGATTTTCGTTCCCATAAATCTGGCAAAAAATTGATGGACAATTTAAAAACAAAAATTGTATTGCACTCCAACGATAAAAATTCCGGTAATTTCGAATAACTTGAACGCTTTTCAGTCGTTATTGCTTGTTGGACTTTTTCCCATGTCAAAGTATTTCTTCACGTCCTCTTTCAATTTGTCGATCGTTGTCCCATTGTTTAAAAAGTTGTGTTTGTTAACTCGCTCAATTGGCTGCATTGACAATTTCGCGAGGCAATCACACGCCATAGGGTGCCATAATAGCAATGTTGCAAATTGTATGACATTCTCGGTGCTTTTATATTTGTTCATTTGATATAAGCCGAGGATTTCAAATGTATATATCGAAACGAGCATATTGAGTGATAGATACGAAAAAAACTGCTGTTTTACACTCGTCCAACGAAGCTCGTAAATTTCACTCTATCGGTCTCGTATACAATCGAGAACCGAGCATTTGAGAGGTGGGTTGGCCTGGAAGCATCGAGATTTCCAATGGCCAATGCTCTTCGTGATCGACGGAGAGAATACGAGAGAGAGAGAGGGGGGGGAGAGAGAGAAAGATAGTGGCCCTCGAAACTGGCATCCGATCAAGTGCAATTTCGACGAGGCCTGTGCGAGCTTCGACAGCGATGCATTAAGAGCATCGACTATGTATACAGGGATTGTTTCAATGTTCTTCAAGTACACTCCGAATAACTTTTTTCTCCGATACACTTTCATCGCAACTCTCCGACTATCGATACTCCATCCGTGGAAACAAAACTGCTAATTAAAAAATCGATCACACGTACCAGATAAAGATATAAAAGCATGTTTCCGCTTGCGTTGATCATCCCGTGCGAAAAATTAGTGTTTGTTTGGGTTTATTTGACCAAACTCGAACAAACGTAAACAAACTCATATGTGTGATAAAAAATTGAAAACTATTAGACACGCTTTTAAAAATCTGCGGACAGACGTGTTGAAGGGGGGAAACGACCCCGTAAAGAAAGGCCTGTTACCCCTTAATGTTCATCAATTATTCTATAGTTTATTTTTGATCGCTTTACATTAGAAGAGTTTCGGTTTTTGTTGCATTCCGATCGGTGGACTGCTTGTGGGTGAAACTGCAAAACCACGCCTCGACACGCGTTTCGTTGGGGGGTGGTTCCCCCCCTTGCAACCGTTTTCCCGCACTTAAAAAAATACAGGTCCAATAGTTTTCAATGATTTATCACATATATGAGTTGCAACTAAATCGACGGCTAGAGTTGCGGATCATCGAGACATGATCCTCACCGAGCATAGGTCGATGAAAATACTTGGGTGTAGGAAAAAAGGAATCCGCAAATTCCTATACTTGTTCCCACTTCGTGGTGTGGATCCATTGGGTCATTGGATACCTTCAACAAAATGTCACGCTCGTATATTATATTGTAATCGGGGTTCCTCATTGGAATCCAATGTAGGAATCCAATTTGAATTCTAAAGGGTTCCCACATTACCCAACAGAATCCAACACGATCCTCGTGAGATTCCATGCCTTTTTTCGGCTGAATTTCCTAAACAAAGTATATAGATATGCAAAATGAGTGGATTGTGATGAAAAAAAAAAACGTATAGATCTTATCTCAAAAAAGTATGAATCGCTTAAAAAGGATATTTCAAGAATCGATTTGAATCGCATCACTAAAGATCCACTGTAATTATCATCTGTTATTTATTTTACTGCAATTTGACCCAATATCACCACACCCGTAAACGTGACTTTTCGCATATACTCCATTCCACCCTGGTAAGGATTCTCCAACTGTTCGCCGGGGAACAGTTGCAAATCCAATTGGATGCCAATGAGGACTCACTATGTGTGGTGCCCCTTACAAATTCCCGGAGAGATGTGGGTGCATTTTGAGACTCTCCAACAAGTTTGTATACGGAAACACGAAAGCATATCCTTTTGGGAGATCGAACACATTCCAGTAGAGAATTTCGGATAAAAAATTCTCCAACGACGTGGATTGGGAAAATGCACCGAATGCCCTTGGATTACAATGTGGAGTCGCTTCATTCGGGGTCCCTGTTGAAGCCCTATAGGAATGTAGTAGGATCTGGGGACTCTCATAGAAATTTCTGCATGGGAGAAGTTGCGATTAGTAGGGGGTTGATGCTCCTGGCGCTTGTGTGACCCGAAAAAAACACGGGAAAAATTCCGGCACCGAGGGAAAATCGTGAGTAAAATCGAATTAGAAAAGTGGGGTGGGGAAAAAAGGAACGAAGTATGTAGCGCTATCGCGCGTTAATGCTTGCGAAAGTAACACATCGTTGCGGAAAGCATTGGAGACACACATTTTCCGACTCTGTATCTCTATGTACATCTACACGTAGGTATACTTAGCGATATAAGGGCTTGTGGAAAGATGCGTATATACATATATGTATACAAAGGGAGATGGTTTCGACGGCATTTGACTCCGAGAATAATTCTCATAGTAGCCTATAGTCTCCGTACTCAACCTTATATAAACATCAACGTCCTCAAAACCGCCCATAGATACATGTAAACTCATATACATAAAAGTACTTTGACGGACCGTCTGGTCCGTTGAATTTAACAATTTTTTTCTAAACTAAATCTAAAAAAACTAATTACACGTCTACATAATATGCATATCAAGCTGTTAGCATTTTTTTTTCGATGTACAAAATGGCCGACTACTAATATTTTCTTTTATCTTTTTTTTTAGGCGCTCCGAGGCGGGACATTTAGCATCCACAATTTTTCACCTTGAACAAAAAACAAAAATTCTCGTCAATCGACATTAGAATACCTAGAGACCTACGTACGGAATGTAAAAATATTGTTTTATTCAAAAGTTGTAGGTATTTGAACTTAAGAAATGAATTTAAGAAATGAATTGAAGTTATTTGTCACGCCAATTGGAAAAAAGATAACAAAAGAAAATATTAGTAGTAGGCCATTTTGTACATCGAAAAAAATATATATATATATTTTCTAACAGCTTCATATTCATACTAAATAGATGTGTAATTAATTTTATGAGTGACTCACTTTTTCATCCGAAAAAGAATTTTTAAATTCGTACATGATTTTATACCCGTTACTGTGTGGCCTAACGCCTTAAATAAATGTTGAGGACCGTTCTCGAAATAGCCAGATCTTCCCCGCGTATACATGTACCTACATGCTGGGTGTCCAACGAACGCGCGGGGTGTTAGATTTAACCCGGTGCCGCAGGGTCGATACAGCGTAAATATGCGTTAAGGGTGGATGAATAGCGCATAGAACGTGCCGAGCTCTGAATCGGGGGTTGCTCTACCCTCTCACTTCGTCTGGCAAACTCTGTCTTCATCCAGCTCTCTTTCTCCTTCTCTCTCTCTCTCTCTCTCTCTCTCTGTCTCTCTCTCTCTCTCTCTCTCTCTCTCTCATTCTCACTCTAGTCTTCCCGTGAAGTGAAGATCTTTGAATTTGCGTTACATTGCTATGCTTGTGTGGCGGTGTTTTCGTGCTGCAGCAAGGTCTTGGTACAAGTAGATGGCCAAAAGCGCGTGTACATGTGTGTTTTGAACTGGCGGTGTAATGGCTTGCTACCGAGGGTGCATTAAGGGGGTTTACGTATAGTAAGGTACGGGACTAAGAGAGAGAGAGAGAGAGAGAGAGAGAGAGAGAGAGAGAGAGAGAGAGAGAGAGAGAGAGAGAGAGAGAGAGAGAGAGAGAGAGAGAGAGAGAGAGGAGAGAGAGAGAGAGTGTGTGTCTTTTAACTCGCACCAAAGGCAGTTCGCCCATTCAAGCGTATAATATAGTATAACGTGTCTAGGGGCCATGAAAGAAGTAGGGAAGAAGCATCTGCTGGTGAGACTGGACCAATGTATAATCAATGTTAAAACCCCTGCAGACGTTAGCGCGTTTCCGCGCGCCATTCGTCGTGAAAAACGACGTTCAAGCAATGACTGCCCTTTTTTCCTGCCCACTCACTTTCTTAAATGAAAAAATTTGACTTTCATGAAATCGTAGTGTACTCGAGATTCGCGCATCTCTGCTCGCGTGAAACGCGCTATCCATTACGCCTCGTGAACTTTTATACCAATAGTAATCCGTGAACATGCATTTTCTAGCTAGAGATTTAGAATGTAATTTTTAAAGAGGCTAAATATTGTGCTGGGGTTGATTGAAAAGTAAAAGGATCAGCGAGCATATTGGAATTTTTCGATTGAACTTACATGGCGTTGAAATGTTTGCGTGCGATGGAAATTCATTTTTACAAGTTTTTATTTAACTTGCTTCGCTCGTTTGTCTGCCTTGCCGGTTTAAAATTTGTAATCCACTTTTCAAGCACTTGCTGGCATCCGATTGTGCTGATATTTGGCATACCTATGTAAGTCCAGTGACAATGCGATAATGTAGTACGATGGAGCTGGTGTGATGATCGAAGTGGAGGTAGGCAAGGCAATTTCTTAATAACAAATACTAGGACAGTCGAGTTTGTGCTCATTTGTTTTTTTTTTATCATAAGCACTTTTCCTTGCACATGATAACGAATGTCTGATAATGGTGGGGGGGGGGGACTGAAATTTCCTAATGGCAAATGGTAGAACAATCGAGTTTGGGCTCATTAACTTTGTTGACTTGAGTACTTTGTAATTACACTATTATAAAGTTTTTAGCGAAAGCTTTATAACCTAAGGCAGGATTTTCTATTGCGCCGATGTCTGAATGGCATGGAGGTCTGGCATGGCAAATAAGTAAACAAATTCTAATACTAAAAAGTGTAAAATAAATAAACGTATAAAATCTTTTTGAAAACAAGCTTTTATGTATAATCTATTGAACTGAAAAGTAAAAAATAATATTTAATTTATGAAGTTGAATAGTAAAGCTACAAAAGAACCTCATCCTTTGTCACTAATCAAAGCCGCAGGTCAGTACATACTTAACAAAACTTACATAAACACAGAACTTAAATAAGTTTCAATATTTTCGTAAAAGCTCGAGGCGTGAAACGTCATTACACTTGAAACAAAGCCTCAAGCACTTAATAAAATATTAAAATGTCTTAAAGTTCTATCTTTATGTAAGTTTTATTAAGTATATACTGCCTGCGCCTTTGATCAGTGACCAAAGATTGGGTTCTTCTGTAGCTTTACTATTTAACTTTCTAGGTCAAATATTATTTTTTAATTTTTAGTTCAATAGTTTATAAATCAAAGCTTGTTTTTCAAAAGATGTTTTGCCTTTAATATCTTTAACATTATTTTTGCATATCGCCCAGAATATTTTTTGAATATTTAGACTGTAAATTATTAATAAAAAAAGTAAAAAAAAACTTTTTATAGATTTTCGTAGGCATGATTAGCCTGAAAAATCGGCCAATGGCGGAAAAATGGATCGCATTCCAAAGATGCAAACTTGAGCAGTGTGAACTGACGTTGCGAGAAAGGAAAAAGTTCTGCGAGCACCATCTGTGGAAGAGCGAAAGAAAAAAAAAAGGTAAAATAAATCTGCCGGGTTTCCCGGAGGCCAGTAAACTGTGACGAACGTTTCTACTTCCGGTTGGCGCAACAGTTCGAGGTGAAGAATGTGTTACGAGCTCCTCTCTGGGCGTCGCACATGGAACGAAGTGATTTAGAGGGATTCGCGCGCGTGTGTTGGAACGGAGAGCCCGGGTCGAATTGGACTCTTATCCCGAAGGTTCACGAGGGTGAAAACAGTTTCCAGAATCGAGAAACGTGGCTCGCGATTCGGCTGAGGGTGGAGACGAAGGGATTAGCCGGGGGTTTGGAAAAGTGCGACGATATGGGGGAGTCGTATAGCGAGTACGTGCTACCTGCTGGATCACAATAAACGTCCCCGACCCGCAATAAACCGCGATATACAGGCAAGGCGAAAATGAAATACGGATTTTTGGATTGCCTGTTGGGATTCCAATAAACGCAAACGGAAGACGAAAATTAAGAAAAAAACATGGATTTTGATTTTCCATCCGTTGCTTGTACAATCCGATACGATTGTGCGTTATTGCTTACCAGATGAATTCGTCCTCGAAGCATTTAAGTGGTTATGCCTAGTTGTAAAAGTCGAAAAATCACTTTTTTCAAAACCAATATATTTTGACAGTATATCATCACATTTCAAGTATTCCTTGAAGGTTTTCAAGGTGATCGGATCGATATTGACAGATTTATAGGTTGTCACATTGACGCCCGAACCGTCGTCACGTTGGAACGCTCGGAGCCTTGTTCGAAACTTTGAACGCTTTTTTCTCGGAAGTACGTTTTTAAAGTCAGTGAGCAAAACATCTCAAAAACTTCTGCATAATCGATCTTCCTGAAATTTTTCGGGCTTCTTTTAGATGTAAAAATATAGTCTTTGATCGGCGGATTTTTTTGGCGATTTGTACTTTCGATTTCATGAACAAAAAATACACATGTTTTTTTTCGCAAAAATCACGATTCCCATGTTGAACACGCGGCATTTTTTAAATTTCATATGCCGGAAATTCCTTCGATTAATCATAGGATAAACTAACATAGGAAAGAAATCTGTTTGATTTTTTTATATTAGATAACCTGGTTCAGAAGGGACGTCGGCCGTAAATCGATTATAATGAAATATTTATACACAAAAAAAATTACAAAGCATTCTTCATTCAAAGCAAAGCAAATACCTAACATTTGTAAAACCAAATACCTAACACTTGTAAAAATTCATCATCACGATTTCCTTACAATAATTCCAAAAATGGGCTGGCTTCGACTGTTACCACTAGGCATAACCCGTTTGACAGTTGAAAATCCCGTGATGTCGAAAGGGATTATACCTACCCACGTACCTAGGATTGTCCGGAGCTTTCATTTCGTCAATGATCATCGACGAGGATAAGAATGCTTATCATAAATTTCAAGATTACAATAACCAACGATTTGAGCATAACGAATGGCCAACTTATTTAATGAGATAAAACAGTAAAGCAGGTGATTTGTGATTTCTTAAGGCCTGGTGCCACAGTAACGGGTATAAAATCATGTGCGAAATTAACAATTTTTCATCGTGCGAAAAAATGATTCACTCATAAAATTAATTACACATCTATTTAGTATGAATATTACCCACGCACTTTCTGATTAATCGAAAACTTTTCATTTTACGAGCAGTTATGAGCCGTTATAACGAATTTTTTCACTGAAAATTAATTTCTTAACTTCAAATATCTACATCTTTTGAATAAAACAATATTTTTTAAATTCCGTACGTACTTCTCTAGGTATTCTGATGTAGATTAACGAGAATTTTTGTTTTTCGTTCTGGGTAAAAAATTGTGGTGCTAAATGTCACGCCGCGGAGCGCCTAAAAAAAGATAACAAAAGAAAATATTACTAGTCGGCTATTTTGTACAACGAAAAAAAAATATCTATATATATTTTCTAACTTTTCTATATATATTTTTTAACAATTTCTATATTCATACCAAATAGATGTGTATATAATTTTATGACTGAATCACTTATTCATACGAAAAAAATTGTCAAATTCGTACATGATTTTATACCCGTTACTGAGACCGTTACGTTTTAGCCGGGAAAACATTACCTGAATGTATGTTGCCAACAATCCGCCAAGTGGCTACAAGCGAAGCACTTGGCGTAAGCACGGTGCCATCGTACAAGGATAAAAGTTCGTCCTGTGCACTGTACCACGTACAAAAGTGCGCTGCTTACAGCGTGCACTTATGCTTATGATTTTGCGATATTTGTGAAATAACCATTTGCACTCGAGGCCTTTTTCGCTCGGATAGTGAATGATGAGTGAGAGTCACCTCTCGAGTGCAAAGGGATAAGTAACAGTATACCACCTAATACTATCCATTCTACTGGGGTAGATCGCCAAAAACTTTTCCAGTACTTGATATTTGTCCTGTCTACTTCCGAATCAGTTCCCAATCAGTTCCCGAGAAAGGAAACGGCGAATCGGGGTCTGGCCTAAGACCCGTTACATGGCGAACCTGATTCACGCTGGGCGGCCTGACTATGACCTGATATTATTTAGGGAAGGCAGATCACGTGCCTTTTTCCCGAATCAAATTTCTACACGGGTATGTGCAAAATATGTACAAGAAAACTTTTTTTTTCAAAGCCGCCAATTGTATCGAATGGAACCCGAGTCGAAATTTAGACCCTCCTTTAAACCTCCTTTCGATCCCAATTTGTCATTCAATGGAGGTTCAAGAGGTTCAAATGGAAATCTCAAAAACATGTATATCAGAACCTACTGAACCTCCAAAAGTGGCAGAAATTGGAATTTTTCACTCAAAGCAGGTTTAGTAGGTTCATCTGAACCTCCTTTAAACCCTAGTGAGCCTGATTTAATGCTTACGCAAACCTACAGACCCTCTTTTAAATCTCCTTTCGCCCTACTAACTCTCCTTTGACTCCTTTCACCGGTGGCTCGCAGAGCCTCCTAGCCCTCCTTTAAACCTTTTCTGACCCTACTAACCCTCCTTCAAGCCTACTTCAATATGCTGCCCTCCGCTCCCCCCCCTTCTCTCCCATCCGCAGTTCACCGATATTCCAAAGAAGAGATAATTATAATTAAAAAATATTTTCACTTACACGAAATAATGTATAGTTGTGACAATGTATGTATATGTTTCGAATTAATAAATCAATCTTATAATAAATAATCAAACATCATATTTTTAATTCACACATATAATTTATTTTTCAAATATAGCTTGACCCTACAGAACCTCCTTTGGATCCAATCTTTCATTTTCCTTCTGCTTTGGATTCAAAGGAGGTTCTGTAGGGTACAGATAGGACTTTAGGCCAAAACGAGGTTGTGTAGGTTCACGCAAGCCGAGCCCATAGACCTAAAGGAGGCTCAGGAGGTTGAATAGAAGGTTCAGTAGGGCTAAAGGAGGGTCGCCAACGGTGCAAATTTCTCCATATAGGTTCAAGGGAAGTCAAAGGAGGGCGGCGGTCTGTGCGTTACAAAGGAAATAGGTTCTCGAACATTCAAAGAAGGGTCTAAATTTCGACACGGGGAACGCGCGACAATTTACCGTCGGTAACGCTGCATTAATATTCATTCCTGATGAAACATTCAACACTTCCCGAAAGTAATCGAAAGCCAAGTGAAATTTTGAAAAGAGGAGAAAATTGAAAACTGAGTTATCCGAAAGATCGCGGCTTACGATAGGCGAAGAATTTCTCGTTGCGACGTTGGCGTATTATCGAAACTCGTCTATCTTTTTTCCACCCTAAACGATTTTCGCTGAACGGGGACGCCACCTCAGCTACTAATATCCCCAGCAGACTCTTCTCGCTCCATCAGCTGGTTGCTTTTCATGCATACTTACATTGAGAGCTGTAGTGCAAAATGAGAAAGCGGGCAGGGAGAGGAGGGGAGAGGGAGAGAGAGAGAGAGAGAGAGAGAGAGAGAGAGAGAGAGAGAGAGAGAGAGAGAGAGAGAGAGAGAGAGAGAGAGAGAGAGAGAGAGAGAGAGAGAGAGAGAGAGAGAGAGAGAGAGAGAGAGAGAGAGCGAGCGAGAGCGAGAGCGAGAGAGAGAGAGAGAGAGAGAGAGAGAGAGAGAGAGAGAGAGAGAGAGAGAGAGCGACAGACTGTGGATCCGAGTACCACAAGATCCAATCTTTTAATAAGTCGACCTCCAACGTGCGAATCATAATGTGCTTCCTCCCCCCCACTCTCTTTTTCTGCCCCTCTCGTAGCCACCATTTTTCTGTATTTTTTCCCTATCGTAATCCGCTCCGATCGTTGTTGGTCGACTCGAGAGGCCCGACAGCATCTTCCCCAGGAAAAAGCTTGATCGAACGATTAGGAAAAAAGAAAAAACGTGCACCAAGAGGAAAGAATGTTCTCGCGCTGGAGAAGGAATTTTCGCAATTTTATCTTCGCTCATTTCTCCGCGTGCGTATATATTACAATTATTTGATCTTCTTCACGCTTACATGTATATATATATATATATGTATGTATATATATATATAGTTAGGTGCACAACCCTTCTTCTCAACCTCCAGTTTACTTCTCCAGCATTCTCCGAGTCCTTTCGCGCAGAATACCGCCGCAGAGTGTTTGCGCGAGTTCCGAGTCTCTGTGGTAATTGCACGTGTGTGAGTTGGACCATCGACAAAAAACACAGACATACGTACACGAGCGCCAGTAAACGAGGCAGCCTCAATCTTCTCCAATTAAATTCTATCGGAATTCGCGAGCAAATGCCAATACCGGACGAGGTCCGCTCATTGTGTTGGATAATGAGCGAAACGCGAACCAAGGGATGATGTATAGAGCGGTAGAAAGAGGCGAGAGAGAAGAGCCGTCCAACTCAACGGATAAAATATAGAACGCTTAGATATATATATATATATATATATATATATATATATATATATATATATATATATAGGGTGCAATAGCACTCAAACTATTGATCATATCTAAAAATGTTTCAGACAAAAGTTTCAGTGTTCGAAAGGTCGTCATACTGGACCACCCTATTTTTTTTCGACGGAGGCGCCGAAGCCACGTCAAGGTCAACGCCACTTTTTTAAATGGTACCATCTATTTTTTTCGATGACATTATTACCGATTTTAAGACGCGTTCAGCGACCTACAACACAAGGTCATTGAAAGAAATACATGGTTCCATTTAAAAAAATGGAGTTGACCTTGACGTAGCTTCAGCGCCTCCACCGATATAAAAATAGGGTGGTCCTTCTCGGCCTTCTCGAACACTGAAACTTTTGTCTGAAACATTTTTGGATATGATCAATAGTTTGGGTGCTATTGCTCTGTAACACTTTATGTGCCTCACCCTGTATATGTGTAAAGGTGATTTTGAAGACATTGGTCTTCACAGGCCGTCCTCATAGTAGCCAATTGTACCCACACTCAGCGTTATGTATATTCAATTCCAGTGTTTTCAAAAGCAGCCTATGATAACCGTGAGAATTTTTATATAAATATCATTACAAGGACCATCTCATATGCAAGCCATCGATTCGGTTAAAAAAATGGTACGGACTGTCCGCAAAATAGTCAAATCTGCTGAAGCTGAACTTACGTACATATAAAGGGTTTGAAATATATTTGCTGCGCCTATACAGGGTGTCCTGCTATGAATCGATAATCCTGTAACTGTCGATAGGTGAGATCATATCCTACTATATGCGGGAATTTAAGTTTAGTTAGAGCCCCACGATTTTCAAGATTTTGGGCTTTACATTTTTGAAAAAAAAATCATCTCCTTTTGGTTTTTTGCATGCCATTTTTACAAATGATACGAATCGACAACAACTAAGCATCTTTTTTAAATAATTGGCAAGATATGCGTAGTACATTATTGTACACCGCCATTTCACACCGACATCAAAGTCAGATATACGAATTGGTTTGTATGAAAATTCTGCATAAGATCTGTTTTCATAAAGTTTCCTTAACATTTAAGGCTACATAGAAGACATTTCCAGATAAAACAAATAACGAAGAATATTTTTTTAGACCGGGTCAAAAAACGTTATCATTTGTAGAAATGGCATGCGAAAAACCATGAGCAGATGATTTTTTCTCGAAAACCGTGGGTCGTTTACTAAACTGAAATTCCAGCTTTTTGTAGGGCATGATCTGACCTATCGAAAGTTGCAGGATTATCAATTCATAACAGCATACCCTGTATATGTCTACGGTTATGTACAATGCAGTTTGTATATGTTTAGTGTTAGTATATGCTAAAGCGATATATCCATATGTATATATATATATATATATATATATATATATATATATATATATACATATATATATATTTCCACCCTGGGGACTTTTACAATTGAAAGTCCAGTAACACGGATTATATAGGGTATAAACCACATTCTTCTCCACCTCCCTTTTTCTTTCCCTCGTCCATTTTCTTCATTCTGGAACAAAACATTCTCTTGCCATCGTAAATATACGCAGTACGACAAATAGCTCGGTCTCGGTTTCCTTCCATTCATGGATATATATGGGGTATTCCAGCTCAACTCAAACTATTTCCCTCATCATTGTTGAGTATAGATGTCTATAGTGAAAAACGTCGCTTTTGGTCTCAAAATAATATCTCTTTTTTTCGAAATTTACACCTACATTTCTTGTCCTACACCCTTGTTTTTCTGTGACTGTAAAAAAATGTTGTCCTACACCCCTTGGTCTTTCTGTGACTACAAAAGATTGAAAATCCATTCAGGCCGTTTTAAGAAATTCTGAAAACAAATTAGATACGTTTTAGATCTGTTTCGTGTACTTTCCACCAAAGCTCAACTTGTGCTTCCCATATTTATTTTGTTTTCGTTGTGCGATTTCAACTTGCGGGATGATCACTCGAGAGCTTGGACATCAGAAGAGTACTGTTCCGATGTTGCAAGTAAAAAGGAGTTTAAAAAAATATGCTTTCAGATAAAGTCCAATTCGGGTGGGATGTGTTCCTTTCTGAATTCTTTTTTAATTATTCCAAATTCTATTTTTGCTATATTATCTAGCCCATGACAACATGGTGTGTTGTCTAGTCCTCACGCCTCTCTCCCTCTCCGCTCTTTTTTCGTGTTTGAATTTATTTGAATTTACCTGAACAAAAACGACTTTTATTCATTATTTAAGCTGATTCCAATCGTGGCGCGAGCATTATAAATGCTACATACAATCTTTTTATTTTGGAAGCACATTTCTTCCGTGATTTTTTAAGTTGTTTTTCACTTTAAACACCGAAAAAGTACTCCTCTGACTTCCGAACTGTCGAATAATAATTCCCAAAGTCGAAATTTCACAAAAAAAAAGTATATATCGGAAGTACAAGTTGGGCTACGGTTAAAAATGCACAAAACAGGCCTAAAACGTATGTAATTTTCGTCAGAATTAAAAGAAACAGCCCGAGAAACTTGCCTTTTTGCGACTGCAAAAGCTTATTTTTTTTTATACAGAAAAAGAACATTCCGATCCATTTAAAAAAATGGAGTTGACTTTCAAATGTCCGAAGTACCTCCACCTGCAAAAAACTATTATCGCTATCGGATGGCCCCTTTCGTACTGTGCAATTTCATTTCAACAAATATTTCTGTGAACCTTATAGTTTCGAAAGTATCCAAGGTGCTAATAGTTATTGATCCACCCTGTATATATATATATATATCCATATACGTATTTCCTTCGTTTCTCCCTTTTCCCTCTAGGTTCTCTGTTATGAATTAATAGAATCGACCACTTCTATTGTATGTACTTTTAACGTTGCTTCTTTCTGTATTTATCTGTAAATGAGGCTTTATTTAGTGTATTGCGATTAATTAACACAATGGGCAATTATGGGCAAGGCCATGGTAAATTCGCGACGGTCGTCCAGCCATACGTTAGTCAGGTATATATGTATAAGTGTACATTGAAATCTTCGTGAAATATTCGTATTTTTTAATTAACGTTTATTTTTAATTGAATAAAAAGCTCGATCAACAAAAGCGCCCAGGCGGCGGTTCATCAGTAAATTGACACGACTGAGCTGATTGGCACCGTCCAATTATCATTGCATATTTATATGCGCGCATCAGTGTACATGGGCAGGGTCTCGAGAACTTCATACGTCTGAAGGGGTTAGCCCCACTTGCGATTTTGAAAAAATCGTTTTGTTTTATTGCATTTTTTTGAAGTATAAGTATCTGAAAATATGTCCTGAAAATTTCAAGTCGATCCGAACAAAATTGACTGAGATATAAGCGTTGAAAGAGAAGAATCCGTTCTTCGGGTAAACTGAAATTGAAACTTTAAACGCGTTTATCTCAAAATGGCATTGCTGAAGTCGGTGACCAAGATTACTCGAACACTAATGAACCGATCTTCTTGAAATTTTGCAGGCTTATTTAATACACAAAAATGCAGTCTTTAATCGTTCGATTTTTTTTTCGTTAAAATCGAACCATTAACTTTGACTGTCCGCCATTTTGTGAAAAATGAACATTTTTTAAAATCCTTCGATTAAAGACTAGTTTATACTTATATTTGACTAAATCCATCCGCATTTTTTTCAGACGATCCACTATATATATATATATATATATATATATATATATATATATATATATATATATATATATATATATATATATATATATATTTCTTTACATGTACGCACACACACGAAAAGTGAGAAAGCTCGCACCGAGAGAACGACTCGTGGCCCAAGTGTACGAGTTGGCAGCGAAGAGCAGCTTGTCGACGACGTAGCTCGTACATACACGAATCTGCCCCCCCCCCCCCCCCCTTCACCCGGCGCACTCATCTCTTCCGTCTCTTTTCCTCCATCTACCTTGTCGTGCGTAATTTACGCCGAGCACTCGACGCTCGGTTATGCACTACTCGGTACTCATTCCCTCTCGCAGACTCTCTACCCTTTTTCCCCCTTTAGAATCGGTTTTCGCCCGTGCACCCCTTCAACCCTTTCTGCCTCACTCTCTCTCTCTCTCTCTCTCTCTCTCTCTCTCTCTCTCTCTCTCTCTCTTCCTCTCTCTCCCTCTCCCTTAGCAGCGCATTCGCCCCCTCGACGAACACGTAAGATTTTAGTTCTTCACGAGCCGTTGAAAAGAGTAAGAACGACACTGCACACTGGCGGAATCGTGACGGGCTTTTGTCCCCATTTTTCGACCCCCTCGCGGATTGTGCGATCGGGACAGTTGAAGGAAGATACATACCATGAGATATCACGAAAAATAGCGACCTAGCCACATCCCATCCATGCATACCAAAAATATTCTAACGGATGGCAGTGAAGTGTCAAGCAGCGCTGGGCGGACCAACAGTTAGATGGGTGACCGCTCAGCCACGCACTGGCCTCGACTGCTGAGCCGAAAGCCATTTTTCTGTCTTCGATAGTTACGTCTGACTTGGTACGACTGATGAAAAGAACCATAATGAACGAAACTGTTCCAAAACTCATGAAATATAGTTCGTGACATACATCGATTTCCAGTAATGGTTTTGAATTATATACTTCGTCTAGTTCGTATGAATAGAATTTTTAATGAAAAAAAAAGCAAATCGAAATTCTGGAACTGTCAAAGAAGCAACCGTGCCAACTGGCGACTGTAAGCACTGATGGGATGTGACTGGAGAGTATTCCATACCGAATGTGATTAACGGGTTACACCTAATTTGTGACCGATAAAAAGAGGAATTTTTGTGATGTTTTTTCTGAAAAAAACACGTGCCGGTATTAGAATTAGTTTTCACCTTAAAGAGTATGTTTTTACGTATCTTTTACCAGTTTTGTATTGCAAAATATTTATAAATGTGGTGAATACTGTGATTTCCGACCACTACTGCTCGGAAAAACATCAAGCGCTTTTAGTTGTTGCATGAAATTATGTAATGGTTGGACGAACGATTTAATAAAGTATCGATTTTTGACACAATAGCCTCATTCCAAAATGAAGGTATCTATTTCCTGTAAAAACTTTATTTGCGTTGATAAAAAATGCATTGAAAATGCAATTCATGCCTTCAAGCACTGCTTTTTGGTATGTAAAAAAAAGCTTGTAAACTTTGAAGTAGATCGGTGCAGTGATTTTTCAGATATCTTGGTCACCGATTTTGTAAAAGTCATTTTGAGAAAAATGCGTTTCAAGTTCGCCGCTTTGCGAAACCTACCTGTAAACGCCCTCAACTCCCTCAACTTTGAACGGATCATCTTGGAATATCCAGACAATATTTTTGAAATGTTATTTTTCATGAATCCGTTAAAAATGAAAAATCGCGTTTAAAATAAATACGAACTAGGTGTAAGCCCTTAAAGTTTGAATTCCGGTTAAAGTTTTATGGAATTTCCGATAGGTACTTTGTAAACAATGGAGAACTCTAGCACACTATTCGAGCACGGCTTAACGGTGATAATAATTCATAGGTGTTCGCGAGAGATTTATCCGTGACGGACTTGACTTATTTAAGTACCCAACTGGAGTCTCTTATCTATTTCTCAAGAGACTCGAGTCTTAAGCAGACCTTTTATCGATTCAACCAAATTGACGAACGTGAAAAACTGCCAGCAAAAATAAAATATAGTATCTCAGTAATGAATCCACGCAATGCTGCTGATCTCTCAAGAGTTATTTGTGCACTCACAAATGTTTCTTTTCCAAACTAAACATTTGATGAATCTTGCAACCCACGAATGAAAAGCCTCATTTTGGCCTAACATTTTGATGAGAAATGAGATGAACTATTTGCATCTGCGCAATTATATTAAGAAGTTCTTCAACTACGATATACAAAAAGTTTAAGCCCCGAACTTAGAATAGAGCAAGAGATCCAGAACACTATCGTAATTTCTTCCGTGAATTTTCATGTGCATATACGAGTATATATAAATTCACTCGCTTTAGTTTCGCTAACCCCTGCGTTCAGTGTCCCACTAACCGCACACCATATCTTCCCGGTTTTGTTTTTCCCTGCCTCTGCTTGGTCTCTCCTCCTCTTCACCGCAAGCCCCGTAGATCCATCCCCTTGCATTATTTAGTCAATATCACACCCCCGCACACCCCCGGCCGCGTCGTCTCGTTGTTCCGACGACGAGAAAGCGTAGCTGGGCTAAAGCTTGGGAAAGGGTTGAGGAAAGGTTGAACATAACCTCTAAACGCTACGCGCAGCTTCTCTCGAGTTTCACTACGACGAGACACCTCTTTACCCTTTCGTTCTACAGACGCGTTTGCAGACAATCTACCACCAGGTTGGACCTTCAGAAATTTCACTGACTCGAAGAAGATTCTATGTATACATATATATCTCTCTCGCTCTCGCTCTGCTTCTTATTCACGCTGGTACCGGATAACAGGGCACGAAACGGCATTGAGAACAACCAGCAGCTTTCTGGAATCCTCTCACCCCCTTGTTAAAATGAGACATGGAGTAACCCATCCTCGGTTGCTTGCCGGAGAATTCATTGCAGTCTCGGTTTTTCCATCGTCAATGATCCTTTCCACTTGTTACTAAATATTCACTAGTCTCTTATCCACACTCCGGACTTTCTTATAGTAGAAAATGGAACAATGCTGATGGAGGAATCAACAGCACCCGTGCCGAAATTGTCCTAGAGACAATTGCACAATCTAAGGATAAGTGGATTTCCATACTTGTTCCTATTTCCTGATAAGGATCCAATGGATGATCACATTGGACGCCTGCACTGAAACGTCACGCTTGTACATTAGATTCTCATCAGGATTTTCCATTGGAATCCAATGGACGAATCCAATTTAAATCCTGAGGGATTCGCACATTATGGAACAGAATCTGATACGATTCTTATAAGATTCCATCGCAATCTGTGCGTTGAATTTTCCAAACAAAATATATAGATATACAAAATGAGTGGGTCTTGAGAAAATCTTACCCTGAAAAGTATAAATAGTGTAAAAAGCAGTTTATATTAAGAGGTCTGCTCATTTCACACGATAAAAAGGCTCTTTTCATGATTTCTTTTGACAAGTTTATATTATAGATATTGACATAAAAGTTTTCACACTTGATAAATACACTTTCGAAATACATTTTAAAAAATTATTTACTTAAGTGACTACTTATAGACGAAAATGGTAGTTAAAAAAATTGTAGGTCTGCGCTGTTGATGGAATCTCGGAGATAAATCATCCGAAACAAAAAAATCAAACGGTTTTCGATTCAGTATGTTAATAGCTATAGCGCATATCATACGATTTTTCATATATGCAAAAATAACAAAAGGACGGACATTTAAAAAAAAAAAAACAACAAAAACGGGTTTTTTCACCGTTTCTAGCAAAAAAAAAAGTAAATATCAAAGTCTGAAGAAATTCTTGATATGCGCTATAGATACAGTTGTAAAGAATATGTGGTTAAAATTTCATAAGGTTCAGTTCAGTAGTTTCGAAGATTTTATCAACAACCCATCAAAAAACGTTGTTTCGAGATAAAACGCGTTTAATGTTTGTTTGAGGTACGTAAATACATAAAAAATGTTTTTATGTATTTCGAAAGTGTATTTATCAAGTGTAAAAACTTATATATCAATACCTATAATATAAACCTATCAAAAAATTTATGAAAATAGCCTTTTCAGCGTTTAAACTGAAAAGACCCCTTAAAAATCAATTTGGATAAGATGATTCAAATCCACTGTAATTCCCGCCTGCTATTTTGATTCTACTGCTCTTTGACATAATATCCCCACATACGTGCACACTGACGTAAACGTGGGAAAAATTCTTAATTTGCATTCATCGGAGACCAGTGCAGAATCCACCTGGATCTCTATGAGGGCTTCCTTCGTGCCATGCCCCTAACGAATCTTTATAGAGATGTGAGAGATCACGAAAGGATATTTTTTTGGGGTTCCAACAAATTCCGTTTGAGAATTGCAAACAAAATATTCTCAAACGACGTCAATCGGAAAATAGAGTGATATCCACTTGGATTCCCTGCGTGCGACGTTCCAATCAAATCTCTATAGGGATGTGGTAGGAACTGGGAGCTTTCCGGCAAATTTCTGCACCGGTAGAGCCCGCATAGTCGGTGGGCAGCTGCAACGATCTAGCATGTCAAGTAGAACGTCATGAGCCACCACTTGGATAGGTGACCGGTTTGCCGCGCACTTGGTTGCGGGTGGCAGTGTTACTGAGTTTCCGGTGGTAACGGAACTGAAACTCGATGAAATACAGGCACCCCTATGATCTGAGGCCATTCCAGTATCTCTCTGCTCTTCTGCATATGCGATAGTAGGGTATCGGAGAAGTGATCGCCACTCCGGGGCGATTCTAACGTCCGGGCATAGTCAAGTGACATGTGTCGGGTATAAATTAGGGGATCGGAATTGTTAAATCCCCCAAAGCCATTCGAAGGAACATTGAAAATACAACGACAAAAATTATCTAATACTTACAAAGGGATTTAAAACATGTATAACAGGATAGTAATATTAGAGTGTTATGATGCGAATATTTCTTATTAATAATCCGAATTATTTCAAATAATTTATGATTAATTGTGCATCGTTGGAAAGCACCGAAGGATCTTCTTCAATTTTTCCATTTCTTTATTTCTATTATAGAGTACTTGTTTGTACATTGAGCTCGTAGATCCCTAATAAAGATACGAAAAACAGTTTGATTGATGTTCGTAACTTGAATCAGCAAATAATGGTTAATACATTAAAGAAAATTCGTCTACGACATAATAATTTATTGGCCAATATTAATTTTGCTAGGGCCAATTTTCATTACCTACCTACTACTCCGCACAGTACCTGAAAGACTATGCAATGTTCAGGAAACAGCTCTGAGGACGTATAAAATTTTATACTTTGTCATCTAATTGCCAAACGTTGTAATGCTTATTGTTAGTCGAAATCATCACAGATCGATAATCCATGAAGGCTCACAGACAAATAAATGTTATGCTTTATCAATCTGGTTATCAAAGTCTCTAAATGAGTTTACCCAAAATCGAAATCTATTTTCATCGCGATCTCGTTTTCTGAAACGGTACACTCACCTTGTATTCCATCAACTCAGACCCATTTTCAACATCAAATTTACAAATGTACACCACTCGCTCGTTCAAGCTGAGGTGAACTTCGCCCCAACCCTGTACCCCCAACACCAAATCTTAGTTCCAACTATTTGCCAACAGGCATTGATTCTTCGCGAAGTGAACAGTTTTATCGTGCGTTCAATTGATGGGCACGGTCCGTAAAATTCCGTTGCTCCAGCGGAACTCAAATGCCAACGAAAGTCGTTGATTACAGTTTTTGTTACCGACCAAGAGTGTTTCACTTCACTTCAAGTTCAAAAGATGCAAAACGTATTTTCTGTCTGGCTCTCGCGTTCCACCGCCAGAGCCAATGCTGCTATCTATCTCGCACTCATTCCTAGTCACCTCAATGGGATGGAGTAACTATGTAGATATCGAGCTATATGCTGCACTACTCGCGTATAACTGTGCTCGAGTTGCTACCTCGTCCGGTACGTGACGGAGGAACAATTGAACCAAAATTGTGGAAGAGAGGCCCCGAAAAAAAGGCCGAATCTTTCATCCCTTAAATACCTCCCTTTGTGTCTCCACACTGGAAATCGATCAGAACCTCTTGAGGGGTAATCTTCAGCACACTATTAGACCAGGAACGGGGAAAGTTCGCGGACGATAGCGAAAAAAAGAGGAAATAAGCAACGGGCCGCAGTGAGACAGAAACATAACTGAGCAGCTAAAGAATGTGAAATCAAAATAAGCCGCCCAGTGAAGTTGCGAGCCTGCTTCTTGCCGACAGAGTTTTTTCTTATTCTTTTTATCTTTTCTTTTCCTTTTTTCATCGCTGCTAAGCTCTGCGCGAGAGAAAGAGACGAAAAATTCGACAAAACTTTTGTTGCTCCTGTTTTGCCGTGGTCGGAAAGTTTTATAAGTGTTTCTGCGGTCTTGCACGCTCCTCTTTCCGTCGGGCGAAAAAACGTTTATGGGAGAAACAGGAACGACGAGAGAGGGAGAGTAGGTGGAAAAAAGTAGAGAGGTTAATCAGTTTCGCGTGATTTATTCGCTGAGTTGAATTCCCAAACGGGCTGCCTTGGATGTATACATTGAATATCAATGTAGCGAGAGTGGATTTTTGCTACCACCCAAAAGCAATTCCTCACCAATCAAATACGAGCATTTATCTATATATACAAATATACATTGGACACTCGGAAGAGACATCCGAAAAACGACATTGCGGAGACTAAAAAAGAGGCGGGAGGGAATTACGGTACACCCGGTCATCTGAGTTTTTTTGGGCTGTCGTTCAATACCAAATTGTTCTTGACAATGATTCCGGAGTTTGCATCAATTTTATGAGGAATGCAACTAAAATTAGATGGAATGGAAGTGAACTTCGTTTGATAAAAGAACTAGTTGTTGCGGAGCTATTACTTATTTGCGTTGCAATTGTAATATTAATTGCATGATCCTCCCATTTCTAATGGATGAAACGTACACGAGTAAATTTAACAAGAATAGGCGTTTCATAATATTTGACGTTTTGATCATTTCAACCCAATGGATTGGATGGACAATCCAATGGATAGACAATCCAAAGGATAAACAACGCTCTTTGATTCTTTTTTTGTGATTATCCGGAATCTTTGCAAATTTAAGTTGCAGGTTTTTAAAAGGTGTCTGATAAAATGTTCCTTGGCTTTCGTAGTTTTAATATACGAGAAAAAAAATTGGGCAATTCAAAAAGGTTCATTTTCATTGCTTTCGGTAGATACGATTTTTAACACGTGTGCATAGGCAGAAAAGACCAGGATTTTTGATTGTCAAGAATAGTTGCAAAGATCGGACACTTCAATGATGAGAATTTGCAGATTTAGATTGCAGATCTCTAATAAGGTTCCAGAGAAAACGTTCCATGACTTTCATAGTCTAAAAGAGCTAAAAAAGATTGACCGGGTCGAAAACATTCATACGCATTGAACACGAAAGATACGAACTTCAACACGTGGGTAAAGCAGCTAAGAAAAAGGCTTTTGATTGTGAAAAATAGTTGTAGATATCGAAGATTTTAACAACTAGAATTTGCAGATTTAGGTTGCAGGTCTCTAATAGGGTTTCTGGCAAGGAACATCTTTAAATGTGTTGGCGTTCGATTTGGCTAAAACTCGTATATGTGTTATAGCATTGTAAACAATGAGACACGTATTTGTTTGGTCAGCGGAAAAACGGTTTCAAGAGCGGAAATCATCCCCTAAAGAAAATATTTTACACTTTCACCCACAAGCAGTCCACCGATCTGAATGAAACAACAACAACCAAAGTTCTTCTAACGTAAAACCATGAAAAATCCAATATAGAAGTATTGACAAAAACGTTAAGGGGCCATACGCCTCCATGGAGAGGCATTTTAGTAGCACCACCCTTAAACCCGTTTTTTCGCCAAAAAAAAGACGTGTTTAACAGTTTTCAATGCTTTATCCCATATATGAGTTTCAACACAATCGAAGGCGGCACTCGAGTAATGTTCCTTGTAAGAGAACATGTTCCAATAAAAATTGGACAATTTAAAAACGTTCATTTCTACAGCGTTTAAAAAAATACGAACTTCCACACGTCTGTAAAGCCAGATAGGACAATTACTTTTCATTGTCAAGAATAGTCGCAGATCTCTGAGACTTTGCAATTAAAATAGGCATACATATACGTATACACGCTCAACGTTATCCTGGCAAAGAATTTGTTCTTCAAATTGTTCATTTTCTCGTTCCTCGCACCACTGCCAATTGTGAATTCAATTTGAATGCGTCTGGACTTGGGCAAACGAGTTCTTATTTCATTTACACACGCCTGTTTGTTCAGGGCAGCTCGAGCCTGTAGGGAGCGGAGAGAACTCGGGAAAGGGTTGGAACGAAAGACTTTTCCATGCTATGACACCCTCACCCTACCTTTACGCGTACAAAATCCTACGTACGTGTATGTACATATCTTACAACATATGTACATAAACGTGTGTGCGTGTATGCCTTGCAGTTGAATTCTAGAGTCCCGAAACGTCTCCACGAAACTACTCTCTCCGTATGTGTAACGGGGCGAGGGAGAGAGCAAGAGAGAAAGCGAGACGGTTGACAGAGGAAAGAGGGGTTGAAAAATCAACAGCTCGAGTCGGAGGCAGTGCTCACGGTCCGTTTTTCGACGCGAATGCTCAAAGGGACAAAACTCCCTTTTCACAGGTCACCGACTGCTCTATTCCCTCTCGACGATTTTCCACCCCCAGGCGCCATCGTTTCACCCTCCCGAATTCTCTCACCCGATTCATGACACTGTTCAAGTTTCATATCATTTCCAACCAAACCAGCTAAAGGGTGCTGCCTCTCTTCCTCTACCTTTGATGATGTTGTGATTTCCATCGTTGGAATGCAACAATACATTTTTTTGATTATTTTTTTTTCACTACTGAACAAATTTATCCACAGATTTAGATTCTATTTCGAATGCGCGTTAGCAAAAAGTTTCCGGTGGTTTTCGTACTCTAAATGTGCAAAGAAAATTGGGTTATTAAACAAAAAATCGGTGCATCCCAACGATGCTAACTTTATCCTCATTATTTATTGCTCTTGATGTAATATCTGCTTTTCAACTATGAATACTATACTATAATCGCTGTAAATATCCTTTCGGGTTTCTCCTACGAATTTTCCGCTTCCATCTTTTGCAACTGCATGTTTTGTAACGTATTTCTTGTGAGAGTTTGACGTTGAGAGAGAGCGGCAAATTCTCAACGTCGAGCATTTAAAGAGAATATTTTGCGAGCATGTACTTCAACTCTGAATTAGAATGTGCTGTCACGCGATTACCTATCGCGTTAAAACGGTTTCCTGAACGAGACTGAAAAAAGCGTATACATTTTCATGATGCGATTCTCATGTGGCCATGGAGGCACTGATACCGGTACGGCTCTGCATCAGTATTAGTATTTTATTAACGTTGCACATACGGTTACTTGTATTAGAAAGATGGCCAAAAATCCGTTTTCTGAACTTTACAAGTGTAACAATACTATCACTTCGGGGGGCGTAGATAAATTACGTAACGCCATCGGCGGGGGGGGGGTCGGCCTGGAGTTACGGTCTACGTACGTGGGGAGGGGGGGGGGGGGGTCGAGCTTTGTTACGTCACGATTTTAGAACTGCCAGGAATAGCAAAATTTCTGCATGTTCAAGTTTTTTCAATTTAAAACTCATCGTTCAGAATAGATGAGGTCCAAGCTCTTATTATTTTGAGAAATATAATGAAGATGAAAAAAAGATGAAGATGAACATATTGCCCGCGACTTGATACTTTAATGTAAGTATCAATATTCTAGAAAAAAAAAACAAAACTTTATATCAAGAAAAACGGAATGATAGCTTTCATCGCGATTTTCTCTAAACTAATTTTTTCGACCTTGTCTCAGCGAACACTCAGAAACTTATAAACCGATTTTCAGTTTTTTTAAAAACATTTTTGTAATCGCAGTGACTAAGGTTCTACGTAGCTGATTTTTTAAATTTTGATCATTACTATTTTTAAAGATCGCTTGGGTACAAAAAAGGGCCTTGAAGATAGAAAAAAATGTCCAAACTGTCGGCATTTTGTAAAAAAAACCAAAATATAAAAACGTCTACGCATAACGATAGCTACATTTGTATAGTTATCGATAAGTTGTTGACTTTTTATTTACAGATAACCTTTCATGAAGATATCGATGGGATAATGAAGAGAACTTTTTCGTTGCCAAATCAGGTTAATTTTTTTTTAATTCATCAAAATTGGTATAAAACTAGATGAATATATCCTAATTAATTATTTCTGGGAAAAAAACGCAATTATTGACGACAAAGCACCCGTTACGTAACGGAATCGGGTTCATGTCAGGCATTACAGTTCCGTTACGGGGGAAAGGGGGGTGGGGGTAAAATTGAGAAATTTTACGTTACGTAATTTATGTACTCCCCCTCGGAGAGTAGTACAATAGATGCCGTACACTATGGCGGCTATCTTGAAGCGCCGGGCTTAGCGGTTGATCATTAACGTCAATCGGAACGTGGATATCGTCCGAGATGCATGTGCAGTTCTCGGCAATTTGAAAAAATTAGTTGTTTGACTGGCCACAAAGTAAATATGTGAGTTGTTTGTGACAAGTATTGATGATGAATCCTGATAAAAGAGGTATGTAGGTTGTTTTATGCTTGTATTTACTAAGGTTTGTGCCTTTTGTTGTTTTTATGGCTTCAATTAGAAGCAGTGAAAAATTACAAAAAAAATGTGTAACTAACTTTATAAATTCGTAACTTTCTTATACTTCCGGGCTAGTCCGAGTAAAAAATGTAATAGAATTGTCATGAGAGGTGTTGTAGAAGGTTAGCCGATAAGAGAGATGTCGCGAAAATAAAGCGTTTTTGTTATTTTTTTTTTCGTCAAACATACTTACAGTTTCAATAACAAAAGTATTACCTACCATACTTTAAAGTGGCGTTGATTATGTTCCAGATGCATCGAATCATAAAATATTCACAAAAAAAGAATTGTACGACATGGTACTTCAGTGCTCTTATAAGCAAATCGACAAAAAAAACTCGACTATTTGAAAGAGTATGTGTTTGAAATAACGAAATGTGAAAGGAATTGTTCGAAACATAAAATCTCTCACTTCAAACCTGATTTCATACACAAATGGACTACAGTCCAAAGAAATAGAGATCAACTCCTTCGTTCTTCAGGATCTGGGGGGACTTTAAATAGAAGAAAACGAAAGTACATTGGACGAGGAAAGTTCGGAAGATGAATATAGCAATAACGATAGTGATGAATAAAGATTGTTGTGTTAACGTTTAATGAATGTAATCATTTATGTTTATTTTATGTTTTATTAAATGTCAATCGACTTTAACCATAATTTGCTAAGGAAAGTTTGAAAACCAAGTTAGCCACATTTTGGTATCAAATAACCCTATGTACGACATAGCAATATTTCTTAGTATTCCCTTGCGAGCTTTGACGATTCCATATCTCTTCCTCTAACCTCAAAAAGGCTAGACTTGCCTGAATCATTCTCTTGGAGACCTTCGTTGTCATTTCTAAAATCTTTGATTGCAAGCAATAACCAATCGATTTATTCATCGGACCAATTAATATCTCATTGTATATCAATTTTCCTCATCCAACCCAAACTCAAAATTAACAAATTGTTGAACCACACATACTGTATGCAAAAAGACAAAAAACAACTGCAAACTCAAGATCAAGGAATGTGCATCTCAGTGGAGCTGCCTCGATAGTCAGCGAGCAAAGCGCACGCGGTCACCCATCCGAGTATTGGCCCGGGTGAACGGTGACGAGCACGGGCGATAGTCGACCGCTTGTCCATCACTATTTCGTTCATTGATATTAGGAACTTGTCGAAGCTGACCGGAAAAAAACGCGCCAATTAATTTATCACCGCAATATACGGCTCTGAGCCGTTTTACGCGTCCTGACATTTTGCAAACGATTGATACAATTTTCATAGCTCCCCGGACAGAGCGTTAAGCGTGACGTCACGCATAGATGTCAAGCCCTCGGGGGCTTGGGGGCTTAAGCGTAAGAGGGCTGTACAGCCGGGCTGTGGTCGGTTTGGCGACCGTGAGTGTGACGCGTGTGTCGGCCGGTGCTCCTGGCGGTGGTGGTCACGTCACGTACCAGGCAGCAAGCAACCGGGGCTCCTCTCTTTCTCTCATCTGCATCCCGTTATATACGTGAAACGGTTGCAAATTTGAAACAGACCAGTGAACCGAATTAAACGAAAATCGGGGTCGAACGGTAGGATTTTTGACAGGGGCCTCCCTCCGCCTCTCTGACCCTCTCACGCTGGGTTAAAAATCCTTTCGATTTTCATTCCGCGCGCAATGTTATTGCGAAAAATCATGGACGAGCCAAATCCAACATTCACCGGAATTCTGTCCCCGTGAAATTTCATTTGCCGCCTTTGACGTGAAATTGTACTCGGCGTAGTGCACCCGGAAATACAAAATGGCGCTTGGCAATTGGGAGAATATTCGGGAGAATTTGCTAATGGCGGAGAGAAAGCGGAAACCCCCTTCTCTTTCTCTGTATTTGAGTCGAGAGGCAGGCAAAGGAGGCAACGGACAAATTGCAGAAGGAAGATGAGAGTAACCGGCATGCTGTCTGTTACTAATATCGAGAGTATATACATATACGTATACAGGGTGTCCCGTTATGAATGGCTAACCCTGTAACTGTCGATACGTAAGATCATATCCTACTATATGCTGGAATTTCAGTTTAGTAAATTTCTCGAGGGTTTCGAGATTTTGGGCTTTACGTAAGTTTTTGGAAAAAAAAAATCGTCTGCTTTTGGTTTTTCGTATGCCATTTCTACCAATGATATAAATCGACAACAACTGAGCAACTTTTTGAAGTTATTGGCACGATATACGTAGTACATTTTTTTTACGCCGCAGGCTATCAAAGTCAGACGTTCGAATTGGTTTGTATGAAAATTTTGCATAAGATCTTTTTTCATAAAGTTTCTTTAACATTCAAGGTTAAAAAGAAGACTTTTTCAGATAAAACAAATACTCAAGAATTTTTTTTTAACCGGGTCAAAAAAAGTTATTATTTTGAGTAACGGCATAAGAAAAACCAACAGATGATTTTCATCTTGAAAACCGTGATACTTTTACTAAACTGAAAGTTCAGCATAGAGTAGGACATGATCTGACCTATCGATAGTTCCAGGATTATTTATTCTTAACAGGACACCCTATATATATATATACCGCTTTATATAATCTTGATAAACGTCTTATTTCGTCTCTCCCATCATCTCCTTCTCTCAGCGCCGGTTACTGCCGTAATCGAATTGAATTTACTTAATTGGGCTTGCAATCAACGTGAAATATAGTGCTCCGCCTAGTAACGCGTTACGTGTTTATATGTCAAAAATTACATTTCACGATAAACGTTCCCGACGATAAACATAAAGCTGTACCTTGTCAAATTGGAAGTTAAAATGCAAACATTTCGACGAATTCTCATTTATATCGAGCGTATGCGAGAGATCCATGTTCCTACGAACGTGTTTCAGTTTTGTCCAACAATCGCGGCAAACTTATTTGTTACGAGTATTCGCATATTTGAGGAAACATTGAACGATTGTGACGATGACGTCGCGGAGAACCAACTGGCAATTAGAGCGTTTCGTAATGTTTCAACAGGATCAGTGATAATTGCGACGGGGCAACATGCTTCGCAAAATTATTCATCATACTTTAGAGTAATTGCGCAACGAGCGGGTACGTTGAACTCGCTGGCAACAACGATCCTCTGACGCAAAGGCTCATTACGCAAAAGCAGAAAGCTTTATCGATACAAGGGAAATTATTATTATTAATTTACGATGCAAATATATTTATATACAGAAATTGACGAAAAAAATACGGACCGGTGTAGTTTCGATATTTGTGCTAATATGTATGTATAAAACTGATAAATAGAATAGGCATTAACGGATTATGCCGAGTTATAACAGTCGGAAGCGGCTCATTTTTTTTATTCTTTTATAGAAAGTCGTGGTGGTGAGCTTCTACAAAAATTAGGTATTTGAAAACAGCATCATCTGGGGAACACTGTAATTTCTTGTGAAAAAATATCTAGTTATAAGGGGGCATACATAAATGACTTAACGCAAAATTTCCCATTTTTTATCCCCCCCTCCCCCCACGTAACAGAACCGTAACGCCTGGCCAGAACCCCCCTCCCCTTCCTCTATTGCGTTACGTAACGGGTGCTTTGTCGTCAATAATTCCGTTTTTTTTTCTAAGAAATAACTAATTATGAAAGGATTTGGTTTAGACCCATTTTATGAAGTATATATTCATCTAATTTTATACCAATTTTTATGATTTTTTTGTTTTAATGAAGCCTGATTTGGCGACGAAAAAAACTTTCTTCATTTTCCCATCGATATCTTTATGAAAGGTTATCTGTAAATAAAAAGTCAACAATTTATCGATATCTATGCAAATGTAGCTATCGTTATGCGTAGCCGTTTTTTTTTTACAAAATGCCGACACTTTTTTTCTATTTCCAAGGCCCTTTTTTACTCAAGCAATTTAAAAATAGTAATTATCATAATATTCGAAAATCGGTACTTCACTGCGATTACAAAAATGTAAAAAAACCTGAAAATCGGTTGATGAGTTTTTGAGTATTCGCTGAGACAACGTCGAAAAAAGTGCTTTCGAGAAAATCGCGATCAAAGTTTTCGTTCCGTTTTCCTTGATATTAAGTTATGTTTTTTCTAGAATATTGATAGTACATTAACGTATCAATTCGCGGGTGATATGAACGGTTTTTCATCTTCGTTATATTTCTTAAAATAGGAAGAGCCTACACTTCATTTATTCTGAACGATGAGTTTTAAATAAAAAACTTGAACATGCAGAAGTTTCGCTATTTCTGGCAGTTTTTAAATCGTGACTAATGCAAACCTCGCCCCGCCCCCCGTACGTATACCGTAACGTCAGGCCGAATCCCCCCCCCCCCCAGAATTGTGTTACGTAATTTTCGTACGGCTTCTAATCGATATCGATCGAGTCTTGAGTTTTCCGCAAAACAAAAAACACTCTTCGTCCATCAAATCGAAAGTATACGTCGGAAAAGAAATCTGCCGATATAATACTATATTTTTAGATTTAGAAAAAGCCCTAACAGTTTCTGAAAGATCGATGCAGTAGTTTTAAAAATATTTTGCTAAACGACTTTAAAAAAGGACTTTCATAACTTTAAAAAGCTTTTAAAGTTATGAACGTGGCTCCGAGCGATCCGACGCGCGTCAACATAACAACCAATCAATCTGTCAATTTTGCTCCGAACACTTTAAAATTTACAGGGTACATTTATAAGATGATATACTGTAAAAATGTATTGGCTTTGAAAAAAGTGATTTTTCGACTTTTCCTAACTAGGCACAGCGCCTTAAGCACTCTAGAGGAAAGTTAACTAGTTTGATTCTATGTTCTTGCAGAAATAATATCGACAATATTCGAAAACCGTATAAGATTGAGTGAAACCCACAGAGTGCCAATTTGGAGAAAAAAAATACGCACCAGAGTATTCACTTATCTTCATAGGTAACGGCGTCACGATTTTTGCCCAAGGATGCTTAAGGGGCACCACTAGTGTGGCTGCCCAAAAAAGCTGATTTTAGGGAATTTATTAAAAGAAAAGTATTGTTTTGAAATTTTTAGAATATATTTGTGTTTAAACGATGTATATAAAGTAATTTTTTTATATGTAAATATTCAATATTCAGCGACTTATGCACCGTCTCCCGAGACTCAAAAAAACGTTCCCCTACTGCTGCACTAATTGCGGCCTTCAGAGTACCCGAAGTAAAAAAAATCAACAAATGTCCGTCAAACTAGAAGTTATTGCCTGAATAATGACGCAGGATTGTAGAAAAAATTAAAATCCAACAAAAATGGCAGAGTTTTGTAAAAAAAAATCTAAATTACGCTTCAAAATCTGACGGTGTTTCGCACGCCAAAATGCCATTTTTTATGCAATCGAAAAACTGGGAGATCTTTGTATAAAGAAACAAATACTAAATACGCTGAAATAAGATTCAAGTCGATCGGATGATTTGTATTCAAGTTAGAACTGCAGCAAATGTGAAAAATGTCGTTTTGACAAAAACGCGTTTAACGGTAAAAATATTGATTTCATTGTTATAAATTGATAAAGGTATAAGGTATAGCATAGTACAGTAGTAAGGTATACTTGAAGATATAGACTATCGAATAATGCAACAACAATAAAAAATGATTTTTTGAAAGTGTCACCCTAGTGGTGCCCCTTAAAAGAACAGGCGGATTGTAAAGCGATAAATTCGATAAACTTTCTGCTGGTTATCGTTTTTCTCCAAAAGTAAACGATATTAAAAACTCGTTGTTGGAGATGAAAAAAAGGTCTATCTGACAGGGAAATAGGAACGAAAAATATGAATCAAGTGAAGGTACAGCGAGGAAAAAATGTGATAAAGTCACCAAGTTTGGAGTAGTAACGGATAAGGACAGGCGTACAAGAAAAGGAAAGAACGTATTCCTTGATCGTAGAATTATTAGGAAAACGAAAAAGTCCTAAGATCACCAGCCGTACAGTTTTAGAAAACACAGGGATGAATATTGCTGATCGTACAGTGCGTAGAAGACAGCCCCAAACAGGACTAAAAAATAATTTTCCACATCGTCGCGCCTTGATTCGGAAAACAAATAAAATCAAGCGCCTAGAATTCGCAAAATCATACGTTAATAAGCTTGTAACAATTTGGGGAAAAAAGTTATCTTTAGTGGTGAGAGTACATTTGATCTCTTCGACCGTTGGCAGCGACCATGCACGCGTGTGGTTGAAGCCCAGAGATCGGCTTCTTAAATAAGATGTACGGAAAACTGTTCAATTCGGAGGAGGCGACGTATTAGTTTGGGGCTGTTTTGTGTGGTCAGGAGTGGGGAAGTTAGATGAAATCAACGGTACGATGACAGCAGAAATTTAGTTGATATTGTAAATGAAAATTTGGAGGAATCTCTGCTGAAGGTCTACAGGATGACTTTATTTTCCAACAAGACAATAGCATAGACAAGACCCGAAGCACGTGGCTCACAAAACAGCGGCTTTTTCGTTAATCGCGGATTGAAGTTTTAGATTAGCCAGCGCCATCACCAGATTTAAGTCCCATAGACAATCTGTTGCCGATTTTGGACCAAAAAGTTGACAAGGGCGAAATGATGAATAAAAAAAATACTTTTTGAGACTTATTGCAAAGCGTGACTGATATAGACGAGCAGTACATGCAGAACTTTGTGGAAATCAAGCCTCGACGTTTACAAGCTGTCATTCAAGCAGAAGTGGTCACACGTAGTATTAGGTAAGAATCCTATTGTACATTCATTGTTTTTGTCGACTGCATACTTTTGTTGTCAAACGTAAAATTGGTACTCTACGGGTTTCACTCAATCTTACACGCTTTTCGAATATTTTCGGTGTCGTTTCTACGAAAACATAATACCAGACTTGCTAACTTTCCTGTATACTGCTGAACGCCTATTCATTTGATCAATTTCATGTACATATAGCACGAAGGTCGAAATCACGCGGGTGCGTACGTTTTCTAGTCCAGTATATGCGGGAAGATGGTTTCGGAAAATTCGCCTTGAAGAGCGGACCTCATACGAGCTGATCGCCACCAGATGCAATGCCATACAAACTCCAACGTGTTCAAAATGGAGGCGTGAGATCTTTGAACAATTGTAAGCATGTTTATGTAAAGGTTATTTTGAATACCACCCTACGGGCGATCAACGAGCCGTCTTTGGAAAATGTTGAGGACCGTTCTCAAAACAACCGGATGGGCCCATAGCCATCAGTGGATAGACATAACAAAAATGTCCTGCTGCGATATATTTATATGTGGAGTGTGGAGAAAGATAGCTATGACAACAGGGAATAACAATTAATCATAATCGTAACCGTCATGTCTGCATGTGCATGTAAATACGTTTTACCAATATCATACAATTGTAGTGTCTGTCTATGCAAAACCATTTGTCAAGCTGAAATGAAGCTGGTAGGGTTAGAACAGGATACTGAAACAATGTCTATCATTTTTGGAAATTTCCCTGGCCAGCTGCCTGTTAAAGGATCTGCGTAAGCTTAAAATTTAAACAATACGATTTTTTATTGAACAGTTCCGGAGCTTAAGGGTCTTAACTTTGATTTGTAGCGTAGATTTGGTAAAAATTCCAACAACTGACCGAGTTACGACGCCTTTTGTGACCCGTCAGATCGCCCACTGCGCCACGGCGAACCAGCCCGCTGCGCTTTACCCTTTTTTATTTTGCTTTTGACTCAGAACTATGTTTCATGAAGCGGTGCAAGTCGTATGTCAAAATCTACCCGTCCGATTAACTTTAAATTCGAACAGAGCGCGGTTTATAACATTTTTGTTTTGTTTATAACATTTTAACTGTTTTTAAAAATGTTTATTCATTTGTTTTCAAGAAATTATTAAAGTTGTGTTATTTTAATCACATTTTGTCTACACCTTACCAGTTTCGTAATTGTCAACGTTTCAGAAAAGTATCCGGGGTGCGAAAGTTCTATTGTAAAACTAAAAGTACATTTTTTTCTATTTCAGATCATGCCAAATAGTTGCCAAAAACACCTACTCCAATATTAATTTCATCATCTATCAATATTTTAATTTACAATAAACAAAACTCTAACTTAGAAAGACAGTATTAACAGTGTGTCAAATCCCAACCTCGTAATTCCGATACCCCCATCGGGAAATAAATTGAAAATCAACATGCTTGTTGGGTCCAAAACTTATGCAGGCCAGACAAGGCAAAGTTGGTATGGAAATGGTTGAAATTTTGTCCCCTGAAACCTTGAGATACAAAAATAAACGCTTTCAGCATTTCCTTACCCCTTGTTTCATCTGAATCCGACAAGAGTTCCGATTCCGCAGACAAGAGTTATAATTATAACAACATCTAGTAATAATTCATCATAGCGCGAACATGTACAAATTTATTTGGCTCGCGCAGTTTCTCGGAAGTACGAAGCATATTTGCGAGATATTTGCCAGGAAATAATTTTATTTACTTGCTCTCTTGTGCGTATATATATATAGACGTGTGTGTGTGTATACACGCATTTAAATATGCATACGTTCCACTGTACGGTTATGATGCGAAACTTTTCTGTGCAGTGTACATCGTATTTTTATACGATTGTGGCCAATTTTCAGGAGAACGTCGAGAGCCAAATGTCGTTTGTGGGTCTGTTCTCGTTTTTTGTCCCCCTGGACTCTGTGCTGCGTGTGCTCGAGACTTTCGACAAAGCTCGCGGGCACGAAAGTGTCGTCCCTCGAACAGCAGAGCGAATTTCTCGTGGAATTATTTCACCCAAACTATCGCTATTGCTTTTTTCGCCGGCAAGAAATATATACACAGGGAAAATGTATATAGTTGTGAAAAAAGAATGAAATTCCGAGCTATTCGTGCGCGAGCGAAGCGAACACTCGTTATTGCGGTGCTCTCTATATCTGCCTCCCTCGCTGCATTCGGGGTGCCGCGATTAAAATCCACCAGGAAAAACGCGCGTGGATTCGCCCGAGGCGCGAGAGGACATCCGATGCAAAATAAAGAAAAAAAATGAAAAAGAGAAGAATAACGTAGAATGCAGGGACAATAATGAAAGGAACGAAATATAACAAAAAAAAATAGTGAAAGTTGGATATACAAGTATAGAAATGATGCGAGCGCATTATTACGAAAGAGAGAAAAATGCACGCCATATGAAGTCGAACAAGGCCGGAATTCCGGTTCTCCAGGGGGAAAAAAAGATCCAGTGAACCTCGTCGCCCGTCGGTTTCTTGGAAACCAAAAAAACCAAGCCAAAAAAGCAACTTTCCTCCGAGATGTATAATAATTAGCGGAAAAATTGCACTCGTAAAATTACGAGTCTGCAAATTTACCCGCACTATGCAAAAAATCCACGACGCCATGAGGGGTAAAAGATCGAGTGAGATCATAGCAGAGTATTTTTTTTTCGCTCCTTTGAATAAGAGAGATTTTAATGAAATTTGACAGTGGATCGCGGACGAGCGAGACTTGATCGATGTCGCATACATCGAAGAGCTCGAAATTGCAAGAGCGAGGCCGAGACGGACAATAAAGAAGAAAAAAAAAGAAACGTCGAATCGTGACGTCAAACTAAGAGATATTAAAAATCTTGAATAATGCCGGGTATCCAAAAGGGATGTCGCGACAGAATGGAGGGTTACGAAAAAAGATACGATGTCGCTTTTTGCAGATTTCTCGCTGTCCTTTATACACGAGTAATCACTTTAAAGTTTCATTCTATGCCGAATATATTATAGTTGGCCGTACACATACGCGGAGTTTGCACGAATTCAATAATCAACCTACTGATTGCTACTATTCATTTGCGCAGAACTATACGTGTGGAAATAAAAACGAGCCTCAGACATCGAAAGATGGGAGTAGAGTTTTAAGCCGAAATATAAAAAGTATATCCTGCACTTTTTCATCACTTCGGTCCGATTGCGAGTTTTCTTTTTTCGAGCCGAAATGAACGCTCCAATTTCGCACGATCTCTCGTGATTTTTTTTCGTCCTGTTTAACCGCGTTTGCTTCCACGTCCTTTCCCACGTATACGTGCGCGATGAGAATATCACTGATGCTGATGAAATCTACCGAATTGGGGCAATCTGGCCGATATCAACTATCCGCTTTTTTTTTTACTAATACGTACAGTGGGCAGAAAAATAGTATTTATACACTTCGCCTTGCTGAAATGACACTTTGAAAGAAAGAATATATTTTTTGATCATTTTATTCGATAGCTTATTTCGAATATCGATATTGCAGATTAATATATCAATATAAATAACGTATGTTAATGGAATTCTCCGCAAAAAAAATATTATAAAATTGCGAGAATGACAAATTCTTTATCGGTTCACTATATTTTTTATATAGTGCATATCAGGTATATTAGGTACATTAAATATAGGTATGTTAACAGGGTCGAAGTTTGCATTCGTTCGAGCACAATGGAAAACAATGTTCGAGGAATTTGCGTAAGCTTGGAATTTCATAAACACGATTTGTGTTGCGTAGTTTCATTGCCTAGGGTCTTCGCTTCAATTCGCGACAAAGGTTTCGCAAAAATTCCAACAATTGACCCAGTCGTGACAAGTTTTGTGAACAATCAGATCCCCCACTACGCTGCGGCGCACCGCCTCGCTGCAATTTACCTTTTTTGGCGTTTGCCTCGAACTTCTGTTTTGTAAAATGATGTAAGTCGAATCTCAAAATGTATTGCGATAAAATAGTCCGATTCACTTTAGATACGGACGAAGCATAAATTATAACATTTTCTGTCTTCTGGCCGTGTAATTTTACGTATACACTTATCGATTGTTTAATGAGACATTATTGAAGCTGCTTTTTTCGGTCGAACATTGAACTTTTTTCTACGGATTGTCATTTTAGTAATTTTTAGAATATCAAAAAAGTATCTGGTCATACGCAAGTTTGATTATCATACAAAAAGTACATTTTTTATTACATTTATTTATTTGTTATTATTTTTTTTACACCGGCTGGCCATGCAGCAACGTCGGCACTTTGGTTGAATAATAATAACTTCATTGTTTATCAATATTTTACAATTAAAAAACTCTACTTTTGGCCAGAGTACGTATTAATTGTGTGTAAATTGCCGATATCATTATCCCAATATTCCGAGAATAAAATATATAAAATTGACCCGTTTTTTTCGACTCCCACGTTTATACAGACCCATTAACGGAGGCCCGCATTCATCCAGGATAAACTCTGCTCTTTCTATTGCAAAGCCCGAGTGCCCAATTTCTAGTGACCCACTCGGTCTATATATATCCCTTTAACTGTTTTAAAATTAAATTTAAGTATTACAATAATTAAATTTAACTCGGTCTATATATATCCTTTTAACTGTTTTTAAATTAAATTTACTTATTACAACAATTACATTTAATTGGCTGCCATGCCTCTATAAATATTGCATCTCAAAAATCATTAAACATAACAAAAAGTCGACGTTCAATTCAATATCCAAATGAGGAGGATTGAGCTCCAATGCTCTCGTAAAAAAATCCTCAGCAATTGTATTCTTTCTTAAAATTAATATTAAGTATAACTTCTTAAAATTAAATTCTCTGTTGATAAGTCTGCAATTTACGTACATCATTATGATCCCTGGTTATTCCGAGTCGCATGTTCACGGTCGATCCTCGATAGCCTCGTCACGTGTAGCCAGCCTGTCACCTCGATTGATATGTCGGCCTAATTCTTCTTATCCGCTCCTGTCTCCCTACCTTGTCTCCCCATCAACTATTTCGTCTTCTTCGCCCGACGTTTTCCAATCGTTTCCCGTTCTCCGTACGAGTATCAGAACGAAAGAAAGCCGAACTTTTCGATCGAGGTCGATAGAAACGGAAAAAAAAATACTTCACAAACACGTTGCTCCGACGAGAAGGACGAAATATGGCATTCGGGATAATCGCTAATCTCTCAACCGCAACAAATTCGACACTGGTACGTTTTTTCGTTGAACTTTCACGTGCGACTTGACCATGCTCGCGAGTTATCGAATTCCCGTCCCATTGAGAATCCGGCAAGTCAAACAACCACAAAACTCAAAGTGCCTCTGGATAAACTTGTCTCTCCTCTCTCTGTTTCGCTTTTTCGCATCCTCACTTGCCCTCTCTCTCTCTCTCTCTCTCTCTCTCTCTCCCTCTCTCTCTCTCTTTCCGTCCTCCCTCGCTCGCTCTCGTGACACCTGCTCCGTGGAAATCGCGCGGAGAACTAACACCTAAGAGAGGACGCGGTCCACAGCATCCCTCAGCATCCGCCGCTCGCCGAGTGGAGCCGAGCACGCGCGAAATTCCACCCCTTTTGGGGTAGCTCACCGGCGGGGGTGGATTCTCCTCTGCACTTCCCATCCTCTCTTCACCGTTTTGAGCCCCTCGCTTTCTCTGTTTCTCACTACCAACATTTCTCTCTCTTCTCATCCCCTCTTAGTACTCACCACCCTCCCCCTCCTGCCGCTGGACGCTAAATTCACCCCTGCAGTCGCTGACGCACGTCACCTAGCCAAGGCGCGTATAGCCCTTTGCACTCTTCCACCCTTTGCCACTTCCCCTCCCCTGCCACTCGCGCTCAGTTTTAACCCCCCCGTTCACTCAACCCTCCCCTCGACGCCACTATTTCGCTTATTTTCCTCACGCTGCCTGGCGTCCCTCGGTATAAGCCGCGACGGAGCTTCACCACTCTCTCTCACTATATATATATATTTATATATATATATATATATATATATATATATATGGACCAATGGAAAGTTCTCTCACCCGATCCGCGAGTGCAAAAAGAGTGTCAAGGGATGAAGCGCCCGCGTCACAGTTCACCGCGACAAAACCTTTACTCCACTGTCGCCCCACCGCTTTTATTTTATTTTTCTCGCTCTCCATTCCTAAGGTTTTCGCTGGCACTTTTAGAGCTGTCCGTGGACGCGAACGGAGCGGCAATAATCGCCCGAATCACTTTCATCGCGCGGATGGTGTTGGCCTGCAATCGCGCGGCCTGCTTTCGTCCTTTGCTCGTTGAGTCTTTTAGCGGTTGAAAAGGAGATTGCCCAGCTATCGCGAAATAGTAAGAATTTGCTGAAATTTTTTGAGAACATTTGCGAACAGGTGTTACGACTCCGTGTAAAATTTCAAGTACTTCGTCTGCGTGATTGATGAGCAATTAATTATTATAGTTAGAATCTAATACACGGGTGACATAGCAAAAGCTTCATGAGGACTCTAATACGACTGTCGGAACATAATAAAAATAGTAAGAATTGAATGGAAATAGGCGGAAAAAATGATTGAGGCTTCTATGAATAATTTCAACGATGGGTACAGCGTTTCGTCCGTCTGGTCATCGAGGGAAAAGGTTCGCGTAAAACGGTAAAGCGCCCTAGGGCACGTGGCAACGTTGCTGTTGGCCATTTCGAATTGGCGCTAAAATTTGAAACGCACAAACTATTGCTTCCTTGCTATAAATGTCTTACCGCGGTTTCATAAAGAGTATTTAAATATTTTGAATAATTCTTTACAGTATGTGCAGTGCATGTGTTTCGACATAACCTTCAAATCAATTACGCGTCGTCCCTCGACTGCGCATTCATTTTCCGGCTCAACTACTTTTTACCGCCGCTTTCCAGATTGTACTTGCTCCAACCGTCGATTGTACTGTTTTTTAAATTTATTTTACGTAACCGAAAATTAGATTTTTCGGGGTTGGTAGCCGTTACTGGCGCCCGTCTTTAAGGAAGCTTTCCAGTGTGACAGCCCGAAAAATTGCTGTTTTTCGCGATTTTTTTTTAAAGAAAAAATAATCTAATCGGTCTGGTTTTTTTTTGTATATTAATTGGGTATTGAAGAATACAAAACAATTTTTTAAAGATCGATTTATTTATTAATTAATATCTATAAAAATGATGAAACAATTGTTGCAGAAAATGCACTTGGATGTGGTGTCCACGTTGGGGGTCACAATTTTGATCTGAAACAAAAAACACAAAAAGATTATTGATCGGTATATAATTGGCTTTCGTGCTATGGAAGCTTTTTTTTTTTTTTTTTGCAAAAATGGCGCCGGTTTGAACAAAAAGTATCGATTTTAGCATTTTTTTTGGCAGTTTTTTTTACAAAAAAATAGGAAGATGTCAAAAAAAAAAGCTTCCATAGCACGATAAACAATGACGTTAAGAATATTGTGTAAAAAATTCAACTCGATAGCTTTAAAACTCTGCCCTCCAAGTTGGACACCGTTTTGAAAAATGCTGTTTCGAGAAAAACGCGTTCAAAGTTTCGCTGTAGCTGTAGCGCTCCGTTGCCTTCTTCCAAGAAATGCTGTACAGTAACCGAAATAATCTGAATTTCGGCATGAAAATTTCAGGGAATATTCGGAAGAGTGTATACTATTCGATAAAGCAAAAAAAAAAATCGATTTTTTGAAAATTTCACACTGGAAAGCTCCCTTAAGCATATGTGCCTGCCGCCTGCCTGCCTCACAAAGACCCTGAGCAGCCTCCTGAAGTGCGATAACGAAGAAGAAAAAATAGAGGAGCGCGTGGCGTGCTAGGCATCGAAGCCTTACCCATTGAGTAGAAAATAAATTTGAGCACTTTTTTTATGGGCTTGAATGATGTAGGGGAGACCGGGGCAAAATGGTATAGCGAGGCATAATGGGACCGGGGCAAAACGGGTTTGGGGCAAAATGGAATAGTGAAAATCAACACTGCTGGAAAATACGTCATTGGGGCAAAATGGGACAGGAAAAATCGGAGAGCACTAATTTCACGAGATTGAGGCAAAATGGGACAGTGGAATAATTCGATGCAGAAACGAAAGAAATGCAGGGGTAAAAAACGAGGGGTAATAAATGAGTGAAAACAGGTTTTCACTCACTAAAACTTCAATTGATTTTTTGATATTCATTGTTTGACCAAATATAATGATTGGACATGCGGTTAAGGCAATGTTTCAAGGTCGACTCGTTCGATTTCGTTGAAATTTGATTAATCGTAGTAATTTAACATTAAAGAAGACGACAATTTTTATTTGTTAACTCAATCGCTAAAACAATTATTATTATTTTTGACTTTACAACAACAGTTCGTGCTCGGCTCGTCAGGATTCGTTGAATCCAATAAATTTAAGTACTTCAACATTCAAAAAAATACTAATTTTTCATTTGTTATTAAAGTTTGTTAAACGATTACTTTTGATTCTGCGGTCAGAACTGTACCAAACTTGACGTAAATTGTTATTTGAGCCTTCTTATTCGATTGGTACAATTTCTTTGTCGTTATTCATTATTTAAATAATCAAGTAATTTTTATAATCCGACGCGTGCAATTTTTTGTTTTTTTTTTGTTTTTATCTTTCTTTGTTTTTTTTTAAATTTATTTTCTGCCAACTGCACGTTACTGATACTGATTTTCAAGCCATTGATGAAAATCTAACTCTTGTCAATTTTTACGTAAATTGTTTTATGAAACTAGGACCGCCGCTCCCCATGAAATCGACGGATATGTGTCGACAAATATATCGGTCAGTCCGTATTATCTGCATATATGTGGCCTGAAACGAACTACAAGCACCATTTAGATTAGATTATGTTTCAACAGCTCTTTCATAGAGCCGAAGCATGAATTTTCCTGTCATCCCATTTTGCCCCAAATTCAGCGGGCTGCGACACTTCATTTTTGTGTGTCCCATTTTGTCCCAATTTGATATTCCACTCCTCTCTGTCCCATTTTGCCCCGATCCCATTATGCCCTAGTGCCGTTTTGCCCCGGTACCGTTTTGCCCCGCTATACCATTTTGCCCCGGTCTCCCCTATACACATCACAAGAATGGTAGGGTAGACTGGATACGATTGTACCGGGGTACGAGTGAAACACTGCGAATATTCACGAAAGTATAAATGGTGCGGATAGGGGTACAAGGGAAACGACGCACTTGCAAGCCTCGACACGCTTGGCAGTGCTACGCGCCACTTCCCAAAAAACTGACTCTCGCCGAGGGGCCCATTCAGTTTATTCGGTCAAAAATAAATATTTTTGATCAATTTCTTTTTCAGATTACTTCGTTGATATAAAAGTTGGAGTATTGGGTGATTTTCGGAATAATTATTGAACTTTGGAGTTCAGTAACCAAGCAACTATGTATTTGTAGGTTACGTTTGTTGGTCACTGGGATATTTTTATTACAGAAAGGGAGGGGTACGATTGCAACGATTTTCATGGGTGCGGTCGTGACCATTATTAATGTTCTTATTCTTTACATTTTAGATGCCAAGGTCAACTCTGGTCTCACTTGGAGTGTACTGACGCTAGTCGCCATTGTATTCGCCATAATTGCTACTAATCTAATGAATTTTTCTTGGGAATGCTACTTCGTTTTTTACTTTAAATTGTTTGAGGAGCGTTTTGTTGATTCGATAAAGAATTATCTTCATTACCTGAAAGGTTTGTCCTGTTTACTGCTCGCTAAAGATAAAATTCATAAATATTTCAATTTGATCCCATTAATGCTGTAGTCTAATTATATACGACTATAAACATGTTACCTAAATAATAGTAAACGGTGCTTAACTAGAGTAAAGTAATATAAAAGTACCTTATTACGTATTTTAAATTTTAAAAAGTGATCACAATGCATGCGCCGTGTGTTATATGGATATGTTACAACTGACCCCCAGTCCTGTTACCACCACCCCTGGTATGGGTACGGTTGTAACAGTGGCACATGTTTTACGAAACAAGCTTTATCGCACAGTCTTAAAGAGATCGGAGATTCCGTAACGACAATAACAACGAAGGGTCACCGATTGTTTAAAGAAAATATTAATGATAAAATTTAGAAAATGTGTGAAAATGTGAATTTTGTTTATTTTTTATTTTTTATTGAGGTCAGGATTTTTAGTAAGAACTTTCCCAAATTATTTTAGATATTTTTTCTTCAGACTATTTTCCTGCTTCAAACCACTTTCGTACTGTAGTCGGACTATTTTTCTACTTTGGATTATGTTTCGAATTATTTTAGATTTTAGAAGGCGTGGGGGTGACGTTTCTGCCATGAAAGATGAACACGACGAAGTTAAGGCCGAAGTTAACGTGCATTTTTGGTTTTCGACAAATTCTGAAAATATAACAATGTAAAAATATTTTCTGAAAACTTCAGACTTCGGCGTTTAGAGGTTCCGCTAACCGGCGAACTTTAAACGCATTTTTCTCAAAATGTGTTTGTCAAGGATATCAAAAAAGATCTCAAAAATCGCTGGGCCGATCAACTTCAAATTTTACAAGCGTCTTTCAGATTTCAAAAAGCAGTGCTTGAACGAAGAATTTTTTATCAACGAAAATAGAGCGTCTCTTTCACTAAAAACCGATACTTTCATTTTGGACGGCGGCCATTTTTTTTCAAAAATCAATATTTTATTAAATCCTCTGTTCAAGCACTACATAATTTCAAACAAAACCAAATGCGTTCGATTTTTCAATTTCGGATGATTTATGAAGTGCTCACCGCAACGGATGTTTTTCGAACAGCGTTCTGCACAAACGATTGCATCTCTACCACATTCACCAATACTTTTCAATATTAAAATTCTCCAGGGTACCCGAAACCATACTCTTCAACGTAAAAAAATTAAAACCTGCACACGTTTTTCCAGGAAATGCACGAAAATTCCTCTTTTTTCCGTGCTGTAACCCGTCAAGAGCTATCGCAGGGGCTTCGAAGCTCAATAACGCGGTCGCTTCCTGGAATCGTAAAAATGAATGTTTCACGAATGACTAGTGGGGGAGCTAGTTTTAAAATTAACCAATGGACTTTGTCAGTGGAAAAATGTATTTGCATTTAGGGGACCGCGCGTTATTTGCGGCCGTGTCACGATTTACGGACGACAACGATCAACTTCCGCGATGGTGCGTTGTGATCGGATCGATCGACCAAACGAAGCGTGTACAAACATTTGTTTTACTTCCGAGCGCAGACCGGCAGTAGAATTGTGCTTGAACGTAGAGCGGATAGCGAAAAAGTTTGGGTTATCGGAGTCGATGCTTTCTCAAACAACGTGAACAAGATCGAAGATAGGCGGAGGTGCTGCACGCTTGGTCTCCGATACTCTTCGTTCTCGTAAAGTGAATGCAAATTAATTTTACCTCTCGGAGGGACGAAGATAGGTTGAAGGGCTCGACGTCGAGACAAAGTTTTGTCGCTTCGTCTCTGCACATTGTATCTCTTTCACGTGCCCTCTCTCTCTCTCTCCCTCTTTTTCCCTCTCTCTCTCCCCGCATTCTCAATTATCGATTTTTGCATAAAAATTCACAAAAGCCGCGGCCGTCTTTGCCGTTCGCATTCGCGCACAAAGTCAACGACGGCGCGAAAGACTGCGGGGATGAGACGCGACGTCTCGTCGGCAAATATAACGACTGTACAATTACCGCGCGAGTCTACGGCCTCCCCCGCAGGGAGTGAATCTCCGCGGTGGGAGCGCATCGACGAAAATCCTGCATACCGATTGTCTGGAAAGAAACGCATGAAAAAAGAAGCGAAAGGAAGCGACGGAGAAGAAAGAATCTCCAGAGGCAGAGGGAGAGGACGCGACTCCGAAACGAAGGAGAGGAACACCAGCGGTCCGAGATGCACAATACCGATGCGGATCGTTTGAACGAAAAGAGAAAAGGTTTTAAAAAAATAAGGAACTCCAGGAGTCGTTCAGACGATTTTACTTTTTGAACTCGGTACATCGACCTGTTGACTGCTCGAGGAGAAATCCGTGTGGGTCCGGGCCAAAGAATAAGGGAGAGAGGACAATCGATGTAAGAATTTTACTTCACACCAGGAGCTTTGAGCGTTCTCTCTCGCCCGCGCGAACCTTCAGGGGTACAGAAGCGTCAGAAGTGCATTGCAAAGAATATAATCCTCTAAGGGATATATCCCGAGTAGAAATATTGTCAGGCTGGTCTGACATTTGATCCGGGCCCGATCACGCTTTAGTGCGGAGGCCTGATCCAGCTGATGTCAGGCGATAGTCAGGCAACCCGATGTACGGGTACCTACACTTGCCTGAGCCGGCCGACTTCAGGCGATTGCCAGGCAACTGGAATTATAGCTTACGTCAATTCGCCTGATCCCGCTAGCTTCACGCAATCATCAAGGAACTGGACATACAGTGGGTAAAAAAAAGTATTTGTACACGGTGTCTTTTTCAAATGATCCTTCGAAAAAAATAAAATGCTTTATTAAGTTTCTGTGTTCGAAAGCTTATCGTAAATATACATGGTGTCTGTTTACAAAAATCTTAGGAAAACACGAACAAAAAATGAAGCTAAATTAACAACAGTTCCGTGTGCGATGTACAAATACTTTTTTTACCCACTGTATATACCGTTTGGCGCGTTTCACACGTCAAACCTCTTGGCAAACACTAGTCGGACTATCGTCGGCAATATATCGTCGTCAAAATGTTGGGACATATTGTCCACTTGATGCACAGATTTTTTATTATTCCTAAAATATTATTTATTCCTAATAAATCTGTGATTCGATTTCATCTGTTCGAAAAACAATTTAGTTGAATCCACTGAATGTATGTATTTCTTGTTTTTTAATTTAAATTAAATAGAATATTCGTACAGACAAACATTTTTCTATTTGCTTGAATTAATGGTCTGCCTTTATTGCAATACACACATCGACGGGGAGGAGGGTAGAGAGAGAGGGAGAGAGAGGAATTATATATATATATATATATTTATAGGTTATGTTTGAAAAATCTATAGCAAGATATGCGATAAAACTGTCCAATTATCACAATGATTTCAACTAAGTGATATAGTTCATAGGATGCAACAAATAATTATAAGAATTCATGTGGTCTCTTATGCCATATCTGCGACTAAAGCACTACAAACACTCAGTAGCGTAAGGGCAGCGTAGGTAGGTTCGATTCCATGCGGAGGCGGCCAAATAGTTTCTTCGAACAATATAAAATATTTTACTGGGAAAAAATAAATATCCCCCTCGCACTCCAACTTAGCAAGAAATTTTTGGATGACCACATTTTTTTTTAACAAACATCGTCTTTCGACGATGCGAGCTCGAACCGTGCCGATAATAATTCTAGGTCCGCTTGCAGAATATACTGAACTCTATTCGACATAAATGGAAAATATGAAAAATGTACAGCAATGAAGTGACCCAATTATTTTGAGTTTCATCGATTCAACAATCCCATTTGCCAGATATGCGGTTGCTGGAATTATAACACCTCCTTTTTCTGGCGATGCCACATCCTCATAGTCACTCATCAGGATTTCTCCTCCGCCTTCAACTTCCGGTAATAGCAAACGTTTAGCAAAACGGCTATTTCTATTGGTGCGGGTTTTTTTTCATTTTTTTTACTCTAAGCAAGCATCCCACACGAAAAAGCAATAAACGTCCCAAGATTATGTCTACATTCAGGGTTGCCCAAAAACTGACCTCCAAAAATAATCAATACAATACGAATCATCCACGTGTATGTTCTAGGATCTCCTTTAGTTTTCGAAGAAAAAGCATTTTTCCTCTCTTTTGCGTAGGCACTTTTCTAGCTATTTATTTAACTTGTGTTATCTTTATGAAGTGCTGCACTGTTAGGCAATAAATAAATAGCCAATGGAACACTAACGTAAATGCTTTATATTTTTATCAAAATTTGAAAAAATAGATTTGAGACTGTCGGTCGCCAAATTTCAGATGATAAGAAAAGTACTAATATTAATTTAAACAACTCCCAATTGCTTCTAAAAACTTTGTGAGGAAAGTACATACCCGAAGGAGAATAAAAATAGAAACCAATGCCACAGAAAAATTCGCAAAGAAAAAAATCAATGCTCTTTTCTCGAGAACTCTGAAGTGATTGAAAAAGATTTAATTGAAATCACTTTACTTTCACAATCTTTTGAAAGTGATTCTCGAGAACTGAAGTGATTGAAAAAGAGCATTGACTGAAGATCATACGTTGTACGATCTTAATGAAGATCGTACAACGTACATAGGGGTGATAGGCATCGATACGAGGCATCTACGAGTGCCCAAATTTGTTGGGGTGTACCTACATCCGACCACAGTCCTATAGGTATTTGATAGAGATGCCGCACGTAGGGAGTCCACATTGGAATCCAAGTGGATTTCGCGATATTTCCCGATCGGCGTCTATAAATAATTTTTTTCTTGAATTTCTCAAACGAAACTCGTGGGTTCTCCCAAAAAAAATTCCTTTTGCGATCTTGTGCGCAAAGTTGTTGGGCAGTCCCAAGACGCACCCACATCTCTCTAGGGATTCGTTGGAGACACCGCACATAGGGAGTCCTCATTGGGATCTAATAGGATTCTGCACTGTTCCCCGTTAAACGCTGTTTGAGAATTCTTATCACGTTCGAATCCAAATTATGTGAAAAATCCCGAAAAAAACTCGGCGTGTAAAAACGTAACCTGCACCCTCCTTGAGCACACTGCAAAAACTACGCCTGTTTGACGTGTGCTCAAAGTATGTAGAAGTAACACAACATAAAGGCGAGAGACGCGTTACCATATTGATTCTACACACTTATGCATTTGGTAACGCTTAAAGGTGTTGAGTCCCGAATCGCAAATGATGATAAAATTCTGAAAATTTGGTATGTTTTTGTATGAAGTATTTAAGAGGTCGTGTAAAAATTTCACGACAATTAGGAAGCTCGTTATTGAACAATTAACATTCACAAATTAAATGTTGTTTTATGGAAACTGATGTAACTTTGCAATAAGTTTTTTTTTGACCTCTCAATTTTATAATATCTACAATATACTGAAAGCAACGGAAACAAAACGAAGTTTATTGATACTTTTTTTTTATTTCTTTTAAAAATTGTTCTTAACAAAATGTTAATTTTTTAATAACGAGCTTCCTAATCGTCGTGAAATTTTAACACGACCTCTTAAATACTTCATACAAAAACATACCAAATTTTCAGAATTTTCTTATCATTCCTTATTTCAACCCTTAAGGAGGTTGAAGTAATGATGATAGAATTCTGAAAATTTGGTATGTTTTTACATGAAGTATTCAGGAGGTCGTGTAAAAATTTCATGACGATTAAGAAGCTATTTATTGAACAATTAACATTAACATGTTTCATAGGGACTCAATATCCTTAATGCATTAAAATTACACACTTAATGCGTGAAAATTATACACGTGAATGTGCAATTATTACGCATTAGATTATTACACACCTTCGTGACTGTCCCCATAAATAACACGCTTATCGGAACACACATAAAGTGTGTAGAATCAACATACAAGACGCATATTTACACACATTGAACTAAACAATACACGTTGATAGCAACACATGAGTAAAAATAACACGGAAAAAAGGAACACAGTTTACGTGTGTTAATTGCGAGTTATTAATCATGTTTTAAAAATTACCTTGGTTACGCCATCAGGTGAAACTCGTTAGTTGGTTTGCCATTTATTGATTGACCGGTTAACAAGACCACATATGATCTTCAATTAACCGGTTAACGGATCCAATTAACATCTTAGTATACACACACAAGCTCTATAATAATAATTGTGGTAGCGGATCGCAATATACGGGATAAAATACCGGAACCCATGGTCAACAAATCCATCGTGTGCCTACTCGCATCATACTACATCATCATAATGTATTTAGAAAAGACAACTATCGAAACTGTAAATATATAATTACCTTTATAATTAATATAATAATTACAATCAACCCAGCGTAATGTATAAATAATCTCCAATAAATACATATATTTTGACGATAAACGCGTTGTCATTGAATTAATTTTTCCGACGCATCCCATGTGTATGCAATACTGCAAAAATAAGTGTGTTGTTTCTACGCACTTTAAGTGTGTGAATGGCTGCAGACACTTTTTACACGTCTTAACGTATGTAAGAAAATAACACGTAAGTGTGTTGTTTGAACGCATATATTCGGGTTATTTTTACACCGTCATTTTTTGACACACGTTAAAACGTGTAAAAAGTGTCTACAGCCTAAAAGTGTCTACATGCACGTAAAGTGCATAAAAACAACACACTTGTTTTTGCAGTGCATGTACGTGGATGACGATATTATGTCAAAGTGCAGTGAAAGAAATCAAATAAATAACGACAATTACGGTGAATGAAAAGTAATGAGATTTACATTCATTTTTAACATATATTTTTCGAAACGATTTATACTTTTTTTATAAAACTTATAATTTTTTAAGATCCACTCACTTTGTATATCGATCTGATTTGTTTAGAAAATTCAACATCGAAAATGCGATGGGACCCATCAAGAATCGTATCGGATTCTGTTCGAAAATGTTAGAACTCTTTAAGATTCAAATTGGATTCGTACATTGGTTTCCGATGGAGAATTCCGATCAGAATACGACGTACGATCGTGTCGTTTTAATATAGGGATCCAATGCGATGACCCATTGGAATCCTATTAGGAAGTAGGGACAAGTATGAGAATCCGATTTGATTTCTACAATTTCTGCACGAGTACATTCTCCTTTTCGACGTTACTTTTCTTGCCACCCTGTATATATGTATATACGAATGTCATAGCCGCTACCTTTTGTAGCGCCTCGCAGTTCGCGTCTTTGACGACTTGGCTCCTAGAGCGCCATAAAGAACTTTTCAAGTGGGCTGATAAGGACGAAGATTAAACCGAAAGTGGCTTAACGAACCCGCAGCTACTCGGAGCAGTGCGCTCTGTGAGCGCATATTCACACGTACTTGTCTCTCCATTCTTGATGAATTTTCAAATTGACCCTGCGCTCACTAATCATCAAGATTGTTGGGTCCAATCACTGGAAGACTTAACAAATATTTACTCAAATACGTTGATAGCAAACTCCCGTAGAGTTCTTAGCCCCCCATAGAAATGGGAACTTTATGACGGTGCAGCTTGCTGGTCGAGTGCACGAAAATGACTATATGGATTTCAATCGATACGGAATTAAAACAAAATTACACCGAGACCTTTATTACCTGCCCTGTGAGGATGGAAAAAATCTTTGGTCCAATACCTCGTTTGGTTGGATAACAAATATTTACAAACCAAGAAAAAAAGTAGCAAAATGTGGGTAAAAGTGCCAATCCCACTTCCGTTCTATCTCACGGGAGATTGTCCTAATTTGTGTTTAAATCGGGTTAACCAGGGTCCAGTGAATTGTGAATATTTTCATTTAGCATGTATTCCGTGCACGCCTGCCTTCTGGCTACGTATGTAAATATGAATACGATGGCGCAAGGGACCTAAGTAAATGCGTAATTAACGAGGGTATTAAGCCCGTGAAGTTACCAAGCTGAGAAGGGTGAGCGAACGAAAATACGGGATGTGTGTGTGTGTGCATGTGTGTGTGTGTGTGTGTGTGTGTGTGTGTGTGTGTGTGTGTGTGTGTGTGTGTGTGTGTGTGTGTGTGTGTGTGTGTGTGTGTGTGTGTGTGTGTGTGTGTGTGTGTGTGTGTGTGTGTGTGTGTGTGTGTGTGTGTGTGTGTGTGTGTGTGTGTGTGTGTGTGTGTGTGTGTGTGTGTGTGTGTGTGTGTGTGTGTGTGTGTGTGTGTGTGTGTGTGTGTGTGTGTGTGTGTGTGTGTGTGTGTGTGTGTGTGTGTGTGTGTGTGTGTGTGTGTGTGTGTGTGTGTGTGTGTGTGTGTGTGTGTGTGTGTTTTACCTGTGTGCGTATGCGTGCGTGTGTGAGGGAGAGAGATAGAGAACTGTGAAGTGCACGGAATAATATAGTTATTATTAACAGTAGGTAGTACTGGTGCTCCTATGGTCTGTACTCCTATGAGAAAAAGCCTTTTGACGGTTGCGGAAAAATAGCGTTTTATGGCAGTATTGTTGTCTAGAAATTTGTTTAACTCGTTTTCTTAGGCTTGATGTTATTATTCTGCAGAGCTTTTAGAATACGTCCATGAAAACCGTAATGATAGTCATGAAATTAGCCGAGTTACCAGGTGTGGAAGTATGAAACCGGTGAAAATGTAAAAATTACACGTCTGTTGTTTGAAAATGATAAAAAATATTTTATTCAAATAATCTCCATTGCTATATATACATTTTTACGAACACCGCACACCATTGTAAACAAACGTGCAAAAGTACAAGATAATAATTTCTTTATACGTACATTTTCTTGAAGGATCAATAGACATGTGTAGAAGAAAGTTAGTAAGGAAACTTTTTGACTTTGTTGAACAGGTTAAAGGGCATTCTATCCAATAAAATCACATCCAAAACGGCGGACTGGACAATGATACTGCCTCAAGGGTTGAGTTTAGGAAATTTGATGGAAGCCGGCCGGTTGACTTTGAGGTGATCTAACGGATCGGGAAATCGCCATCCAGCTGGACGAGCTGGAGTTCGGTTAAAAGTGCGAACGATTTCGAACAACATGAACCATGAGCGGAGTCTCTGAGTCTAAAGGCCGACTCAGCAGCAGTCGCCCAGCTAACGGATTCATTTTCAATAGTCCGATTTTTCGAGTGGCTTTAACTGGGCTCCTATTTAATCGATTTAGCGGTCTAACAAGGTTTTCGAGAACGATTTTGGTCGACTCAGTGAATGGCGATGGGCCTATATAGTTATCTCATTTTCTTCTGTGAGAAGAAGCCGCCCAAAAATCTGTCAAACGAAAAGCCAAAAAACAATGTCATTATTTCACCGGAAATCGGATTTTTTGCCTATATTTTGGAAATATAAATTTTCACGCTACAGAACTAGGATGTTCCAAATCAGAGGTAGATTTTACATTCAATAACTTTGCTGCAACTGACGCAATACCTACCTACTTTTTCTTGATTTTATTCAATTGTGTACTTTCATGCATGCATATTTCGGTGGTCCTCGCAAGTACCTTTGACTGATGACCGATAAAGTCCTCATGGTAACTCCTGTACGAAATTAAAAAATTAGGACCGGCATGGTCCCAATGGGGAAATGGTCCCGGTATGAACGCCTTCATATAAATATAAGGAAGGACGATTTTAAAGGCAGTCGATCTCGCGGGCCGACCTCGTAGTAATCAATTGACACCATACTCACCATTGATGTCTATCAAATCACCGCTGGATGAGTGGAAGCAAATTTTTATACAGATCATCTCAACGATTGCCCATCCCCAAAAACAACGACGTTTTAAAAACTTAAAGCACTTTTCCCATAATAACCCGATGCGCTAATAGCCAACAATACGTAGGTGAACTGGGTTCGAAAATATACTTCCCCGATATATGTATACCGAAAGAGAGATCGAGGGGAGAGAGAGAAAGGCAGAAAGAGAGTAGTTGAAAAGCTGGACAACGCTGAACGTTGAGCCAACCCGGAACCACCAGGTCCTAGCTACCATTCAGCACGAAAGTTTGCGCAATGCCAAACTTCCGCGAAAGTAGACCGTTTTGTTATATTCTCGTTTTAAGTAAGCAATAAGAAGTGTAGGGGAAAACCCCTCATTCGTTGTACGTATAGCAAGCTATTACTATAAACCGTCAAAAGGGCCTTTACACTGTGAATACCAAAGAAGTTGAATGACGCATCACCCTTTGACGTCAAGGAAGGTTCGCTTACACCGGTGCTGAAATTGTCTTAGGGATCTAATTGATTTCCCATACATGTCCCTACTTCCTGATAGGGATCCAATGGATCATCCCCTTGGCTCCCTATCGCATTCTGTACGGATCCAATTTGAATCCCAAAGGATTCCCACATCATCGAACAGAATCCGATACGATTCTTGACGATCCTTTCGAATTCTGGTCGTTCAATTTTCTAGATAAAATATGTAGGTATGCAAAGCAAGTGAATCTTAAAAAGGAACAATTTTATCTTTACAAAATACAAATCGCTTAAAAAAGTATACTTAGAAATCGATTTTAATCACATCAGTGAAATCCCACTGTAATTATTGCTCGTTATTTATTTGATTGCACTTTAACATATCACCACACGCCTACACAATGACGAAGTGTGCAGGTTATGTTTCAACGCGCCGAGTTTTTTCTCGGGTCTTTCCGTATATTTTCCATTCGAATGTGGTAAGAATTCTAAAACAGCGTTCATCAGAGAACAGTGCAGAATCCAAATAGATGCCAACGAGGATTCCCTATGTACGGTGTCGCGAGGATTCCCTATGTACGGTGTACGGATCCCGAAATGATATTTTTTTTCGAAGCTGCTTCAAATTCCGTTTGAGAAGTTCATATTAAAAAGTCTCTGATGACATCGATTGGGGAATAACGCACAACCCAATTGGATTCCAATGTGGCCTCACTACGTGACTCGGAACTATCAAATCCCTATAAGGATGTGCTAGGATCTGGGAAAACCTAACAAATTTCTGCACGGGTAGGCCTGGCGCATCTGCAATTGCGATCTTGACTGTCACTTTCTCCATTTATACTTTTGGGGAAATACACCGATACATGGAAGAAGGCAAAGTTAGGCGAGTTTCTCCCGGTCGATGTTTTAATTTCGAAGAATGTTCCTGACAAAAATTAGCAAAACTAGCTGACTCCAATTGCTCACTAGCACCGGGCAGTCGAATGATTTTTCCACCCCCAATCAATTTTACATGGCCTTTCGAAAGAACACTTTATCAACCCATGATTTATTTGCACGATTTATTTGCGAATCATGTAATCCTTTTCGACAAATTCAGAATACGAAAATCACTGGAATATTCTTCAGGATCCTCATCAACAATCTAGAATCGAAATCTTCAAACAAGTCTTTTGGATCATAATAAAATAAACAAATTTAAAAATACGAGAAATAATTTTGACAGCATTACGATGATGCAAAATTCGATACCACCCGCGCGAGCAAGTACCACTACAATATAGTCAGTCAACAAACATGATTTTTCTCGACTCTTCCCACGTCGGTTGCTCCATCAGCCATGCTAGTGGCAAATGCGATAAGCAGGTCGATGCCAGTCTAGCAAGGGCAGGAAAAAGGAATTTTCTGGAGGCGCGAGGGAAGAGCTCTTGATCTCGGGCGAACGCGGGCTCCTTCCTCTATGATAATTACATATCGCGTATACTAATAGACGTTTCGAGCCCAGTCAGCCGAGCTTAATTAAATTGACCTCACCTCGGTGTTGAACGCACGGAATAATGGTAGAGGTACGAGACACCCCCGCCACCTTATTTCATCGCCAACACACATACAGCCAGCACACCTTCCATACTACTAAAACGGAGTGCGCAGTTCCACTAGCCCTGCAACCGAACGATTCCAAGCTTTTGCGACACAAAGCTCAACGTCATTGGTATGCGATACGCGCATATATTTTGAGGACCGAAAATTGCGCGTGTTCAATATTCTCTCGCGGACATGCGGTTCGCCAGGTTAAAACGATAAAACGCACTTCAATCGAAGCGTACACTTGGATTAACAATGAGGGAGCGAGAGAGAGAGCGGCCTCTAATCGACACAATGACATACAAATTGACGATGCAATGAAAACGAATATTACGCGTGGTTCGATACAATTTGTAAAGGCAAATTTTCAAACCAATGAATATTTCAACATCTCGTAAATGGACTACGTCGATAGTTTCGAAATACGTGGTTAAAGAATTTATCAATAATAATAATAATAATAATAATAATAATAATAATAATAATAATAATAATAATAATAATAATAATAATAACAACGGTAACCGTATTCAAGGTGCTTCGAATATTAAATGGCTCGATATTCGTTCAGCACGCATGTAGTTTATTTGGTAAATGTAAACGTGCCCTGTGGGTGAGAGCGACCTGCAACATACCGTTGCTTGAATATCGAATCGGACAGCGGAAATTTGCGAATTACCCAGTTCTTTTTATGCGGATGTGGATGGTTTGGGAATCCGTCATTTGTATTGTGACGTAATAAAATTGTCCCGCGATGTGTATATTTCCGTGGACGAGAAAATTGGACTCATATAAAAGTTCATTTTCTTTCATTAGTTTTGTTTTGACTCATATTTCATCTCGGTGAAATTTGCTTCGCCGAGAACTCTTACTATTTATTATAAGAAGACCAACGAAACGGAATCGGTGTGTCTATCTGAGCAGATGTTAGGTCAGATGGGCCATTTTTTTATATTCTTTACTCAAATGCACTGGTTATCGTGCTGATCGGCGAAAAACGTTGCGTGGTCACGAATTTCCTAGTCCTCTATAAAGCTAGCAGAGTAAAGTCCCCAAAATGGATTTAATGGTTATCAAAATTGTATGGACTTGGCTGTTGCACATTCGTGAAGCACATAAAAAGCACGCAAAAATAATATGTAGTTTCATTTTCAGAAATGGCAAAGAATATCAGGTGCTCTGCTAGCTTGATGTTAAGCCAGTAGAGCACTTTTGATTTCTCATTTCCCGCTAAACGATAAGAGCACAAAATTTTTCAATGGAGCACAAAATTAGCACATCAAAAGCACAAAATTTTGATAACCATTAAATCCATTTTGGGGACTTTGCTCTGCTAGCTTTATGGAGGTATTTCCTAGTCCCATTTCTCCAGAGCCCTTATTCACTCCAGTGAAACGGTCTCTGTGTAAACGGCCTCACCAGGTATAAAAGAGAAAAAACAAAGACTGAACATGCGTTGCGTTCCAACGATGCGAACTTTAACGCCATAGAAAAAACATGACGTTACTTAGCATCAGTCGAACGCTTCGAGAGCTCTGCTTTTTGAACTTACTTATATTTTTTGGCAAATTTAGGCTACGAAACTCATTGAAAAGTTTTGCCTATCGGTCTCTTGATAAAGATCAGCCACCTTAGAGGCTCACGCCTAGTTGCAAATTGTGAAATTTTCCATTTTTGGTCTTCGACGGATTGTCAAAATAGAAAAATTTCAAATATTCTCTAAACTTTTCAGTTCGGTTCGTTCAAAAATGAAGGATTTTTGGGCGATTAGAGATAGTTTCCACGATAAGTCCCTTAACAAACTTTAAGGGCATTTTTCGTAAAGTGACTTTGTTCAAAGTCAATAACCACGATATCTCTAAAATTACTCCACCGATCCAGGCTTCTTATACATATAAACAAGCAGTGCTTGTACGAAGGATTTTTGCTGCATGGTTTTGTTATATTTACGAAAATAGAGCATTTTTAAAATAGGAAATCAATCCTTTTACTTTGGACAGTGGCCGTTTTTTCGAAAATCAATATTTTGTTAAATCCTTCGTCCGAGCACTAAATAATTCCACGCAACAATCGAATGCAAAAATCCATGCAAAATTCGCACAAAGCATCGTATCTACCACATTTATAAATATTTTCCAATACAGAATATTGTAAAAGATACTTAAAGCCATACTCTCTAGTGTAAAAAAAAGTTTAATCTCCACACGTTTTCCCAGAAAAAAATCACGGAATTTCCTCTTTCTCCGGCCACGAGCAACCCGTTCATAAAAAAAAAACATTTTGGACAACAACAAAAGCAGAGGGATGACATAGAGTTTTCGTTCCGTTCCAACTATGCAAATTCCAATAACATGATTCGTCTCATTAATTTTTCATAAACAAAAAAGCCTCAAATCGTAACGGTCCGAGAGCATGTGATGATAAATTTATCGAACTCCTTCTGAGAGGTTAAAGGACGTACATCTTGAAAACTGGAACAAATTAAAAATTAAAAACAAATATTGGCGGAGAGTGGAGATTGAATTGCTAAATGAGGGTAACTTCGTTTATCATGATTTCGAATCAGATGACATTGACCAAAGCATAGTAGGATACGAACATTAGCCAAGGGACCGAAAGCCAAATGCCAAAAAGACGATTAGTTAGGCAGAAGCGAGAGGGAGAAAAGAAGGATGGTAGAACTAAGGAGAAAAAAGTCCCGGTGCGGCAGTGACCGTAAACTCGTAGACTGTTAGACTATACGATGACGGGGAATAAAGAATCCCGCACGCGCAAGAGTTTTTCACCCCCACGGGAACACTTACGCTTACTTTGCTAGTTTTTCCGCGTTTCCTCGTTGATTCTTTTCTCAAGATTTCACACCCATATATATATATATATATATATATATATATATATATATATATATATATACATATACATATATATATATATATATATATATATATATATATATATATATATATATATATATATATATATATATATATATATATATATATATATATATATATATATATGGGTGTGAAATCTTGAGAAAAGATATATATATACACACACACATACTTTAAAAAATATATATATATATATCTCTCTTTTTTAAGTATATGTGTGTGCGAGGCCAGAGCCCAAAGCGCATTTATGTTGGAGATCCTCACGCGTGTCTTCAGCTTTCTTTTCTTCAATTCATCGCCCGTAGGGACACACCGGCAACTTTTGAAAAGTTAACGCCGATTTGGACCCCTCTGTCTCGAGCAGGGACCCATCTCAAAGACACTGTCGACCAATGAAAAAAAATACTAATACCAGAAACATCCCTTTCAATCGAGACGAGTATAGCCATTACGGCCATACGGCCTTTGGGGAAATCGAATGTCATATAGAGCAAAAAGTATAATTATATTTATACCAATACAAAAAAGGTTGTGAAGTTTAAAATAATGTTTTCGGATGCGTTTCAAAATTTCGTTGACCTTTGTTTTTTTTAAATTATTTTTCAAGTCGTTTTTCCCCTGGACCGTTGCCCATTCGAATTTCGAGGGATTGCTTAAAGGTCTTATTTCTGCAATGTTTAGAAGGATAGAGAAAAAAGGCTACGTGGAGATAGAAGCGGGAATAGAAGGTGCGGAAAACAATTGCGACTGACGGGAAGAGCATCTGTTTCGCACTGTACGATTTAACAGAGTTTAGATTCTCATTATCCCCGGAATCCCTGGAGAAAATCGGTTCGAGATATCCGCGAAATCGTACCACCCGAAGAATCATTCACACTTCACTGACGATAATCGAATATTGTTTCCCTATCCCACTCTTGGAATATCCGAGGAAATTATTGTTTGCTAGGGATTGAACGTTTTTTCCATTGCACACACCTATTTTTCCAATAGATTCCAGTTGAAACAAAAATAGAACCGTTTCTCCAACAGGCCATTTTTCGCACAATGGGTGCAGTAAAAATGACAGAAATTGCGATCATGTCGGGATTACTTTTCATCAATGTGATAAGAAATGAAACGAGTGAGAAAGAAACAACAATAAAAGAAAGAGACATTAAACTATCTTCAACTGTCGAGTTGAAGCTTGCATCGCAAACGGACAACATGAGAACATGTGGGAGAAATAAGCCCCTATGATGAGGTGGAGCGACACCGCTGGAAATGACGAGGATCGCTCGTCTCCGTGAAGAATTACGGTGGCCCATTTGCAGAGTTTTGCCTTGCGCACGAGGTGACATAATGAAGCAAAATACAAATGGATGGAACTGACAGAAGTTTATTTCGCACTGCGAGTCTCTTCTGGGCTTGCATATACACAGCAGCCACACGCAGTCTCTGTCGTAGACAGTTCGTTGTACAGTGAGGAGAGAGAAAGAAAAAGAGAGAAAGCGATAGAGAGAAAGAGAGAGGAGTGGAAAAGAAAAGGAAGGCAGAGGAGGAAGAGGAGTTGGAAGAGAAGGGTGCAATTCTCTTGCCTAGAGAATACGAGAATCCCAGCCATAGCCTGTCTATCTTTGTTTCTGGGCTGGTGTCTACTACTCCAAAGTTGTTATCACTAATGGCCACCTGTTATCAGGGCCATTCGATTTTAACTTCTTCCCCTCTTCTCTAGTTGTATTCTCGCGTCGTTGCACTCGCCGCAGGCTCGTTCGATTTTATCCCCCATCCTCGCGCGTCATTCAACACCACCACCGTGAGGAACCGAATACAGAGAGGGGTTACGTTTCAATAAACAAATGTACACGCGTGTATGAAACGTAAGCCGGAACATCATCGTGGGTGCTTCGCCGATAGTCTATGGGTCCCCCGATCCATTAGGACCATTTCCAATATTTCGAGACAACATGTGGGTTTTCCAATTGTTATGTGGGTTAATGGGATCTCGTATTCCATCGCGGGCGTCCGCTTGTATATCAGAGATACACTCAAAAAAAGCTTCGAAAGTGTCATCCGCATTATCAATATCATGCGCATTATCGTTATCGTCATTAGTCGCAAGGCATGCCACTGCCAGGTGGAAACCAGGGCATGTTCTTATCTTCGTGAAAAAGAGATTGGAATCAAATTCCTGCTTCAGCTTTTTCCCGAGGAAACACGAGAAGGACCAGTGCAGGAGGGGGAAAGAAAGAGAGTTGGAGAGGTCTTCCTAGGGCAAGAATAGGAAAGGAGCGGAGGGTGCAAAAGATCTGAGCATATAGGCACTGAAAATCCAAGTCTCGCTCGGTCGCGAAGTGGCCTCGAGTTTATGAACTCCGCTTGTTGGGGTATATGAAATAAGCGCTGGGTCTTTCCGCGGCACTCCAGCTTTGTGCCACTTTGAGATAAACTCCCTCCATCTCGCTCGCCCACTTGCTTTTCCGTCTTTTTCTCATTCCTACGGGTGTACAATGATGGAGGACGCGAAGAGGCCGCGCACAGACGCACGCACACACACAGAGTGAAGACGGAAATTACTTCTCCAGGATTTCGGGTTTTTCTCTCCGGTATCCCGGATCTCATCTCGGTGGTCCACATCCTCCCTTACCTCTTTCTGGTCTGCGTCTTTGCACGTACTTGGGTTGACCTCGGCGGGACTCGCTTTGTACGGGACCAAGGAGTTCAAGGGAAATATATGGCTTGGAAAAAATGGCGGATCGCCGGACTTCTTGATAGTCAAACGTGGAAGCGATTTGCCGCGTTCATCTCAAGGATGTATTTCCGTTTGAGAAATAATATCGGTTTGTCGTGCATTCGATCCGGGTAAGTGTACTTAGTGTACGGGTAAGTGGAACTTGAAGAAGAGCTTCATTCCACCAATGAAATCGTTTGGGCCTGTATGGGCTTGAGATGAAGTTGTTGCTTGTTGTTCATTTGCCTTTTGTCGTATGAAACATTCAAATATTGAGTCTCGAGAATAAAAGGCTGGACTCCCAAACCCATACACCTAGTTAAAAAATCGAATATGTCACTTTTGACGAATTCTCAAAATATGAAATCTGAAAAATAGTCTCTGGATATTTCAAGTCGATAAGTTCAAAATTTAGGGACCTAAGGGTATGTTTCGCGATCCGGCGAACTTTAAGGAGTTTCGGGACGATTGACGATAGGTTACCAATTGATTGGAATTTATGCGGAAGATTCATTGTCATATACTGAATGCACCCTCTAAATTTTAAATCGATCGTCTACACCGTTTCTATAAAATGTACAGTTCAAGAAACACTTTGTTACATCGGGAGATGCCTATGCGCATGGCTGAATGACAGTTTTACGGACGAAATAATGTGTAAAAATGTTTAAAATGTTATGAAACACTGTCAAATCACTCAGTACATTGTGACACTGATGCACAAAATTGTCATAATGTGCTGAGTGAAAAACTGTCAAACCACCCAGTAGATTATGACAGTTTCGACACTCGTTGCATTGTGACAATTCGGCCTATGTTGGAAGGGGTTTCTTCAATTGTGAATTTTATATAAACGGCGGAGACGGTCGATTCAAGATTTTAAGGGTACATTCACTATTATGACAAAGAGTTTACTGTATAAATTGGAATCAAATGGTAACATATAGTCAATTGTCCCGAAACTCTTTGAACACGTCTTTCTCAAAATGCTTTTATTATAATCCGTGACCACGATATCTCAAAAAATCACTGCACTCATGAACTTCAAATTTTGCAAGCTTCTTCTACATACCAAAAAGGAGTGCTTAAACGAAGGCATTTTTTCCTATGTATGATTTATATTTTTTTTTAATTCTTTTTTCTTGTCCCTGCTTCGGCGAACGCTTCGCTTATTGTAGCTTCCCTGAGCGGGGTACTTCCCCTTATTACATTCCCCACCATTTTCTCCACTTCACATCCCCACTCGATCCCCACCTTCCGTGCATCATTTCTATTTCATCAATGAAAATAGAGCCTTTTTCACCGAAAATCGATACTTTCACTTTGGGCTTGGAGCACCGGATAATTCCGTGCAAAAACTAAATGCAGTTGATTTCTTCATCCCGGGTGATTTGTTACCGAGCAGCAGTGGTCACCGCAAAGTACGTTTTTCAAGGAGCGGTCTGCATAAACCTTTGTATCAACCACTTTTATAAATATTTTTCGATAAAAACTATTACTACAGATACTTAAAACCGTACTCTTTCGTGTAAAAAAAATTTTGAAAACCCGCACATATTTTCAGAAGACATTAACAAAAATTCTTCTTTTTTCCGGCCACGAGTTACATGTAACCCGTTAATATCTTAGCAATATCATAAAATTGCAGTCTCTGTACATTCGTTGTGTCTGGCTGAAATCAAGCTAGTAGGGTAAGAAAACGATCATTGGAAAATCAACTATTCTTGGAAGTTTTATCTCCCTGTTTGAAAGAATTTGGCATGACAAGGGCTAAAGCTTTTTTCCCAACTTTCGATAGGTCAAAATAAACGCTTTGAGGATTTTCCTGCATCACACTTGGTCTGGACTTATCAAGTAGAACCTGAGACAATGCAATGTCCCTTTTAAAAGGACAGTGGCGCGCAATATTATTCACCATTTATAAAGGAGCTCTTCAGCAAATACTCATTGCAGAGTTTCATCACCTTCAATCATTATCTGATTAAATTTTCCGTTACCTTGTTCACCCATCAAACTTGATAGAAACGGAGCTTTCTTTAACTGTGTAGAAAACGTTTTTCGTTTTGCATATTAACCCTTCTGCTCCGCGCTTTTGTTCGAAAATTATAACTTTAACCAACTTTATTTTTTAACTCAATATAATATAATTGAAACGAACAAAATTGTATGAGTAATGTTGCAAGGTTATTTCATGATATTTTAGGAAACAAGGTTGTTCGCAAAGCCCGTCATACTTTACACTTATATGTTGTGTCCTGAACCAAGAGGAAACTATTTCTAAAGAATTCCACCAAAAAAATTCGGCAACAAAAGTATTGTTTCTGGCCTATTAGACGCTATCTGGGGGATTCTCCGTCAATTCAGCCACTTTGTATTCCACCATCTCAGATCTGCCCCATAATGGGTTATATCAAAGTACTACTAAAAGGCATTGTATGTGAATTTTTTCAGATTTTTTAATTCAACATTTTAGAAAATGCCGTTTTTTTCAAATGAATATATCTCGGGAACTAGAAGTAACTGAAAAAAAAGTCTAGACATAAAAGTTGTAGTTTTGTGTTAGCTTTCGAGCGGATGACTTGAAATAATTTTTACGTTCCGGTAACGCTGATTGCTTACCAAAAAAGGGGGAAATTATTTTTTTATTCAAAAACAGCCATTTTTTGCTGAAAAAATTACAGAGTCTTCCAGTATGTCTGGCGATTTTTTTGCGATATTGTCAGACATACTGGAAGGCTCAGTAATTTTTTCAGCCCAAAAAAGGCTGTTTTTGAATAAAAAAATAACTTCCCTCTTTTTTTGGTAAAAAATCAGCGTTGCCGGAACGTAAAAATTATTTCAAGTCGTCCACTCGAAAGCTAACACAAAACTACAACTTCTATGTACAGACATTTTTTTCAGTTACTTCTAGCTTCAGAGATATATTCATTTGGAAAATAAACGGCATTTTCTAAAATGTTGAATTAAAAAATCTGAAAAAATTCCCATAGAATGCCGTTTAGTAGTACTTTGATATAACCAATGATGGGGCAGATCTGAGATGGTCGAAAAAAGTGGCTGAACTGACGAAAAATCCCTCATATAACATACGTCAGAAATTTATTAAAAATTCACAATGTGTTCGCCAGATTATATTATGTCGGGCCAAATGCATATATGCGTTTCCCGGAACAACAGGGTTGAATTTGGTAACCGATTTTCCATGTAATATGATGCTAAAATCCATACCCGACGTACAACCACGAGCTCAATTCCCGATATGCAGTTGCGGGAAGCCACAGGCAAAAAGTAGTACAATACATGTTTACAGTGTTTAGTACATTTGCAGGGATAAATCTAACAGCTAACGGGTCAAGCTGAACTTAATCAAGGTAAGGCAATAGATATCAACACAAGGCTTGTAATTACGATTTAGAAACTGCAAACTTTTTCATCATTATCACTTTTATGTTTTTGAAATACACTTCCAAACGTTCACGGTTACTATAACCCTGTTAACACATCAAACAGCCCCGACTCGCAACGCTGAAAACACAGATGCTATAGTCGGTTTAGTCGCGTGTGCCCGTGTGGTTAGAAACAGTGCATACAACGAAACGCGGATACTCGTCTCCATGGCAACGCGATGGTCACTCTCCATGGGGTTGAAGTTTGCATCATTGGCATATAATGAAAAATAGTTTAAATTCCTGATCGTCATTATTGGCCGAAATCATATTCTGCAAATTTAGGATTTAAATTGCCAAATAAGGAGCCTAAAAAATATCTGCGTGATTTTCGTAGCTTAAAATTGCTAAAGGAAATTAGAGAAACGAAAAAAAAAAGAATTTTCTTGCGTTCCACCGATGCAACCTTCAACATCATCACTTTCCAACGTTGACTTATGCATTACTTATCCTGGAGCAAGGCTAGTCATAAAATTAAACATTACGGGATGACTAGATACTTTTTTTAAATGTTAAAAATTACAAAACTGACACCCTGCCGAAAAAAAAAGTTCGACTTTCGAGGGAAAAATCTACTTCAATCATCTGGTACTAACAAATGGATAAACATACTAAAAAATCACGGGGTCATACAACAGAGAGCAGTATAACCTACACCCCGTCCGAATTGGATGTGAATTGGACGAAGATATTTTAAAATACGAGTACATCGTTTCGTAAAACATAATTTCAGTAAAAACGTACAAAAAAGGTCATCGTAGAGGGCGACCCGACCCTCCACAAAAATCGTCACAACTCACCCTATTTTTGAAATATCAAGCTTACGCAGACCCCTCGAAGAATCCGGGCTTTCATGCTCTAGTCTCCCTGACACGAGTACAAGGATCATTTCAAGTTCGAAATTTAGGTCAACCCCGAGGGGCTGAAAAAGCCCAAGTGCCGCTTGCCCTTCTTAACACGTTTTCCGCATCCATACGTGAATCGACGGATGCTGCAGTCGGAGGATGTTCCCTAATTTCTTCTTTTCAGCATAGTTTCGGAACGTTCTAGACTTTGCTCTAAGCCAACGAGTTTGGCGTCCTATTTTTTCCATCCCTTTCTCGACTTCCGGATCATTTGCAGCTATTCCTTCCTCTGTCTTTATCGTCGTTCCAAAACCTCTTTACCACTCCTACCGGCGATATTGTTCAATAACCCATCCCGCAAAACCGCACACAATATCGGGAATAACCGAAACCTTTATCGTATATCTGCATATTTGCGTGTGTACGACATAGACAGACGGAAGACTCCCATTCGTTTGGTCTTCCATACACACCTTCGAGCGAGTACGTTTTTGATGCGATTCCCACCGCAGCCTGCACTCGGCCCCGGAGCACGATTCCACACAACCAAACGAACATGCAAACATACATAGGTAACTATATAACGGGATACCCTAGACGATATGCCCCATTTATTCACGCCTAATGCATTGGGTTATCCGTATATACGAGATCCTCTGCACTGTATGTATCGCGAATGTGGCAAGCCGGCTTACCCGTCCACACAACTTCGATAATGGACATCGATTATCCGGAAATGGAAAAAGAAATTGCATGGATTTTAATTTTTCCGGGATATGCAATCTGCTGCGAAAGTGGAGCGGAAAGCAAAAAAAAAGCAGCAATGAAGATATTCGGGAAGGCATGTAGGTCATTGTTTCGTCGGTCATCCGGGTGGAGTTTGGCACGTCAGTGGATAGGGCTGCAGATTCCGATAGGATAGAAATTGCGCAAGGGTAGACGATGGTCATCCATTAATTGGTAATTCAAGACGAGGATTCTCTCCCTATCGTTTTCCCGCGCTCTCCTGCTCCAAGCGTTTCGTTGCGATGGAAATGCCCGAAACCAGAGCGCGATACGATGACAACCGAGTACGCTGGAGCTCAAGCGGATGGTCTTGTTACTTGTACCGCTGGATTTTGTTCCTCTGGTGCGCTAAATGCACCGTTAAAGCTGAAGGGGAAACGTGAACACTCGACTCACTTGCCATTTCACGAGTCTCATCATCGCAGCTGAGATCATCGCCATGCCAGTCGTTCCAGCGTATGTTCCACGTTCCTCATTCTTGACGACGTGAGGCATCTACAGCCATCGCGTCAATGAGAAGTATTTCCTCAGGAACCGAAACCCTTCCGCAAATCTTTCCCCCCTTTATCCTGCCCTCTTTCATTCTATCGGATCACCAACGTCGAAGCAAGAAACCTCGTCTCTCTCTCTCTCTCTCCCGCTCTTGCACACACACACACACACACACACACACACACACGCACACACGCACACACGCACGCACGCACACACACACACACACACACACACACACACACACACACACACACACACACACACACACACACACACAGACACACACACACACACACACACACACAAACTCGTTTCCTCTCTTTTCAATACTCCTCTAAGCCACCACCGCAGCCTGTACCGATGGAAGACTCGTACGAATATCGGAAATGGGAAACGGAGACAGAAGAGTCTGGCTGATGATCCGATTATCAGATTCCATCCAGGACATTTGGGATTTACCGGTTCGAAAAAGTTTATCCCGGCTGCTTTCAACCGTTCTTCATTTTTCTTCAGACAATACCTACCCTTCGTGGCAATCTTTCGCGCACGTTGAGCTATTTCCGAACGCCCGATAATCACGGATGAATATCATAATGCGCGGAGATCAAGATATTAAAAACATATGACGAACCAATGGTTGGTTGCCCTCTGTTCGCGAAATAGTTTTATTCGCTGAACTTGGCACCTGTTTCCCACGAGCAGTGTTGGAGAAGTTCTTCAACAGGTAAAATCGTATGAACACCGTGTCGAGATCCCGGCTCATCGAAAGTACAATTAGGGCGATAAAGGGGTTTAAGGTAGCACGTGTACAGTACCTAATCAAAAGAGAGTTTCATACTGTGAAAACATTTAAAAATCCATCTTTTAATATTTAAGTAGTCGTGGTGTATTAAAGTGAATAAAATCACTTGATATTTTGTTCTGCAATTGTCGACACCGGTTGGGATGGGCGGTTGGGATTCATCGACGGTGGTCCGTAGCGTCAAGCAGCATTGAGTATCGTGATTACTCGGATGGGTGACCGCTTAGCCGTGCACCGGCTGGCACATCAACCAGAGAGCGGAAGACCAATACTTCCGAAACGTTGGGGTAGATACTTGAGTGCACCAGAAAATCAAAAGAATACGGGACCACCCGTACCGGTACGGGTTTCCACAGTTTCCCCGTACCCACGGCAAATGTGGTAAAGTGTAGCTTAAGACAGCTGTGGACGCAGCGGAGGTTAGATTAGATTAGCGAAGTGAGGGTAGGGAGTGACGAGGAAGCGTTCCATTGGGAAAGTTAATACTAAAAAAATCCCTACGGTATGCCCCGAAACTTAGGAAATTAGAACAAAAAGGTAAATATGCTCTGCAATCATTTTTTTAGCCATCTAATTGCGAAATACAAATACGGCCGAACAAGTCGATCATGACGCATTTTCCACCAGAATCGATACTAAACCTATGCCAACGTAGCCTTTATACATTAGATCAGTCCAGCAGCTAAGCCTGGTCGAGTTTTCAAACACACACCCCTGTGTGGGTTCTAGCATGTAAAAAAAATAGCAGACATTTGATAATCAGATAGGTGCTCGTACTCCCCCGAAGTGCGTGCAGCCTTGCATGTCGATTTCTCTGTGCCTGCAAGCATTCTCCATCTTTTCATAAGCAACGCGAACGCGAAGTTCGAGAAGTACAACGACAGTCTTGATTATCCGGTATAACGTGGAATCGGAATTTCATGACGCACACAGTCTCGAGCTCCCCTCACGAGGCAGGCAGGAGCAGCGGCTTCTCGCTGACAGACGCATGTCGAGAGTCGCACTCTTTTACTACTACCATCATTGCTGCTGGTTCGGAACATGGAATCTCTGGAGCGTATGCATAGATATTCACGTATATCCCCCGAGGTTGTTCAATCCTGTGCTCTCTTGGGGATTTAGGTCAACCTGACACTCCTCTCTCACTCTCGCTCCTTTTCGCCCTCGCTGTCTCTCCTTCCCTTTCCCTCGTAATGCTCCTGTTGTCACTCACGCCAATTGACAGGAATGTATTTTATGCTCATACCTCGAACACCAAACATCCCCGTTTCGACGTCCTATTATCGATAGCAGCCCCTCGCAATGTTTCGTAAATATTTTGCAGAGAATTGGATCATCCGTATGAGAAGCTTTTTATCTGCGCAATACCAGATGAAAATGGATTTTACAGCTGTCCCAATTTCAACCGTTCAATTCCAAATTCCTATTTGGTACTGGTATTCGCCGAACACATAACACTTTACTCTTCTGTTTGAGTTGCATGATCCTTCGTTTGGAAGCACCAATGGTCTTGGTTGTTCACCCTATTACTTTTCAGGCTGCTTAACGCGCTAGGCAACTTCTCAGAGAAAACTCTTGGGCCAAACCTGTCTCCCTGCCATACATCTATGTCTTGTCCTCTCTCTCTCTCTCTCTCTCTCTCTCTCTCTTTCTCTCGCTTACCCCAAACGATTGTTAACTTAGCAGCGGTGCCTCGGTGATTTGTCATCACCGTGACAGCAGAAGTCGCAAAAGTGAGGGGACATAAAGACCAAAAGAAGTTTCGAGCTCTCTCGAGCATTGACAACCCCCTTCGTAAGGGTACGCAAGTAGGCCCTTCCCCGAGTATACGACAACATGCGAAACACAACTCTTCGCACGCACGACTGTTTGTATGTGTTCAATGGATTCTACGCTTACTCAGCCCATGTTCTCTCTCAACCCACCCCCGTGTCACTGATCATTCCATTTGCGAAGCACACATTGCGCATTACCTCGCGCAGGTGTTCTCCCTTTCGAGACCGGGTAGGCCATTGTTCGTAGCGTTCTTTTTACGTTTCGAAAAGAGTGGCGAAAAATCGATTTACGTTCCCATTGAAAATGTGAAAAAAATACGATGAGCCGTGAATATAAATTCGGGCAAATCGCCCAATACTTTGTTAGCCCATGGAAAATTGGTGACTTTGCGATCCGTCGCGGCGACGAGGTTTATCAACGAACGGCCGTTAACGGGTGGCTTAAAATGGCTGCGAGGTTCCAAACGGCCACGAGTGAAATGTTTCCACGATATAGAAGGCTTGAAAATACGTACGTGGTGTTAAACACGTATCCGCAGTTGCGAAATTTCCACCGGGGATTTACGTCGTTACTGGCCGCTGGTTATACGGCGCATCAGTTATCGGAGCCATTACGGGTACGATAGTCAATTTCGTATCATACATAGCCGCAAACTCGCCAACCCGGACTACAACGTCTATCCTGCCTCTTCCCTTCCCGTTGTTGCACTTCGGTGCAAAATCGGCTGGATAAAAGTTTAGAACAGCAACCCTCGGGTTGACATAAAATGACAATGCATTTTACACGCAACAATGTCCGACGGCGGGCTATTGGATAGGTTATCTACGTGGACGATCAGTTTAGATTATCGACCTTCCAATATAGTTGAACGATCAGAGATACGTGTTTCTAGGATCCCAGCATGATGGGGAGCAGGCGTGGGTGCGAGAGAAACAGCTCTGGTCTGACGCTAGGGCTGACGACAGAGCGAGAGCGAGACGGAAAATGTACTTCGCATCACGTTAAGGTGAGGCAGTCGCTCAATCGGTAACAAAAACTAATCGACTAGTTTCGTTGGTGGTGCAATTGTGCTGAAGGTGGGTTGCACCCATCTACACACGTGACGATTTAATTTGCGGAGATTCATTGCCACTTGGAAAATACTATGATTGGAGATTTTGGATAGAACCAAAGCACGATTGAGGGTGTTAATCTCGCTTCAGGCTACACGTCTACGAGACGGCTGCTTGTACTTTGAAATGTGCATCTTTTGCTACTGCTGCAATGATCAGTGGTCGATTACACGCTGTTGTTTCACCTGGGGAAATTAATACAGTACAAACGCAAAGCTCACCATTTTAGGCGAGTCTCTTTGAATTCCGGTGGGATCATGTCCCCCGAAGATACGCCGTTTTTATCGCTCACCGCTCGCAATCACTCGCGGCGGTCTCGACTTTTGACGCCTTCCTATGAGCAGTGGAATAAAAGAACGTGTTAACGAGGGAAAAGCCTTTTTTGCTTACAAAATTGTGTCGCCAGAAACGTGGTCGAGGTGCATCGTGCAAAAAATGAAAGAAAAATGACCGGCGTTCCAAGAGGGCCGTTTTGGCGTCAAAGCGTCTGTCAGTTCAATGGACCGCTCAACACGGAGCCACGTCGATGTTAGTGGGACACTCGTGGTGTGGCGGAAAAAAATGAAATGCCACCTCCGTACATAATCGCGCTGAAATGAAAGATACCGGCGCATTTTTTCCGCTGAAAGGCACCAGAAAAACGCAAGCTTGCTCGTGATTATTGCTTGCGACCCAAAGTGATTCGTGGCGACGTGTGTTCGTGTCGAATCGTCAAAACTCCATGAACGTTTTCAATAGTTCGTGTCTTTAATGGCTCATTTTTCGACGTGGTGTTAGCCATTCGAGACTTCCAGTTCCTTTTTGGCGTTGGTTTTTCTTTTTGTACTTGAAATATGTATGCTTATTCAAAATATTTCTACAAACGCGGAATTGATGTTTAGAGTATAGAAAAAATCGCGAAAAACTATGGAAAAATAGAAATATAATTGGAGCTCGATGCATGAGGTGGCAGTTTTTATAGCAAACGATTGCAAAAAGAATACGCGCAAAGTGGAGTTTCAAATCAAAGCAGAAAATAAATGAGCGACGGTAAAATGAAAGAAGTTTTTGGGTCAATGTGCGAAAGAAATTTGGATTTTTATATACTTTTTTCTAAATCCATATTGATGCATTTTCATCCCCTAAAACAAATTCACCATTTATTTCATCCGGAATCCTAAACTTTTCTTAAGAAATCGTCAAAAATGTAGAATTGGATGTTTTCCGCATTCAGCCGGCGTAATTTTCAACTTACAACGAAAACTCGGTGATGAGCCGTGAAATCGTTGGGAAATCAAAATTCGAAAATTTCCAACAGCCGTAGCGTCGGTCTTGTTTGAGTCGCATAAACTTAATAAAATGGGGGGGGGGGGGTTGAAATGGATTTTGGTATATTTAGAGAATGCCGCTCGATTCATTCCACTATCTCAATTAGTTTCCCCGGAAAGTCTACTAAACAAAATGGCCGTAAAAGAGGAAAAAAGGAAAAATTGGTGGAAGTCGATGCTACGTGCTTGAAATTCTGCTAAAAATGAAAAATTAATCCAACCTCAATAAACCAAATGGCATTTTAAAGATCAAACGATAACGAAGAAAATGAGAGCAGAATGAAGGACCAAACGGAAGCAGACAAAAAATAATCAACAATTCAGTGAAGCCATTAATTTTTGGCCATGATCGGAAAGAAATTTATACTTAAATATTTTCTTCACAGCCATAAATTAACATATCGATGTGTTTTATAAAATATCGAAAACCCTTAATTTTTATTAAAAATCACCGAAAATGTATGAAATGTTTGCCCTTTTAAGCTTGCTATCCGGAAGAAAAAAACGAGAAATACGTAAGCTTTCATTTTGTCCCCCCTTCAAATTGTTACTCGTTGCATTCAATTTAATGCACCCCTTTTAAATGTAAGGTGAAATAAAAAAAAATAAAGGGGTGGTTTATCCCTTAATTATTGTTTTTTTTAACGTACTCATGCTGCATACCTAATCGTTTAGCATTAAAATAATTTTCGCTTCTGTTTCACTGAAATGGGTGGACCACTCGCAGGAAAAACCGCCAAATCAGCCCTTGGAATGCATTCACCCCAAGGGGTGGTTTCACTCTTAAAAACCGTTTTTCCACCGACCAAAAAAAATACGTATCTAAAATAGTTTCGATGCTCTACCACATTAAATGAGTTTCAGCAAGATCGAAGGCGGATACCAATGACGATGTTCCTCGTAGAACCGTTGCAAAGTGCCGGGTCTTTTGGCAAGATGAAAATAAATGCGTCAAAAGTACATAATATAGATCGTGAAATGTGTCCGGGTGATTCGCACGAGGTATCAATGAAATTCAAGCATCGGTTTTCCAATAAAAACACTACGTAGTAAACAGTGACGACAGGGTAGAGTAGATATTGAATTTCCCAAAGTTTGTACGACTCTCGACTCGTCTATCGGACGCGCTAGCTGGTTCTCACGGCGTCCCTGTAGAGGGCTACAGTTGGTGAGCGTAAGAGGCGAATAGGGAGGGGGGCAGAGGGGTCGGAGCGGAAAGAGGGATGGAGTGAAAGTGTCGAGCGTGTACGAGAGACCCTTGGCCACGGAAATCGTGCCTTGGGATATAATGGAACAGCTCACACCTACCCACGTGACTCGCCACGGCTTTCACTCTTCCGCTTTGCCCTCTTTCTCTCTCTCTCTCTCCCTTCGTAGGTGAGAGCCGCGTACGTCGCGATGCCTCGGCACACACTCGATTCTCCCAGACCTCTCATATTCCAACAGCAGCAACGGCAAAATGTTCCTACTTTGTATATAGACGTATATATGGCTTTATAGTACACGGAGCGCACCGTCGTCATGGGGGTTTTGTACAACATAGGGAGGACACCTCACTCTCCCTTTCACCCGTCCAACGAGTCTAACAAACACCCATTTTCAGACAATGAATATTTTAGTGCCCGGACACCGACTGAAAGCAAAACACGAGGCGCCAACTCCAACGCCTCCACCAGGATATTCTCGTTCGCCCAGCTCTCTCTCTCTCTCTCTCTCTCTCTCTTCCTCTCTTCCTCTCTCTCTTCCACTCTGTTTGTATTTGTTTTTTACACTCGACAAAGAACGTCTCCCCCAACAACCATCGAGCTCCTTGACGAGGACAAAAAAGAAAGGACGAGAATATAGTTTCTGGCGAAAGGGCGAAGTTTGAATTTTTACTCAGATTGCCGGTCATCCCTCAATTTAGGGCCAGCCCACGTTCTCCCCAAAGGGTGAAATGGGTTATAGAATCGATTTGAGGTTCGAGTGAATACGAGATTTTTTTTTTCGCTGACCATGAAAGTTCCCACTGGCACATGGGGAAGATCGGTAAAGATCGGAAAAATTAATTTTGTGCGGAAGCAGCGGCTTGGAACTGGTACCGCAGAGACATCACTTTTGTTGGTTTCGTGAAGTTGATCAGTGATCTGTCTTGCCCTATTGAGCTCAAAACTTTTCTTCATTATTATTTCTCACTTGCCCGTCGAGTTTCCTGGTTTTTTTTTCGGGCTCTACAGTTTCTGCCGTTTTTGCAAGCCTTGTCTACAGCGTCCCGGTGCATATTCAGAAAGGATCATCAAATGTTCAGGTGGATTCAAGCATTTGAAGCAATCGAGCCAGGATTCTGACCGCGACCTTCGAAATGTCAGCCCATGGCTAGACTGCCTGACCGCTGCTTGTCCATTAAGGGGTTATACTGAGTTGTAGAAGTCGCAAAATCAGTCTTTTTAACCCAATACATTTTGGCAGGATATCATCTCAGAAAATGTTCCCTGAAAAGGCTAAGGTGATCGCATCAAAATTGACGGCTTTATAGGGTGCTATGTTAACGCTCGTCGGAACGCTCGGAGCGTCTTTCAATACGTTAAGGGGAGGTATACACCTAGGGCCCCGGAAAAAAGGTCATTTTCGTGATTTTTTTCGAGGAAAACTATTTGAAATTTCGGATTGGGGTTTTAATTATCTAAAAGTATATACAATCAAAAATATGTTCAATTTTCTTTATTTAAAAATATCAAAATTATACAAGGACATTGTATAGTCCTTGGAGCGTCGTAAAAAAATCGGTACCCAAAATTTCTCGGAAACCAATGAGCCGATTGCCTTCAGGTTTTTTGTGGTTATTCCATACACCATTATCTAGTATCCCTCAATCAATACTCCCATCGAACCCGCGCCAAGTTTTAAAATTTGCTATTTTGGAATTTCTTTTGATTAATCATAGGATAAACTGACATACTAACCAAACCTGTTTGATTTTTTTATATTAGATAATTTGCTTCGTCGGACGCTTCTCGGACATCGACTGTAAATCGATTATAATTAAATATTATTACCCAAAAAAATACAGTGTTCATCGGATGACACTTTTGAAAATACCTAATTTTTCGTAGAAATGTACCATCACGATTTCCTTTTTAAAAAATCCCAAAAATGAGCTGTTTTCGACTGTTACGACTATGCATAACGCGTTAACGTTGACCAACAAAACGAACAACGAGAGTTACCGCCTCGATGATTGAAAATCTCGCTTCGTTTCCCGAAACATTCTACAACGCCCACTCTCTTGGGAATCTCGAAACTCCACTACCGCCGACTTCCACTTTGCCGGTCGTCGATGAAAATCCTTCCTGCGCTCCGTTCAACCGACGGAGGGTAAGTCGAAACCGGCGCGATCTGCGTCATCCACAGCTGTCGACAGTTATCTTTGGAGAAGTCGGCGATAGATCGATAGTGGATAAGCAATGTTTCGCATAAGTGTAGGCTAAGGATCAAGTGAACAAAGCATCTTCACCAAGCGGTCGAAAGTTTAGGAGCTCATGTTCACAGACTAATCTACAATCGAACGTAGCATCAGATGTTTCCCGATGTCATTCCCCATGAACATCATACATACTTTCCTCCCAACATGAATGCCTAAATTGATTGGATTGTACTATACTCCACCGCACAGCTAGGCATCAATTTTTTGTCCGCACACAAAAAAGAGCGTGCCGGGCCAGCAAAATCCAAAAAAAAATCGGATATGCGATCACATTTTTTCTCGCCACGTCTGACCATCTCGCTTTAATTCATCGGAACACGGGGAGGGGAAAAAAGTGATCATTGGAAAACCGGGGTGGAGGATCGAAAAATTCGTAGGTAAAAGTGCAGGCCGGTGGACCATTGTCCAGCTGTCCAACAACGTTCGGACCCTATCCGCCAAAAAAAAAACGTTCACCGTCCCTGCCGCTCACGATCCCGTACGGGCCCTAATAATGTCGAATTGATGCGGAACGCGCGGCGATCTCTTCTGCGGCAATTGTGTTACGCGGGCCTTCGCGGACGTTGTCCTTTTATTAGCCATTTCTGGGAGGGGAGACGAGCAAAAAAAAATGCCGTACACGCGTGGAACGGCACAGAGTAGCATATTTTTTTCTAGGCTGAACTTTTTGTCTTTTTTCGTCGTCATCGTGGACGGGGGACAGCTGCGGCTGTTTTTGCCCGGGACCATCACGCCGGACTGAGGAGAATTATACGTCAGCGGTGTGTACGGTCAGTCGGCGAGCACACTCGATACGGGTAAACAACAGAACCCGAGAGAGGCTATTGCGATTGCCATCGCGAAAATCGCCAAGAGAGAATGGCAGACGCAACGAGACGTCCGAGCGTCAAGGATAGCGGACATCAACATAGGAAAAATAGGTAATTCATCTCAGCCTGATGCTCTTCTGTCCTACTCGCGTGCCGATCGCCGCCAGAAATGGGAATCGGCATAGGTGTACCTTAGGCATCTTACGGAATGCACGCCCGAGAGGGAAAAGGACGGCCCCTGTTTTCGACCAAGAGCAGCGAGACGGGAAAAAAAAAACGTTTTTCTCTATTGTTTAGCGAGTATGTACTGGAGAACACGTGGCCGCGGTGGTCATCGGATATCCAATACCACTCGGCCGGAGAGACCGAAACACCTTTCTCCTCGAATCTCCGCTGTCTCGTGGCTATTCTACCGGAGAGCAAGGGCCACCAGAGAGAAAGAGAGAGAGAGAGAGAGAGAGAGAGAGAGAGAGAGAGAGAGAGAGAAAGAGGGAGAGAGAGAGACAGGGAACATCGAAGTACCGACAGCACGCTTCCCTTTTAGCTCGATCCGACCACGCGTTTTCCGCTTCTCGCTCGTACCAGTATCCATCATCGCGACGCAGAAAAAAAACGGGGGAAAACATAGCGAAGACAAAAAATTCCCGTACTTTCTTTTTTGCTCTTCACCCCTGTTTGGCTCGTGCTGCGCACACGTTGCAGGGCTCGATCCCGCCAAAAAGGTACTTGCAGGGACCGACGACGACTCAATTTTACTATACTTCCTTCTACTGGGCCGGTTTGAAATTCCGAACTTTGAATGCTCCGACGGTTTAAAATTCCTAATTTTAAGCGGTAATTCCTAATTTTAAGGAGAATTTTCAAGAATTCGATTTTTTTTTCTCGCTCAATCGGTGCTTTATCATCATAAGAATAAGTTACTATTTGATTTATAGCACGAACATTTTTTTCCACCGACTGAGCGTATAACGTAAGCCCACCTCTGGCACGGCCATAGAGTAAAGTAAAACTTTGAAGGCGTTTTTCTCGAAACAGCTTTTTTCAATTGGCGTGACAAATGACTTCAACATTTATCACTCGATTTATTTCAAATTTAAAAGTTATGTTCATAATTGCATTTCGCAGAAAAGTACGTACGGAATTTCTGATTAATCGAGAACTTTTCATTTTATGAGCAGTTTTATATGAAATTTTTCACCGAAAATTAATTTCTTAAGTTCAAATACCTACAACTTTTGAATAAAACAATATTTTTTAAATTTCGTACGTACTTCTCTAGGTATTCTAATGTAGATTGACGAGAATTTTTGTTTTTCGTTCTAGGTAAAAAATTGTGGATGCTAAATGTCACGCCGCGAAGGGCCTGAAAAAAGACAACAAAAGAAACCATTAGTAGGTGGCCACTTTGATCATCGAAAAAAAATATATTTTTTCCAACAGCTTGATATTCATACTAAATAGATGTGTAATTAATTTTATGAGTGAATCACTTTTTCATACGAAAAATAATTGTTAAATTCCCACATGATTTAATACCCGTTACTGTGGCCTAACCCCTTAATGGTCCGACATTACAAGTTTCGTAAAGATCGTGCCAACGAAAGTCTACACTGAGTGTAAATGATGTAAAACGTATAATGTCATCTAGACACATTTTAAAATTGACGTAAAATCACTTCCTAATGAAAAAAAAATCTTGAAATAATTCGTCGTTTTATTGAAAATTTTGAAACTTTTCAAAATTCCATAGCTGAAATATTTTGACGGTGTTCAGATTCATTCGTATTAGCGGGCTACATCCACCCAGGTGGGTGAAAAAATTGCATTTTTCAAAAATATTTTGATTCGATAGGATCACCTGTTAGCCATCACCATTTAATGAATATTCCCTGGAAATTTCATCGAAATATTCCTCAAATTGGATGAGCTGCAGCTTCTAACAGTCCGCGCTTTGCTCGAACCATTGTTTTCAAAGTCGATGGACATGATATCTTCAAAACCACTTGATTAATTGTTTCCAAATTTACAGGCGATACGATGAAAAACATTTCAAGGTCGTTGACGATCTCGCGTCTTTTTAATCGATCTTCCTTTTGTAATAGTTACGTCAAAATGACGACTTTTTTCCTGGATTTTGTATGCTCGAGATTTAATTCGTCGCCAGGGTGTGGAAAGATAAATTAATCGACCATCGTCAACAACTCGTATTTATCGTTAACATGGATAAGCCGATTGGTTTTAATATTTCAGATGGACCATTTAAGCTGGAGAGTGTCCACCAGCGAACGTCGCAAAAAAAATGTCATCATCTGCAGGCGACCATGTTTTTGTTGTTTTTTTCCTGTATTTTTTGGCGACTTTTTTTTAAAGCTCGCAATATATTCACCTTTGTGTTAACAAAAAAATACGTTTCTTTTTTACCAACCGTTTCCCCAAAAAATCGAAATTTGGCCATTTCTCGGGCCTCTAGGTAGATGTAGCCGCTTAATAGTGAAAATGCACTTCCTGAAAAGCTGTGGATGGAGAAGAGAAACCATCTCGTATGTTGGAAACTCGCATGTTGCTTCCTCGTCATTGTATTGCGCTCGCGGAGTTTCTCCTGTGAGCGGGTCGTGTTTTTTCAGCCGCGGCTTTACGGGTAGCTTCGCGGGCGGTATTAAATGATAAGGAAGCGATCGGTAAGTGTCTGATTTTCACGATTTTTTTCTAACTGTCTCGCGTACTCTATCCATATGAACAAAATCACATTTTTCTCAAAATCGCAACCATCAAGAAATTTTACCCAGATCGAATACTCACCAAACATCAATGACACTACTTTTTTTTTAATCGCCTGGCATCTCTAAATTTAGGAGAGGTTTATCGCGTTTCCTAATAATTCAATAATTATGTTGAAATTTTCATCGTTGGAATGCAACGAAAATGCTTTTTTAACAATTTTTTACTTGCTTTATTTTTATTAATATTTAAACCCTTTTTTGCAGGTTTAAGTCATGAATCCCTAGTATGGATATTTACAAATATTTGAGTAATTTCCGTGGCCCAAGTGGGCAAGAAAAAAATTGGGCAACACAAAAGGAAGGAAAAACGTTTCATCCCAATGATGCAAACGTCGATATCTTCAATATTTTCCACAAAATCGGCACCCTCAAGATATTTAATCAAGATTAAAGACGACCAAACATCTATGATAGTCTACTTATGTAAAAAAAAATATCAGTCCGAAATCTCGAAAATTTCATAAGTCGAAGCGTTTGCGAGTTTTTCTGAATTTCATAAGTTATTTTTTTCTACGAAATCCCTTTCGCAGATTCTCGCAAAATTCATTTCCGAATAGCCCTTCAGAGGAACTCTTCGTGTGTACAAAATCTGCCGATATATCGAAATTTGAGAGTTGGAGTTTTTCGGATTGAAAAAATACGATGGTGAAGTTTGTATCGTGGGAATGCAATGAAAATTCTTTTAAAAAATGTTATTTCGTCATTTTCGCTATCATCCAAAATCTTTTCGTACATATTTAGGCTGAAAATCTCTAATAAGAATCCTGAAAAGCGTTCCAGTGATCCAGAGGCCAAGTTGAAAAAAAAATCCAAAAAAAATGAGGCTAAACTTGTTTCGTAGGCTGAATTTTTTAAGAAATGTTCTAAAAAAATTAGGTCTCGAAACTTTCATTTTTTTCCAATCCACGTCTGATGAAACTTTAACCATTCCACTGATTCTCGTCGATTACGGGCATTGCTTGCGTGCTACTAGCCACATGTGAATAATCAAATCCCGAATTCGTTGGGCTCACGGCACAAAAAAATTATACGCACGCATACTACCGACTTTTCTTTATGAGTTCACGCTCCGTCCATTTTCGAACATTATGAGCAAATTTCCATTTCCATTTCGAGAAACAATATTGATGAGGAAAATGCGAGAAAAAAATGTCAAAGATTTTTTTATGAGGAAGCAAAATAAAAGTATGAGCAGTCGTGCGCATTTTGTTGATTGTACCTCTCGTGTATGTGGTGCACTCTCACTCGTCCTCTTGCCCACCGCGTAGCGCTCTCCCTCGTTCCAGCTCTCTTCTATTCATGCTCAAAGCTCGCCGGTGCTCGTTTAGAGATATAGAAAATTATTAGCCAAGTTGCAACGAGAGGCATTAGCGTAGGCCATGCGCGGCTATACGAACGCATAATTGTATTAATTTGGTGCGTCGCCGATGCGGGACGACAAAGGCGCATTATTCTCGTTATTATATCGGTGTGGTCTGGTTAGAATCGCGTGACAAGTGTCCGACCGATCTCCCTCACCCTTTTCAATTCTATAGGCTCATGTCGATGGAAAAAGAAAGCGGCCGAACGAACAAGACACCGCACACCCCTCCGAGCAACGCCCTCTTGCGCTTGTACCTCAACCATTTTTGTTACGAAGCCATCGTTATGAACTACGAAAAGCTGCTCAACTTTGGAGATTTCTTCTCGGACTCAATGCTCATCAGCATATCGTTATTCCCAATGATGTTCGAGCAATGGAATTGGAAGATCGTTCAACTTTATTTTTTATCATCTCGTTGTGTTTTTTTAGTATAATAATCGATATTTCAAAGAAATGGTAGAAGGAGCAGGTCACGAATCTATTAACTGCGGAATCGAAATTCCCCATTTATTTTCCATCAAATCATTACTTTTAGGGTCCATTGTTCGAGTGGTTCTGACCCAAGACTGTTTAGATTCATTTATTTTGTGTTGGTTGACTTTTAACTGAAATTCAGAGAATCGTTTCGAAACTTTCATCAAAACGCAACAAATATTATTTTTCGTTACTTTATTTTTTCCTTGCTTTTTTGTTATCCGAAATATTTCTTTGCAGATTTGGGACGTAGATCAGATAGATCTTTTAATTACAAGGAGACGGCAAGACCGTGGGGTCGGGGATTTGGCCGAATTTTTTTGTGGTGAAAGAGGACCCCTGGCACCTCACGTGGTTAAAGCAGTAGGACACACTACTCGGGAAATTGCGAGAAAAATCGATTCAAAGTTTCTTAGTAGTCCAGTCATTTCGTCCGAAAAAAAGGCAAATAAAAGAAAATGAATTTGCGCTTCTAATTTTTTAATATGTTGTAGGGGATACCTAGAAAAGCTTAACTTGAGATTGTCGACCAAGCTTTCCTAGGAGCTTTCGCCGCCATCTTGGAAAACGCTTAAAATTTGTTTTTCGGCAATAACTCGGCTATCCGATGAGATTCGAAAATTTTTGTAAGACACTTTTTGTAGCTTTCTTTGTGCTCTACAATAACGCCTGAATCATTTTTAGCGTATCATGCATCGTTATCGAGATATCGATCGATAAAGTCAAAAATTTAGGACACAATTTTTGTTTTTTCCTTTTTTTTTCTTTGGGTCTTAATAAATATGAAAAATTGTGGAATTCAAACTTGTAGAGCATATTCAGACCTACAATTTCCTTCTTGGATTTTTTTATGTTGGACAAAAATTACGATCTCCAGCGCGCCGCAAAGTCGGTGAATCCACGCTCAGCGTCGAGCGCGCTCAAGTTAGTATATCGTATCGTGTTGAGTTTTTGCTGTGCGTAGTGTAAATCGAGGGTTCCGATATTGTGGGCAAAAATTTCGATATCTAGTTGGCTGTAAACTCGTTATAACGGAGACCAATCGAGGGCTCGAACCAATCACCAGCACCGCCGAACCCGCTCCGCCTGAACTATTAAAGCTCATTTCCTGTAAGTGTAAAGGAAATTGTGAGGCCGCCTGTGGGTGCAGAAAAGCGGGAATCAGTTGCTCCGTTATTTGCATGCACTGCAGTGGGCAAACATGCAGTAACGTCGCCAGAGTCGACATTTTGCTTGACGACGACGACGACGATGTCTGTAACGATGATGATGACGATGCTCTCATCGAATCAGCATCATTTCCAACGTTTCAACAGACACAACAACTCGAAGAGTTTACGGAGGACGAAGATCTTCAGCCTGGACCATCCAAGCGAAAAAAGACATGAAAAAAGTCCATCGTTCGTGTCTCGAGTGCAGAAAAAAATATTTTTCTTTCCGTTTATTTTGTTTTGTTTATTTTGTATTGTAAAAAAATAATATTTTTTACTGCACAAACAAATTATTTGTTTAATAAATTACTATTGTGTGATCCTTAATTTGTTGCTCTATGTACTTATTTTTTATCCCATCAATTTCCTGAACAATTTCCCATTCGATTCGACATCCAGACACAACCGAGCGAGCAGCTCGCTCGACGCTGAGTGTGGATTCACCGACTTTGCGGCGCGCTGGAGATCGTAATTTTTGTCCAACATAAAAAAATCCAAGAAGGAAATTGTAGGTCTGAATATGCTCTACAAGTTTGAATTCCACAATTTTTCATATTTATTAAGACCCAAAGAAAAAAAAAGCAAAAAACAAAAATTATGTCCTAAATTTTTGACTTTATCGATCGATATCTCGATAACGATGCATGAAACGCTAAAAATGATTCAGGCGTTATTGTAGAGCACAAAGAAAGCTACAAAAAGTGTCCTACAAAAATTTTCGAAATCTCATCGGATAGCCGAGTTATTGCCGAGAAACAAATTTTACCCCTTTTTTCAACATGGCGGCGAAAGCTCCTAGGAAAGCTTGGTCGACAATCTCAAGTTAAGCTTTTCTAGGTATCCCCTACAACATATTAAAAAATTAGAAGCGCAAATTCATTTTCTTTTTTGAATGTACGTAATGACTGGACTATAGGTGCCTTATGAGTTTAAAATGTCAGGCACTTGTCGAGCCGCCGTCTAGTCTAGACGGTTAGGGCTCGGCCTTTTGCGCCGGAGATCTCGCGTTCGATTCCTCCTTCGGATCTCATTTTTTTTCGTTTTTTTTTGTTATCCCAACATTTATTCAAAACGTTCCTCATCCCTACATTATTTTGCAAATTTTATTTACATCATTTTTTTAAAATTATTTTCTCTTTTTTCCAAGAAAACAATTCATAACGGTGGGTTTTTTATTTTTCATTGTAAAGTATATGAGGAGGTACATTGGGTTTTTAATGAGAATAACAAAGTCGATTAGGAAAAATTCAATTTTTATTCATATAATAATTATACACAAAAACCGCAGTGGTAATTAGCGTAGAAACAAACAAAGCAATAATTTTTGCGACATCTTGCGCAACATATAAAAGCGGATTTTTTACAATCGCAGGGAGTTTGCAATGCATCCGTACAAAAACATGTCCCATTAACGTTCATGAAAATATTTCTAGTAGAATCACTTTTTCATACTAAAAAAAATTGTTAAATTCGCACATAATTTTATCCCCGTTACTGTGGCCTAACGCCTTAAATAATGGATCTTCCATAATTCTTCTTCCAACGATCCTCGAAACCACCTCAGCATTTTTCATAGTCCAAAATCCTAAAAAGTAAACTTTGAGCACTGAGCACATTTTATTTCCAATCTCGTCAAACTTCGACATCTGCGAACCCAGGCCATCCGTTTTTTCCACTCACGCAAGCGTCTTTACTTTAGAGGACAGGTGTATTCGTGAGTACGTCGCGGTCTCGAGGAGAAAGAAGCGAAGAACAAAAGGAAGCAAAGTGCCGTATTCGGGTAGGGGAAGAAAAGAAAGTAGCTCACCCTCGCAACAGTGACGTTGCGATTTTTTTTTTTTGCGGTTAGGTTTATCGCAAAACGCGCGCGCGGTATTGCGGCCGAAAGAAAAGAGAAGCCGCGCCGCGAGCCCTTCCTCGTGTCGGACCTAAGAGTTTTGAGGCGCTCACGGGTGCGCGCCAGCTCGAGAAAAGAGGGGGAGTGAGTCGCCGCCACAGGGATGACTAAGGGGCGGTAGAATCGTGGGGGCGCGGGGGTGGAAGCTTGATGGAGGGGAGAATTAGTGAACGTCCTGGCGGACAATGTGGGGATACTTTCTCATATCAAGTATGGCCGCTATCGTGGCATGATGGCCAAAATACTCGTAAGTAGAATTCCTTTTTTTCCAAAGATTCCCGATATTCAACCAAAAAAAAAGACAGTCAAGACGCACGATTCAATGTTCCGTCGCGATACCATTCTTTGGTGAAACGTCGTTGTGTGCTATCGTCAAACATTTTTCGATCCTACTTTTGGATATTTCACTTTTTCTGCTTTCGAAACGGTGTCGCATGAGTATTTTTTTTTAAACAGCTTTTCCCGTAATTCGTTGATTTTTATACACATGTTTTTTCCGACCTTTTTCTTTGCGGTTCGTGTTGTTGTCGTTTTTTATTTGGCGCAATCCGAGAATCGATTTAATATGAGGAAGGAGAAGGGCCGAGGAGTATATAAAATGTGAACAGTGGCAAGGTGCGAGTATCTTGGATTCGTCGACGACGAGACCTCCAAGAGAGAAAGAGAACGGGATGAGAGTGATGATGAAAATCGAAGACTGGTGTGAACCACCGGTCAATTGGCACATGTGTGTCGATCGTGTATACGTACGAGCTGGCCAAGCCAATTTCGATTATTATACCAACGCACACGCGCAGCTTCATCTCGTATTTCGTCCACTCGGCCTATGCAGAGATCGAAAAAGTGAATCCGTGCGGAGTCAGTGAATAACTCGTGTGGCGATCCCATGACACAGTGAACTTGTTTTTTTTTTTAAATTCATTTCTTACTTTTCATCCGCATTTTATTGACTTTTCGCTGAGCGCGAAATAGTCGTGAGATAAAATTGAGGCGAGTGTCGCGGAAAATTCTTCGAGATAACGGTCGGGCTTTAGATAAGCGGAAAAAAAATCGCTCGACGAGAAAGCCTACCATTTTAACGACGAAACTTCGTGGCAAAATCGTAGTCCAAAAACACGTTTGATTAGCTGTCGATGCAGCGATCAGCTCGTGAATTTTATTTCATTCGATAAAGCCACGGGGCGAAAAATAAAATTTCGAGTGAATAATGATGCGAGGATGGTCTCGAGTGAGTAAACTTGATGATTTACTTTTTCATGCGGAAATAATTACCTAAAATTTGTTGCAAAAACGCGCAAACACTCGGCGACTTCTTCGATATTCTTTTTTTTAAAGCCCTGTGGGCGTTTTTTTAACTTCTCATCAGCGCGTTCTATTGAAACTTCAAGGGTTCGTGCGATAAGATTGATAATAAGAGCAGCGTGTTTCGAGACGTCAAAAAAACGGAATAAAATTTCATTCTGCACGACAATCAAACGTTGAGATTTAACATTTTATTTTGCGAACTAATTTACTGTGGCTTCTAAGTTTTTACTCGTTTGTTCTACACAAGGGATGATGGATGACGTTAAATGAAGTTGAAATTCGCGTAATTGGAATGCAATGCATTTTTTTTCACCTAATTTTTTGGGCAGAATTAGGTTAAGAAATCCGCTCCAACGCGTTTTAGGATCCTTATGGGAGATCTGCTATGTAAATCTGCGAAAAAAGGCTGCGGATGATAAAAACATGGATAAATAGAAAAAATATATTCTCGCTGCGTTCCAACTATGCAACTTTGAACACCTGCACATTGAGGAGCTTCGATATATTGAAAAAACTTTCTAAATGTTTTTAGAGCAATGTTTCAAAGACATATTTGCAATACGTTTGAGTAATATGCTTTAAAATTTAATTTTTTATTATTTTTTTTACTCAATGATTCGTTATATATATATTTTTATTTATTAAATATTCAATGCGTAGATATTCCAACGATGTGAATTACAACTAAGTTTTTTCAATGAATCGAAGCTCCTCAATGTGCAGGTGCGGTGAGGAGCTTCGATACATTGAACAAAAACTTTCTAAATGTTTTTAGAGCAATGTTCCAAAGACACATTGGGAATACATTTGAGCGATATACTTTAAAATTTTATTTTTTATTTTTTTTCACCCAATGATTCATTAGATATATATATATATATATATATATATATATATATATATATATATATATATATATATATATATGTATATATATTTATTTATTAAATATTCAATGCATAGATATTCCAACGATGTGAATTACAACACCATCGCATTAAGGAGCCTCGAAGCATTGAAAAACTTCCCCAAATGTCTTTAGATCGAAGCTCTAATGGTATCCTTTAAAAAAAAACATGTTTTTATCATTTAAAATATAATTTTTCATAGTTTATTATCTACTTCGTCATTAATTATATATTTTCAAATATATGTTCGTATAATTTTGCTTCATATTCATCGAGACAGCAGTCGAGTGTGCCCATATTCGTTCGATTTACCGATAATTCTTTACGAGAAGAGAAAAACGTCCGAGCCCCGAACGAGATTGAGGTTAGACGGGTGACTGCTCGATCTGCAACGTCGAGTAAAGTACTTCTCCCGGGAAAAAGTCCTCCTTTGCATTCGAAGCATGTACAGCACACACGTGGTTCATCTCATCGCTACACAAGATCAGCCGCGAGTTGCGCAGATCTCTGAATTTCCCGCTAGGATCTCGCGACGTTTTTTTCACCCTTAAATCCCCTACCAAAGCCCGGACTCGATGCAAATATAACGTAGCGCCTTTCGAGGACATGCCGCCCCGCGTTTTTGCCCTTCGCGAAACTTTCGTCAACAAACAAACAAAGGGCAGGACTGGCGACCCCCTTGAGGTTATTTATTAATCATTAGCTAATTTCGTTCGTTGACTTGCGCAGCCTCGGCAAATTGACCTTTATCTTCCCAGGAGGTTTAAGGAACGAAACGCAAAAAAAAAGAAAAAAAACGTATACTTTTGGACTAGCATATGAGCCAGGACGGGGAGAGACGACGGAGAATATAAGGAGAGCTCCCGGGGGAAATGCGTTTCGTAGGGCGTGGCTGATGATCACTAATTTATTTTTCATCTATATCCGTATAATGCCATCGAGCCCGGAAATTCTGCGCTAATACGCAAACTCGAGAAAAACAAACTTTGAAAATGAGATTCTCCGCTCCTATGTTCATACCCCCTCGCTCTCGGCACTAACACGTATACGACATAAAACGCGCCGGATAATGAAGTTTGCATCATTGCAATGCAGCGGGAATAAAGTTCCGGGTCGCCCAATTTTTTTATCACATTTAGAGTACGTGAGTCCGTCAAAAGTTTTTCCACAATCCTTATTAGACATCCGCAGTCTAGGTAGGTGAGACATTTTCCGTAGTAACAAAAATAAAAACATAAAAAGTTCAACAGATTTAAGGTTATCCTTTTATGATCCCGACTGTTTAATAGTTGGATGATTTTCGTATATAATCAAGTAAATTTATATGTAAAGAAATATTTAAAGAAGAAGCTTTTGTTTAATATACTGAAAAGTAGAAAATCATTTGTTTTTACAAGCCACCTATATAGTATGTAACCATAAATGAAAGCTTGGGGCGCTCAACTTTTGAAATGTTTATAAATTTGATCAATTTAGTTTAATTAACCGTATTCAATTTGGCACAATAGTAATTAGAGAAATTATTATCACACGTTTATATTCAGTTTCAGGATTTTTATTTTAGAAATCTAAGGTTCTTTTACCAGTAAATTGAATACAGTTGATATGTTAACGGATTTCTGTAAATTCAAGATTATATGTATAAATTTCGAGAGCCCTAAGCGTTTATTCACTGTCACGTATAGGTGACTTGGTAAAAAAAAAATATTTTCTATTTTTTAGTACATTAAATAAAAGCTTGTTGAAATATTTTTTTACATATAAATTATTTTATACTTTTTAGTCTTTAATTGATTTTACTAGCTAGTTGTTACCAGAAGTTTACTAGTTAACGAGTTTATACGTCGTGAGGATGAAATGCTTATAAAAAATAAGAAAGACCGTCATAGGGATTGAACTTACGACCGATTGCTGCATATAAACTTTTCACATACAAACACAGTCGACTGCGAATTTATTTGTATGCGTTAGTGAGATTTTGTATAGACGATTAGATATCGCTGATTTTACATGAAAAGTTGAAAATGTTATGGATTTAAAAAAAAGTTATATCGTACATCGTCACCTTTTAGATGCATGTTTGCAAAATTTCAGGGCTATAAGTAGTCAGGAAGTGGGTGAAATATCGACTTTCCGCTTTGCATCTCATAAAAAGTCAAGCTAAATAAAAGGTTGTAAAAATATATTCCAGTATACTGGTACAATTTAAAGCCATGTTTCTGGCCACATTTTCTATCTAATAATGTATCCACTAGCTAACACCAGATGGCTAATATAAACTACTCACGCGTGTAAACAAATCTAAAGATCCCGTAACGACAATAAAAACCTAGAGTCATCGAATGCTTAAAGAAAATATTAGTGATGAAACTTCGAAAAATGTGACTATAATATAGTCAGAGAAAATATAAAAAGTCTAAATCTACTAAATACGCGCGAAATTTTTTATTTCAGTTCATCGTACATAATTGATCGTGACTTATTTTTATTAGGCACCACTGTAATTTTCTAATGATTCAGAAATGCCCCTCGTTATGCCCCCGCAATATATGGCCCTCTGCGGATGGAATACCTAAATATGCACCGTCAATCTTTTACATTGAATGAATATATAGCTAGACCGAGAGAAAGGATTTTTTCGAATCAAATGAAATTTTGTATGAATCTCGGCCCAGTAAACTTTTATTTGATTTCTAATAAAAGTATTTATTCACTTCGACGAAACTTTTCAATTAATTACAACTGACCCAAGGAAAAGCCGTTCACTTTATTATATTAATATTTTATTTACATTGATTAAAATGTTTGCATTACAATGAAATTGGATATCCCGATTAGCGTGCGCGCGCAAGGAATACAGTTTTCCATACGAACTATTTATACGCTTTTTACCACCTTAAGAGTGGATTTTCGAAAAATCCTATCTCAGTGCCCCTCTACACCATCTGAGGAGCATATCTTCCAAATTTCATATGTCTATCTTCAGCGGTTTAGACTGTACGTTGTCTATGTGCTAGTCAGTCAGTCGCAGAATTGTTTCATATGTACTGATTGGAATTATTTTTATATTTTATTTCTTTCCGGAGTTTCAACGTATCGGCTAGCAGGTTTTTAGGTATAATCCTTTCCTGATTTTCTGATTTTCTTTTCAAATGGAAATATTTCTTCACTATTTTTGAGACATAGGGTATGTTTTATCACTACTTTCAGTTGTTACACAGTATTTTTTAAGATTCATCGGAAAAAAAACCAAGGAAGATTTTTTTTTCAATAACACTCATACCCAAAAAATGAACCAAGAGAAGGTAAGAAATGTTGAAAATCGATTAAATGGTAAGCTCTGAAACAGAAATCGAGTTTTCCGGAAAAATTCCTACATTTTGATATAAAAAATACGTTTTTTTTTCTTCATTTTCCGAAATATTCACGGTCCTTTTTTAGACAATAAGGTTAGAAAGATTTATACCAAATTTTAGCAGAATCGGCTAATTTGTTTTTTCGCTATAGGTTACGCCAGATCTCAAATTGCAGTTTAGAAGACCGTGCTGTGCCTCGGCCATTTTTAAAGATGGATAAAAAAAAGTACCATGGAACAGCCAAAAGTAGTAATAAAAGATACCCTAAGTCTCCGAAATGGTGAAAAAATCTTTCCTCAAAAAAAATCATGGAAATCAGCAAAGTTTTTCCTCGCTTAAAGGTACCTCCCTCTTAAGGATGCTGTGTCCAAAATTGAAAATGGTAATAAAATTTTAAAAATTTGCTGTCATTACGTAAAACATTTGAAAGGTTGTGTAAAAATTTCACGACGATGAGGAAGCTGGCTACTGAGAAATTAGAATTCACAAATTACACGCAGCCTTATGGAAACTGAAGTAACTTTACAATTTTATTAGCAAATAGCAAACTTTGCTATTTGTTTTAAAAAAAATAGAAGAAATATTTATGAATGATGGTTTTTTTTATTTCAAATATATCAAAAACAAGACTGGCTTTATGGTGCAAGAAACGACGTCGTCCGTGAACGAAAATGAGTATTTAAATTTCCCGCTACTTTCGGTCTATGCAACATTGCCGCTATATTCTTATATGTTTTTCCTCAAGTGTGATTTTTTTTGTATTTTTGGTATCATTTTTTACAACAAAAAAAAATAATGATTGCAAAGTTCCTTCAGTTTCCATAAGGCTGCGTGTAAATTGTGAATTCTAATTTCTCAGTAGCCAGTTTCCTAAGCGTCGTGAAATTTTTAAAATTTTATTCCCATTTTCAATTTTGGTCACAACATCCTTAAGCTACACCATCCCGCATTTGCCGAGGGGCACGGAAAAGTCCGGAAAACCCGCAACAGTATAAACAGCCCCATTTTCTTCTGATTCTCTGATGCACAGACGTTTAACTCAAGTATCTACACCAAGGTCTCAGGAGTATTGGCCTTCCGGTCACTGGTAGATGCGCCAGCCGGAGCATGGCTAAGCGATCATTGCTCGGAGTATCGATCTGCATAGTCGATATTCTGCGCTCGATAACGTTGCTTAAGGCGTTACCCTCACTTGTAGCGCAAAAAAGGCCTTTTTCATGAATTTTTTTAAAGAAAACTACAAAACTTTTTTAATCGATCAATATACCATCTTAAAGAACACATCTTGAAGAACTTTCAGTAATTTTTTTTATTGAAAAATATTACATTGTTTAGTGGCAAATGGCCGTCAATGAAATAATGTTTTTTTATACACGGTTTGCGGTGACCAACATTGCGGCGAAGTGGATCATCTGAAAAAAAAATGCGGATGGATTTAGTCAAATATAAGTATAAACGAGTCTTTAATCGAAGGATTTTCAAAAATATTCATTTTTCACAAAATGGCGGACAGTCAAAGTTAATGGTTCGATTTTAACGAAAAAAACGGCCGTTTTTTGGCTATAAAACGGCCATTTTTTTTTCGAAAAATAAAATCTAACGATTAAAGACTACATTTTTATGTATTAAATAAGCCTGCAAAATTTCAAGAAGATCGGTTCATTAGTGTTCGAGTAATCTTGGTCACCGACTTCAGAAATGCCATTTTGAGTAAAACGCGTTTAAAGTTTCAATTTCAGTTCTTCAATTCACGGATTCTTCTCTTTCAACGCTCATATCTCAGTCAATTTTGTTCGGATCGACTTGAAATTTTCAGAACATATTCTTATATGATACTTATATGATACTTATACTCTTATGATGATACTTATACTCATATGATTCTTATATGATACTTATACTTCAAAAAAATGCAATAAAAAAATCGATTTTTTCAAAATCGCAAGTGGGGGTAACCCCTTAATAAGACGTATGTGCATCGGAAAAGTACGAACGTTTTCATTTTAATGTAAGGTACAAACATGGAGGTTATGTGTGGAACACAATATGCGAAAAATGGCCGCCTCCTCCCTGTTTGCAAACGTTCACTCTTTTGACGAAATTGTTAATAACATTTTTTCATAATTGAGGACTAGCTTCATTAATGGTGCGCCTAATTGCTTCCTTGAGCTCCGGAGTGGTCTGTGGATCATTGGAATACACTTTTCCTTTCAGAAATCCCCAAAGAAAGAACTCCAATGGCGTCGAATCGCCCGATCTTGGTGGCCAATTCACATCTCCGCGGCGCGAGATAACACGACCATGAAACTTCGTCTGCAATACCTGCATTTTTTCGCCCGCAGTGTGGCAGGTTGCGCCATCGAGTTGAAAGAAAATGTCTTCCAACTCCATGCCGTTTATGCCATTTATCGAGGATTGTTTTCCACACATAACCTCCATGTTTGTACTTTATATTAAAATAAAAATATTCGTACTTTCCAAATAAATAATACGTTTTATTGATAAATTAAAATGTCAGGTCATTTTGAGGCACCCTTTAGATATCTCTTATCAAACGACGAAGATTACGATCAAAGCTTACTCAAAATCTGATCACAAAACGTGTAAAAGCAGAAACTTCTGCATTTCCTCAAATCTATAATTCCCCTACAGAAAACGATCAAAAAGTTAAATTTCAAAAATCTATCAAAAGAACGTGCGCCCACCGATAGATTTCGCATTAATCATGAGTTCGATCGGGGCCAATCGAATTTTGACACGAATTATAAGTACGCAAGAAAATAATTTGACAAAAAATATTGTCATTTCCAGTCGTCGATCCGGAGGGGACTAATGACACTTTTTCCGTACAGCATCCCACCGTAGGGATGATCAAAAAATGCATATATAGATATACATATACACACTTTTTCCGCAGGGGAAAAATTACCGTAGTGTGACAACAACGAAGGGAGATTTTATGGTAGCGGCAAGGGGCGAGTAGGGGGGGGGGGGGGATAGCGGTGTGCGCTGAAGTGGGATCGCGTTTCCCTCGAACGAGGCAAAATTGTCATGTGGGCGTCTCTCTTCTCGTTTCACTTTCTTTCTCACTTTTCATCGTGCCGTGAGCCGAGAATATTTCGCACGAAGACGAAGAAGGGTGCAAGGGCGTGGGGCCGGGGGGGGGCTGTTCAAAAGATAGAGACGGAAAAAATGTAGACGGGTTTGCAGGACTGGCACGATGATATTTGTCTTGTTTACGAGAAGACTTATGCGCGTGTGCCGGCCACCGAACTACGAACCTCGATCAATAGGCCTCTACTGGAAATCTCCCACTCACACACATTCACGCTCTCGGAATACGTATACACTGTACGGTGCCGAATTTCGTCACGTCAAATGTGTACGGTTCGGGCTTCGAACGGGGACTAAATTAGTTGAGACTTTGGTAAGGAGTGGAGTTTTGGTACAATTTATGGAAATTTCTCTTGTGGCTCGACATAGGTAAAAATTATCCGTGGCCGTGTGTATCTAAGAGTGTAATGGTTGTGTTTGTATGGCCATTTCGCGTTAAAATACGCCGTGTAGGTGTACATGTGCGTGTGTGTGTGTGTGTGTTTGTTTTGTGTTTAATGTTTCAAAGCGTGTCGTAACCGTCAGACACTCGCATGGTAAATGCTTTGATCGATAATGATTACGGCGGCTCGACAGTGTCGCCCTCTTTGCTCGATAAGCCTGTGCTCTGTCGGTCGCTTATCGATCGCTCGTCGCTTCTCTCGCTATCGATCACTCGTTACGCGATCGCCGTCAGAGCGTTTGTCCACCGCTGCCGTAACCGAGAACAAGATGCCGTCACCGAAGTAGCGATACGTACATTACTATGGCCGCGTGCCCACCGCACTACCGTCATCCGAGCCCCGTCATCTCGGCCGCCGAGATTGTGAGCTGTTCGGCATTAGAATTCGAGGCCCGAGATCGTGACGGGCCGAAGTGCCGGCGAAACAAAACACGTCTGTATAGTACTTGTCCACACATTCGAGATTGTCGGCGACGGCGCACGGTTTTTCGCCTTGTGTTGATGCTAGAATAAACCACCGAGATCTGTCGCGAAGGACACACGATCGCCGTCGCGTTGTTTTGAACTCGGTCCGAAATAATATCGTTGGTCGGTGACGGCAGCGGCGGATAAACGCGCTGTCGACCATTACATCTCGGCCGTCTTGTTTACCTCTGGGTTGTGTATGTGTGGGTGTGTTTGTTTTCTTTCGTCAGTGTTAGCTGTGTTAGACTTAAGGAGGTACGACCATTAATACGAATCGAACTTTCGGATTTGAAATTTTTATATGATTTTGACGAATACTTTATGCGCCTATTGCCAAAATTTGAGCTATTTTGACCTTTTAGTTTTTTGGCAATAAAACTGCAAAGTCGAGCACTTTGAGTTACCGAAGCACGTCGTCTTATGGAGACGGTCAACCGGTTGAACTAAACCCGTTGGAAAACTGAAATTCGATAGATTAGATATAATAGATATTGTTAAAAAATAAGAAAATCAATCTTCACCGTGTAGTTAAAGCACTACATTACCTGAAAGTTTCAATTTCCGGTTGAAAATGGTCAGAACGACGAAACAGCACCCACAGAATTAGCAACGTCGCGAGTAACAGCTGATGCGTTTGGCGAACATAACCCAGCTTTGTTTTGAAATTCATTTGAATAGAAACCGCCACAAAATATGCGAACAACAATTCATGGAGTTTTATCGTTTATCACGTATCAATAATATGGATAATCATATTCTGCCTATTGTGTTAATTCCGCTGAGCTAATTCAAGCCTATTTTTAATAGGTTTCCGGTCGATTTTTTTTTGTCTTTTCAGTCCGTTTTTATGATGGATATGTTAATATTATTATTACGAAGATTACTACCGAGTCATTGACAATCTAATTTTTCAGTTTTTATTTGTTCACGTGCAATAAATTCATCATTTACCACATTTGGCACATTATAATCGATAATACGAATAATCAACATAAGTAAACATCAATCAGAGCAGCTGTGGGTAAAATAAATTTACTTTTTTTTGACCCCGTGAAAGTGATCGTACATCCTTAAGAATACCGTTTATTTTCCTCGGATCTGAAGTTCCTTTCATCCGTCTCTGGCTTAATTATTCTATTATTTCCTTTCAATGTCGTTTTTTAATATTCTTGTGACTCCTCTCACCTTGCTGTTCCTCTTTCTTTCCTCCTGTGACACTTCCCTTCCCCTAAGGTCAGTATTCGTGTCAGCCGTGTACTCGTGAAAAGCCAGGAAGTTGAGAGCGCTTTAAGGGATAACATCACTCCTGTGGCAGAAAATAAGGCCTAACTTTGACATTTTATTTTGGGAGTATGAAAAAAGGAATAGGATTTCTTTTGAGGGGTTTATTTAACACATATTCGAGTACTTAAAAAGAAATTATTATAATTTTCATACAAAATGGCGGCGACAGAGCTCATGCTGAAAAACATGTTTTTTACAAATAGCATCACGGGAGAACTTCCCCTGAAAGCCCTGCCCCTATATACCCCCTTTTTCCCGCCCTTTCCTTCCCATTCTCCAGCTAATAGTAGTAACTGCTAAAAACGTTAATTTCTTTCTAGATTTGTTTAATTTTTGCCGACTGTTTGTTTTTGTTTATCGTGCCCCCCCCCCTCCCTTCCTCAGGCAATCGCTCGCGCGCCTTGCTTACGTTTTAGGGACGGCGTGTGCCCTTGCCACGTGGAAACGTCGCGAGACATATATGCACTCAGTAAAATGCGCATATTCGAAGGAAAGTGTTCTCCAGTTACCAGCATTTCGAAATCAGCCGCCCTCCCTCGCACCCCTTCTATCTCACGCTCTTTCTTCGATTGCTTTTCTCTCTTTTCACCGGGCTCTACTTGATCGCGGGGGGGGGGGGGGGCTGTCAGAGCCTCCCTCGTTTATCTGTGAGAATTTGAGAATCGGGAGAAAGAGACGGAGCATCGTAACTGGATGAAATCAAACTCTAAAAGCGCGGACCTTCGTGATTTTCGTAAATCAACAATTTGACAATTTCCACAACAGCAAAAAATCGTATCCTCACCATTTTTTGGTAAAGGACGCTACTTTTATCGATTTTTGGTTTAAAAAATGGTACTCTCACCGATTTTTCGTTAAACGTGGAATCCTTACCTTTCTTCTTGTAAAAATGGGACCTTTAACAATTTGAACAACAATTTCCACAACGGCAAAAAAATGGTGCCCTCCCCATTTTTTAGTAAAAAAACGATATCAATTTTTGGTAAAAAAATGGCACCCTTACCAATTTTTGATAAAACGTGGACCGCTTACCTTTTTTCTTGCAAGATGTGGTACCTTTACCATTATTTGCGAAAAAAAATGGTACCCTCGCCATTTTTTAGCCGTTGTTCTTCAAAATTCGGTTTAATTTTCGGACACTCGTTGCTTTAATATTGCCGGCATGGTATTTTTTACGGTGCTGATAAATCGCTGGGATGCAACGGAAATTCTTGATTTTTTATTTCCTTGTTTCTTATAGGTTCCAACGATAGACGATTATCCATTGTGACAAAGCTCGCATGCTAGAATCGCGACGAAAATGCTTTCCCTCGTTTTAAAATGTTTATTTTGGCATTATCGAAAATATCGTTTTGCAAATTTGGTTCGTCGATCTCTACTAAAGATCCTATGAAAATGTATAAATGATTTCCATAGGGTAAGTGAAGGAGAAGAATGTGGGCAATTCAGAAAAATCGTTTGCATCGCATTCCAACCATGCGAACATCAAAATCATATTTTTGTGTGCGATGTAGAGGATTCTATGCAGAGTCGATATAGAGAACTGATTGATACATTTTTAGGGGATCAATACATAATCTTGAATGATAAAATAAGACTAATAAATAAAAAAACATTAACCAATAGAAATTATTCATAAATTTCACCAAATGGGCAACAGCACAGTCGCCAAAACGATCAAGCGAACCGAACGGCCCAAATAAAGTTTGCCCAGCAACGATAAAATGATCAATTCTTTCAACCTGTCTACCCCGCAAGCAACGTAGCTTCAAGTCCCCCCACACACACGCGCAAAAATAACAAGAGGTTCCAGAACAAGTCAAACTTGACAGGTTTTTGGTTTTCTCCAACGAACTCCAAGTCCGTTCCCAGTGCCACGTGGCGGTCGCCAAGTGACAATAGTCCTGTCCAAAGTGTGACCACGAGAACAGCAATGGGAAAACTTCCCCGGCGCACAAGGTCTCGTTAATTTGTTTCGGAAAGGGTTGTATAGAGAAATGAGGAAAATTGCAACTGTGAGCGGGAAAAAATAGGAGTGACACGGAACTCTCTTTCTCGGGGTAGCTGCAGCGGTGGGAGAACGATTTGCATGTGTGCGGCACTTATGAAGTAGTCGCGCGCGTGCAAACAAAGTACCGGGTACTAGGATACTCGTTAGTCGATGATAGGTGCTTACCGTCCAAGAGCTCACAGAGCGTTGCGTGGAACTTGCACCGGGACTGTTGGAGCGCGTATAGTCTTTCATATGGAATATAAAAAAACGGGAGAAAGAGAGAACGAGAAAAAAAACCGATACGATCGCGTGACGATCGGTATTCACTGAAATAGAGAGTGCGAGCGCACAGCTGCGTTCGCATAGCAGCTCGTCAATAACCACATATATGTCCAGTGGTCGCCTTCCAACTTTGAACTTCTCTGCACGATCATCCGGATCGTATGGAAGAAGAGAGGAGGGAGCGAGTGAGAGTGAAATTAAAGAGTCTTCTCACTATACACGCTAAAAGAGGCCATTTTCATGAATTTTTTTGATAGGTGTATATTATAGATATTGATATAAAAGTTGTTACACTCAATGGATACACTTACGAAATCCATTTTTTTTTTTAATTTCACGTATTTATGCAACCCAAACAAACTTTAACGCGTTACCCCCACTTGTAGCGCAAAAAAAGGCCTTTTTCATGAATTTTTTTAAAGAAAACTACAAAACTTTTTTAATCGATCAATGTACCATCTTAAAAAACACATCTTGAAGAACTTTCAGTAATTTTTTTATTGAAAAATATTACATTGTTTAGTGGCAAATGGCCGTCAATGAAATAATGTTTTTATATACACGGTTTGCGGTGACCAACATTGCGGCGAAGTGGATCATCCGAAAAAAAATGCGGATGGATTTAGTCAAATATAAGTATAAACTAGTCTTTAATCGAAGGATTTTAAAAAATATTCATTTTTCACAAAATGGCGGACAGTCAAAGTTAATGGTTCGATTTTAACGAAAAGAAACGGCCGTTTTTTGGCCATAAAACGGCCATTTTTTTCGAAAAAAAAATCGAACGATTAAAGACCACATTTTTATGTATTAAATAAGCCTGCAAAATTTCAAGAAGATCGGTTCATTAGTGTTCGAGTAATCTTGGTCACCGACTTCAGAAATGCCATTTTGAGAAAAACGCGTTTAAAGTTTCAATTTCAGTTCTTCAATTCACGGATTCTTCTCTTTCAACGCTCGTATCTCAGTTAATTTTGTTCGGATCGACTTGAAATTTTCAGGACATATTCTCAGATACTTATACTTCAAAAAAATGCAATAAAAAAATCGATTTTTTCAAAATCGCAAGTGGGGGTAACCCCTTAAACGCGTTTTTTTCGAAACAACGTTTTTCGACGGCTTGTTGATAAAATCATCGAAACTACTGAACCTTATGAAATGTTAACCACCTACTCTTTACAACTATAGCCATAGCGCATATTGAGGATGTTTTTAGTTTTTTATATTAACTATTTTTGTTCCAAAACGGTGAAAAATGACGTTGTTTTCTTTTCGAAAACGTCTGTCATTTTGTTATTTTTGCATATATCAAAAATCGTATGATATACGCTGTCAACATACTGAATTTGAAACAGTTACATTTTTTTGTTTCGGATGATCCATCTCCGAGATTTCATCAACGGCGCAGACCTACAATTTTTTAGAACATGTTTTTAAACTACCATTTTCGTCTATAAATAGTGACTTAAATGAATAAAATTTTTTTTAATGTATTTCAAAAGTGTATTTATTAAGTGTAACAACTTTTATATCAATATCTATAATATGAACCCATAAAAAAAATTCATGAAAGCCTTTTTTACTGTCTAAAGTGAGAAGACCCCTTAAAGGAGGACACCACTGTGCCGGGCCAAAAAGGCCGTTTTTGCGAATGTTTTTTTCTCTACTAGATTGATTATTGAGATTTGGGGAAAAACGGCATGTTATTAAGCATGCATTGAACTTATTTCGTGTAAATTTGTACTTAAAGAACTTAAAAATTAACAACGTTATTGAGGCATAATAGGCGCTGCAATGTGGTCCAATGGCCGGATCGAAAACTCGAAAATGGTCGGTCTGGCACATAACAATGAAAAAGTTTTATAATCTGTGTAAATGTCGTTCTCGGTGTAGGCACCCGTTTTCAAAAAGTAATTCACAAAATGGACGGGTGTTAAAAAAAAGTGTAAATTTGGCGAAATTTTTACTTATATTCGAGACTAAAAGAGTGGAAATAAAAAAAAAACGACTACGTGGAACGATAGCTATTGCAATTGCAGAAATTTTGGTTGTTTTTTTAAATTGAAAATCGGAAAATTATAGCTAGATTTATGATTCTGGCCAGATCGGGAAAAGTCGTTTCGAGAAAACGCAATTGGAAGTTTCAGTATACGTAAATCGTGGCGCTACCTGCTCTTACTAAACCATAAGTAACTTGTGCAATTGTCAATATTCTAACTTGAATTTTTTTCACATACTATTGAATCTGTATATTTTGAGAAAATGCAACAAAAATCGAATTTTTTGCACCCGCCACAGCGCTGCCCCGCGTTGAGAAACGAGACAGAATCGAAACTTTTCTTTGTGAGATCCTTCATGAGGACTTCATGACGTCGACTCACCTCTCGGGACCACGTTTCTGAAGGTGGAGACGCGCGATGAGCCCGAGAAGTGTGGGTGCGTGTATCACGCAAGGGAAGAAGTTAGGCGGGACCATTGTCTCGTAATCCCTCGAATGATCCATATTACGATGTAACTGATGATTGCTTGAACCGGAAAATCACGATTGCGAAGTTTGCATCGTTGGAATGCATTGCCAATCCTTTTTTTCCAAATTGCCATTTTTCCGAGTAATTTAAACTGTGAAAACTGCGAAACCGGGTTTTTGGAATTTTTAGTGGAGATCCTATTGTGCGGATGGATAAATGTTGCGGGCGCCAAACAAATCTGGGGAGAAATGTTCGTTGTAGAAATGTCGGAGTTAGGGACGTAGGGGTAGTTACTCGACGTGAGAAATTTTGGTGCAATGAATTGGGGAAAAAGCATACAATGTATGAAGTTGAAGTTTGCGTAATTGGAATCCAATGGAAATTAAATTTCTTGAGTCGGTCCCATTTTTTTGTCATATTTTGACTACGAAAACCACTCAAACATTTTTGGAGACCCTTCGTAGATATCTACAGCCCAAACGTGGTGTTGAAGTTTACATAGTTGTTATGCAATGAAAATTCTTTTTCTTAACCCCTTCGTTGGCGGAAAGAATTCGACAAAAAGTGCCCAAAATAGCAGGAACATTTTTTTATCCTGAAAACTTGTTCTCTGGAGTTTTTAAGGGTGCTGATTACGAATCTGAACTCAAAATTCAGGAAAGCACAATGACGAATAAATATGGCGGATGAAAATACAAATAATACAGATTGATTTCGATGAAACTCGGTAGTCAAGCTTCATATATTTCCACCGATTTATTGCATTATGCTCCATGTTATTGAATTCACCATGAAAAATTCCTTCATTTTGAGTTTACCATCACACTCAGCGTCCCCGAAAACCCCCGAGTACCAAGATTTATCCAAATCGAGATGTTTTTTGCACTTTCGTCCGCCATTTTAGATCCGCCATTAAACCATTTTGAATTTTGTGTTCACATTCGTAATAAGCGACCTCGAAAATCCCAGAGTATCAATTTTTATCGAAATCCAGTAAAATTTTTAATTTCGGTCCGCCATTCTAGCGCCGCCATTTTGAATTTTCAAATTTAAAGTTCAGATTCGGAATAAGCGACTTCAAAAATCTCGGAGTACTAATTTTCATCTAAATCGAGTAAAGTTTTTGATTTTTGTCCGCCATATTGGCGCCGCCATTTTGAAGTTCCAAATATTGACTTCAAATTTGGATTAAGCGAGCCCAAAAACCCCCGAGTGAGGCTCCGATTTCAAATCAGAGCAAGTTAAATAGGGAAACAAAGGTTGATGCACTATTGCGTCAATGCCAACGAAGGGGTTAAATATTCTCGTTTTCTTATTTCTATTATAATGCAAAATCTTTTTTTTTTTTTTGCATATTTAGAATGTAGTCCTCCAAATAGGCAGCACATAAAATTGGTCCAGCCTTTTCGTAGCTAATATACGCACAAGAAATTTGACCAATTGAAAAGTTACTAATTTTCATTGCATTCCATGCGAACTTCAATCTCATAGAAATTGGCAAAAAAGCATTTTGAATAATATTACAATAAGGAAGTATGAATTTTCGTCGCGTTCAACGATACAGACATCAACATCATAAATGAACAAAGTTTGAGTTTATCAGAATTTTCCAAATTCCATCTGTCCGCTTTTCATCGAATTTTTCAGCCGAATTTCCCAAAGTGACAGTAAGAATTTACAGTATCGAACAATTTTCTTTAAATAAAGTATCCGCGCATTACTTGAAGAAATCGATGTCTTCGATTACACGCACACCCACCCCAACATTATCTTTGCATCCCCTTGCAGTGAAGTATACCGATATGAACCGCACTTTATCGAGAAACTTTTCTCCTTATTTCGTTTCGCTGCACACGATCGTACAAAGTATTATACCTATCCCACAATTTCCGCAGTGCGATGAAATAAGTATGAGAGACACACTCTCGCCAGTTACCCCGATGCATGCGAGTACCAACCTTTCTTTTCTTTCCGCCCGGTGCGCACCACGGAGCACTCTCTCTTTCCCTTTCACCTATTTCTGGTAGCTTACGCCGCCCACCTAATGCATACGTATACATTCGTATACGAGACAACTTGGTCTTTTCCAGAATTGTACCGCTCAGTTTTCGTCATTGATAATTCAGAAAATCGTCGTTGCGTCTACTTGTACAACCTTTCATCGGACATTCCGAATTTCTCGTGTATTCATCGGAGACATTACCTGCGTCGCCTCGACAATGGATGGTGTTCACGTTTTCACCCTTGCAACAAGCACTATATTTTTTTATTCAATTGCCTAACTCTTTTTTCGTCGAATTTAAGTTAGGAATATTGCTCGAACATTTTTTAGGAAACTGAAAAGAACACGATCCGACTCTACAGTTTTTCATTGACGACATGTACAACGTAAACATAACCTCACAAATTTTCCAACCCAGTTTTCTCATAGATGGTGAAGTTTTTTTAGGAAACACAAAGCATCAGATTCTGGAGAATTGCCACGCAGAATTTGACGATTTTCTTTTGCCCTAAACATTATTCATCTATGAGAAATCTCCGTTCGAAAATTTCAGCTATCTCTTTGGCACTCATATGTTACGTGGCACATCTACTTCGCTTTAGTAATAAACGTAAGGAAATTAAAAAAAAAACAAATAAAAACCTTCTTTCCAACGATGCAAGTTTCACCAACATATTTTTCATTTTCTGTTGATAATTGATAGTTTTGGAGAAAATCATTCCAACCATCAGCTTTAGATTCAATGAACTGAAATGAGCATTGAATCACATTGATAGTGGCTATCAAAATAGATTGGCGAATAGTCATGACGAACGAGCCGTGGCTCTTGTTCTACGTCTATCCATTTTGAAAAACGACGATTGCCATCTTTAAAAATCCAAACACAAATTCAAAAGTAATATTGGTCGTGCTTCCAACGACTTTGTTCAATCATTATTTGCTATGACAATACTTTGACGATCATCGAATCAAAAGTGAGAAGACTTCTTGAAAACAGAACGACTTTCCATAGTCTCGAAGTAAAAATTGAAAATTTTGTTTGCCACTGCAAGGCTCGGTTTTTTTGTAACCGAAATTATATATATTTTTGTAATAGTTGGATAAATCGAAACATCGTCCAAGTACATCAATTCGAAAAGAAGGGAGTAGGAAAGAAGAGAGACCAAATTTTCAGACACACCTCGACCAAAATTTTTTTAATGAATTAAAACGGATAGCAGCGAAATCTGATTGATAGTATAATTCCAGAACTAACTTACGTTTATGTTTCAATTCTTGGATGATAAAAGACACAAGGTTTTGTTAAGTAAAAAAATAGACAAACGCGACCAATCAAAATAATTTTCCTTGTACTTCCCTCGAACGAAAATTACGCGACAATCCTTTTTTTCGAAACGTGGAAAAATGTCTTCATTGTTCGAAAGCGTAACGAAAATTGTCACAATTGTCGACGGGATATCGTCCTGTATTTGGTGCACGATTTACGATGAATTCGGTACAAAAGCGAAAAACATGTTTTTCCGAATCACCCTTTCGTCATTTCGATCAAAGTTTCCCTTATTTTGTATAGCTCCCCCCTTTGCTACTCTGTCTCCATCCCTTGGTGTCACACCCGCCTGGTAGGGTCGGGAGAGAACCCCCTCCCTCTCTTCACCCGTCACATCAACTTAGGCTCTCCGGTCCAATAAGATTTGGCACGCGCTACCGCGATTCTCGCCTCTTCCACATTTTCGGATTTTTCGAACATACGGGCATATTTACGCGTATATATATATGTGTTTTTTTTTAGAGAAATCTGTCAAACGCCACGTATTTACTGTGTACACAGCCGGATGTAAAGAAGGGCGCCAGAGTGGGGGAGGGGGGGATATATTTGTTACCACACCTTCCACATCCCTCTCATAGTTGGTCGGAGCAACCCCCCTCTCGCGGGTAATCCAATTCCCGTGCTTGTAATTCTTCTACTGGTTCGACCATCCGCGTTGCAATGAATTCAAACACACATACCCGATTATTTTTCCTCTTGATGCACCAAGACATTTTTCACGAGTATAAATTTCCTGGGATGGCGAACAATCTTCACAGAAATGGAATTTAAAGAATCGCGAGGGTTGACACAAGGGAATATTAATGAAATTTCGCTGGGCATAAAACGTGGTTGAAATGGGAAATTCGGATAAAATGCATTTGTTAATGTTTCTTGTATAATTCCCAATGTTTTTTCATTTCTGACACGAATGAGAAAGCTGCGACAAGATTTTTTTCGTACAACACAAAATTGGCAATCAAAAATGAGCAAAAAAAAGGAAGGCGAAAATGAATTCTTGAAAAGCGAAAGCACGATAGTGCAGATCGCATTGTTAGAATGCAATGACATGTTTTTTTTTTCAACTGCCAACATTTTTATTGCGCTATTTAAATAACGTGATACACTCAAGTATTTTTTCGTTATTTGGGAACTACAACGAAAATTTACAAACGAAAAAAGTTGCCGTGTAATAGATAAAGAAAAAAATACGAAAATTTTTTGTCGTATTCCAATGATGCAGAGGGCAACACCGCACGAATTTTAAATGTGCAAGGCGAATTTTTTTTTTTTAACCGACAGCGCGATAGTGCGTTTTGCATGATTAGGATGCAATCAAATGGCTTTTCTATCCCAAAAATTTGTTATTTAGGGATTTAGATAACGTTGATCCCTCAAGCATTTTTTCCTCATTAGAGAACTACGACCGAGTTTTACAAAAAAAATATAAGTGTGGTCCAATAAATAAGAAAAAAAAATACAAAAAATGTTCGTCAAATTCAACACTGCAAATGTGCAAGGCGAAAATGAGTTTTTGAAAAACGAAAACACGATGGTGCGATTTACAACGTCTAATTACATTTCAATTACATTCAACTACGTTCAATTACATTCAACAATTACATTTTAATCACCAACATTTTTATTTGCGGACTTTATACTGCGTGATTCATTCAAGCGTTGTTTTCCTCATCTGAGAACTACGACAGAAATTAACAACAGCAAAAAATGATAAACAAAGAAAAAAGATATGGAAACTTTTTCATACTATTCCAACTTTCCATGCTCTACAAAAAATGATCGCATCCGATCGAGTTAAGATTTTCCCGTGCAAGAATTCTGTCCCGGAAGTCCTAAGCTCTAGCGCGAAGCAATGTTAAAACAATCTTCGTTTCCAAAATAAAATCGCCGGACTTTTTATACTCAGTCGGAAAATTCTAGAAGACTTTCTCTCCTTTTCGGACTTATGAAAAAAAATCTCAAGTGCGCGACAATTTTCTCGTGTCGAAAGCGACACGTGCACGTAAAAGAGCACGATCTAGTACGCGTTACGTGGGTATATTTAGGGGTGGGGTTGAGGATCTACCCTGCTGAGAGTTCGATGCCCGATGTTATATATATATATATATATATATATATATATATATCGATAGCGATGGTGGTGATGGTGGTGGTGGTGGTTTGTGATCGGTGGTAGTGGTGGTGGTGGTAAACGGTGACGGTGGAGGTAGGGAGAAAAATCGACGGTGTGACAGATCAGTGAAGGAAGGTTCGCTACGTTTCCCCATCTCATTTCATTCTCCGGTACTACGATCGTCGCTATAGTGACCCGTGGTGAATTTACGAAAAGGACTTTTCCGAACTACAGTGTAATCGGGTGTTCGAGTGTGTGCGTGCATATATATATATATATATATATACATATAATCCACGAAGACGAGGACTATCGAGAAAAGATTCGATCGGGCACGCGCCTAAAGAACGGGACGTATCGCACCTTTACCTTCTCGAGACCCCAATTTTCTTGCTCCCCTCTTCAGCCTTCCCTCTCCAATACGAGGAGAATTGGAAGAAGAGAAAAAGCAACACCAGCCGGGGCCGATATTTCATCGTCGGAATAAAAATTGCCGCGATGTCGTGAGCACTCCTTTCTTTTCGAGTCCCTCTCCAAGAAAGACAAAAAGAAACGAGAGACAGGGAGAGAAAGAGCGTATCGGCACAAGGTCAACCCTTATTATTCCCGGCGATATATCATCCCCAAATAAAAATTGCTACTTCGAGATTCGTGGGTGGGAAAAGAATAAGAACGAAAAGAAAAACCTCGGGTGAACCCTCATTATTTTTCATTTATGTTTGTGGCGTTTTTCCGCAAGTTGGCATTATCTCTCGGGCTGATCCTTCGCGACGCGATTTGACTCGTTTCTCGGTGACGATACTCTTGCCTCGAGGAGCCGAGAGGCCGCGTCGTTTTTTTCTTCCCGTACACCCGTAAAGCATACACACATGAGGAGAGCTTCGTCCCTTGGGAGACGAGAGGAACTCGGAGTGCGGAGAGACGAGAACGCGCACTGACCATTGTCCACCAATCGGCGTGTCCCTTCGAGAATCTTGCGAAAAAATCAACCCCTCCATTCCACCCCCGCGGAAACAACTTCTCTACCCGCCTCGTTCCTACATAGCCCTCAACGAAAAATCGAGCCACGTGCTGATAACGCCCTTCCGCGCCCCGTCCGCGTCTCCGCCGACACAATTTTTCTCTTCGCCCGTCGTTTCCCGGCATTTTCACGTTTTACTCGACCACAAAGTTCAACTTCCGCGTCGGCGACAACGCGGCCCCCCGGCTCGTCGCGAAATTTCGGCGTACGGCCGCACACCGACCTACGTCGGTATATCTCGTTGACGCGAAGACAAGAACGAGGAGAAAGTATTTTTGTAATGTGGAATTCGAGCGTGGTGCGCGATAAGGGCTGCGAAAAAATTGGACAAACGAAAATCGCACTGGAACCGGATGCAGACAAGGTGAGAAATGTGCGATACGAGGAGTGACAAAAAGTCGAGACAGAAGTAGGGAACAGACGGAAGTAACCGAGTGCTTTGAATTTGTTTGTATCAGTAACCGAGTTGCCGAAAGAAAACTCGAAGAGGGATAAAATTCACCGAAATACACAAAGGAAGTGAAAAATAAATGAAAATAACGAATAACTAAAAATAACAAATCACTAAAAATAACAGATAACGAAAAATAACAAACAAAGAAAAATAACAAATAACTAAAAATAACAAATAAATAGAAGTAACATAGTCATTTGGGTTAGTAACGAAATTATTTTAACCCGAAAATAGAGAAAAATACCAAATTGCAGAATAGTTTCGATAATTCATCACGGCGTTAGGCCACAGCAACGGGTATCAAATCATGTGTGAATTTAACAATTTTTTTCGTATGAAAAAGTGTTTCACTCATAAAATTAATTACACATCTATTTCGTATGAAAATCAAGCTGTTAGATTTTTTTTTTTTCGATGTTCGAAATGGCCGACTACTAATATTTTCGTTTGTTATCTTTTTTTTCAGGCGCTCTGCGGCGTGACATTTAGCATCCACTATTTTTGACCTAAAAAAACAAAAATTCTCGTCAATCTACATTATAATACCTAGAGAAGTACGTACGGATATTAAAAAACATTGTTTTATTCAAAAGTTGTAGGTATTGGAACTTAAGAAATGAATTTTCAGTGAAAAGTTTCGTATAAAAGTGCTCGTAAAATGAAAAGTTTTCGATTCATCAGAAATTCCGTACGTGCTTCTCTCCGAAATGCAATTAGGAACATAATTTTTAAATTTGAAGTAAACCGAATGAAAATTGTTGAAGTTATTTGTCACGCTAATTGGAAAAAAGCTGTTTCGAGAAGTTTCGAGTAGTCGGCGATTTTGTGCATCGAACAAAGAAAAAAATATATTTTCCAACAGCTTGATATTCGTACTAAATAGATGTGTAATTAATTTTATGAGCGAATCACATTTTCGTACGAAAAAAAATTGTTGAATTCGCACATGATTTTATACCCGATACTGTGGCCTAACGTCTTAAAGTAACGAACCAGCAGAAGTACCAGGATGATTTAGCCTTCAGCTAGTAACAAAGTCGTACGGAGTCTCCAAAATGATCAACCGTAACGACAAAATAAAAACAACATAGTTGGATAATGATTATAAAATAAAAGAAAGTAACCCAGTTGTACAAAGATCCAAAAAAAGGGGGAAAATCGCATAAAAACTTGAATTTATATAAGAGTAACGATCAACGTAAGGCAACAAAGTTACAAAAAAGACCCGAATATACATAAAATGAAGCAGGAGTAGAAAATGTACAGTTTCAGAACATTCCGCTTTCCCTTTTCATCCACTCCCATATTTCTGGATTAACCTACAAGTTGATGACTAATGTTGCGATGAAGATAACAAAAAAATACGCGGAAACTAGACAAAGTGTCGAATAAAATTCCACGTTGTTTGGAATTGCTATAATGAATTGACATGACGACGAACATTTCTCGGAGCACGTTGCGAGAGCTTTCATTTAAAAAAACGGAAAATTACGCACCGCCCACATAATTGCCATGACGTAGCATCGAGGTTGTTAAGGTGCTCGCGACCGCCAGGAAATGACATGGTAACATTTTCTTTTTATATCCATCGAATAATGAGAAAAGAGGGTGTTAAAATGGGTGTATGCGGGTCCTTGACCAGCAGACTGTCACTTCACGTGACAAACTCGATCAATTTACAAACGGGCCCCACAATCAGGAGCGCGACTTTATCTTCAATGGCAAGCAAATGGACAACTATATTTTTAAGAAATATATCGACAATCCCCTCGGTGGACAGGGCTCGATAATTATTGAAGACAGCCCTCCCTCCCCCGTGGAGAAAAGGCCACCCTCGAAATATGAACTTCACGACAAATGCCCCCGTATATATGTATGTATCCACGAATTTCTCAAATTCATCCCCAAAAGGGAGGGTGGTGTTGGCACATGAGTCATGTGTGTACCGCTAGGGCCTGTTGGTATAGAAGACTCGGTATCCCCATCGCGGATTCGCCCGCCCACTAAACACACACACATACGTAAGCAGGGACACGTATGTTGAGCAAAAACCCGCATGTCCATCTAGCTCGGCTCGAAGGGTGTCCTGGCGTCGGGACAACTTTCGTTTTTCTTTCGTCTCCGAACGAGAAATGCTCGTTAACTATATACAGTATAAAGTAAGCCAACCCCCTCCGCTACCCAAGTTCGTACGAGAACCCCACAGTGTGCACAATTTTACTCCATAGCGAGACCAAAATCATTATAACGTTCCTAAATTAATGCCGCCATGTTCAATAGCTGATGACTACACCGGCTGTACCCAGCAAGAGCGAAGAACTTTTGTTCTTCGTTCCCCCAACCCTCGCGCCTTTTTCCTTATTTTTTTTCTCGCTCGACGTATCAAATTGAATGAGTATTCGAGCCTCGTCTTTCTCGGATTCGTCAATACAGCATGGTATAATAGGATACGGTATAATGCCAAGCACTTGGAGATATAGTACTCAAGAATGCGAGACATATATAGAAGCGGTATCGAATTCCATAGTACTGGGAGAATAGCCAATTCCCTTCGGTCCCTAAGGCTCATAGCTGACTCGCAAAAGCATCCTCTTTCCTCGCATCTTCACGACTCATTCCCTCCTGCGTTTCATTCTTCTTACCAACGCGGAGGGAGCTGCTTTCGAATTTTCGTCAATGCTTGTGAGTCTCAAACAGAGCCGAGGGACTTTCTTGGACAAGCCGCGTGATTGAGATTCGCGAAAGCATGAGATTGACGTTTGTGTCGATGATGTGCAATGGGAGTACATCTTTTGCTACTGTCAATCTTGCCTTGCGGCAGACATGGGCTACGAAAATTAATCAAATGTTTTTGAAGATCCTCATTGGAGGTCCACCAGCTAAATGTGCAAGCAGCACGAAGGGTAGTCAGCCGAGCTGGCCAACAAAATAAAAAAAGGTATTGTCGTTGCCTGTCATTGATGAAACAGCGGCAAAAAAGCAAACAAGGATTATCCTATTGAGGATATCCTCTATCAGGAGAATGAAAGGGACAACTCCGTTGCAAGGGCCCGTTTGAATAGCTCGTTGGATGCCGTTGCACGAACATAGGATAAATTGAATGGTGGCGAGGTTGAAATTCGCGTTATGCGCGTTGGATGATCGAAATACGGTTTGTGTTTGTTGAATTTTCCAGTAGGAGAGAAGCTGAAGCGACAGAGTGGTGTGGGGGCCACACGTGGTACGTGCGTTGCGCAAGAATAACAGCATTCCGGCATTCCGTTGTCGCAACGTCACTGGCATTGGTGCAGAACAATGGCGTCCACAGTGGCCCGTGAGCAATTGTCGATGACGATGGATCAGCAGATGAGCGAGATCGACAGCGAGAGTTCGAGCAGTTGCGAGGATCGCGAGGCGCGAAAACGGTTGCGCGAGGATGCGGAAAACACCAGCGGTGGCAGTCCGAAGAAGCGCCGGAAGCAAACAACACCGGTGAGATTTCCAACGTCATTGACGAGCAACAGCGGCGACAGGCCAGAGTCCGAGGCGGATGAAGAAGACGGAGACGAGGACACGGAAGAGAACGAGTTGGAGGACGGCGAAGATGAGGCGGGTGAGGGAGCGACGAGAATTACCAGGGCCGAGGACGAGGAGCCCGACGGGACACTTCCGGAAGGTAAGCCAAGAACGTTATCGCCGCAGGCGTATGCGCAAAGTACGATCGGCCAAACGACAACAGGAACAGGAACGATGGCAACGTTCGCTAAAGACGAGAATCTCAACAGCGAATTTCGCTGTCAATTCTGCGCTCTTACCTTCGACGACAAGGACACGATGTCGCGACATCTAGAATGCGAGCACGCGATCCTTTGCAGCGCGTTGCAAGCGGCCCCGAGTAATTCACCGTTGTCCGATCAAGTTAGGGTTAAGCTAGAGCCGTCGATTCAGATCCTCGAGGATGCCCCCGAGAGTCCCGTGAATCTTTCGGGCCTAGGCATGAAAAGTTTCGCCGCCAATTGGCTGAATTCCCAAGCGCAGGTGCATCAGCAACAGATGCAACTTCAGTCGCAAAATCCCGACGGTTGGACCTCACCCAGTCCCGCAGCTTCCGTTCCTAGTCACCTCCAAGCCCTTACGTTTCCCGGCGGTCTCGCGCAGTATCTCCCTCTACCGGGCTTTTCCCTGGCCGACGCCGGACAACTCGGCCGTCCTCCCGTTGGACCGGCACCCATAAGAATCTTCAATCCGGACGCGTATTGTGATCTTTGCAACAAGGAGTTTTGCAACAAGTACTTTCTCAAGACCCACAAAGCAAACAAGCACGGAATCTACGTGGACGCGCCCTGTCAGAATCCCGGCGACAATGGAATTTCCGGTGGCATGTTCTCCGGCGCGTTCGCGGTTGGTGGTGGGATCAAATCCGAACAGACCCAGAGGCTCGAAGTGCCCACGCCGATGGTCTCCGTGCCCTCGAGCAACGCCGTGGCCTGCGACGTGTGTCAGAAACGCTTCAAGAACGAGGACTCGTTGAGGAAGCACAAGCAAAAGGTTCACAATGGTTCCATCGATAATCAGGAGTCGCATTCGCTTCCCGCAACGAGCAGCAGCGTCGACGAGGAACGCGAACTTTCGCGCAACAGCCCTAGCGCGATGGAGTCACTTTTCAAGCAGGAATTCGGCGTCGAGCAAGAGGACTCGAAGTTCATGCCGGCACCGCGACATCTGTCGCCCCAGTCGAGCCAACAAGCCAGAGACTCGGGCTTCAACGTTGATCGTCTTCGAAGATTGGGCGTCATCAATCCCGAGGCTTTTTGCGAGATATGCTGCAAGGAATACTGCAACAAGTATTTCCTGCGCACCCACAAGATGAAGAGACACGGCATATACGTCCAGGAGAGCGAGAAACCACCCAGCAATCCTGGCAGCGCTGCAACCTGGCATCAGATACAAACGAGTCCGCTGAATCTCATCGTGACCGAAGGCAACGCTGGAAGTTCCTCGGAATCGGGTGATCGCCCGAGCGAAGACTTCGAGTGCAAACCCTGCGGTATCCGCTTTCAGACATTGGGACTTTGTCGCGCGCATCGCGCCAAAATTCACGACACCGACGAGGCCAAATCGCCCAAGCGAGAGTACGAAATGGATCCGACGGAGCAACGAACCGATACCATTTCCGAGGACCTTCAGAAGCTTCAAACGATGATTTTGCAAATCAACGGTCTGGAATCGAGCAAAGCGTTGAACTGCGGCGCGTGCGGCCGTGAGTGCGAGAACATCGGTGCTCTGAGGAGTCACGTGAGGGTGGAACACGGCGGAATGAACGACGAACTTTCCGTCCAATCCAACGAAAATTCACTCCACGGAACGTCGACGTTCTGCACGATTTGCGAGAAGGAATATCAGACGCCGGAAGCGCTTGGCCAACATATCACGGAGGAACATCAGCGTAACCCTAACAATCTCACGTCGAGGCTTTCTCAGCAGGTTATTTCACCAACCGTCACGCTTCAAGGTACCGTTTCCGCAGTGACGACAACGGTAACGGTACCCGCCCCGGCCACGGGCTTGGTGCAAACGCCACCAGCACCGCAGCCCGAAAGAAAGATCACCTCGATGACCCCGACGTCGAGCTACTGCGAGCTATGTCGCAAAGAGCTGTGCAACAAGTACTTCATGAAAACGCACATGCAGAAAATGCACAATATCGAGATAGAGAATGGATCGCAGATAGGTGGCGTGGTATGCAACATATGCAACAAGGAGCTGTGCAGCAAGTACTTTCTGCGCGTGCACAAGCAAAATACTCACGGCATCGTCGACGAGGGTAGCACCGCGTCCAGCAAGCAAGAAACTTACGAATCGTCGAGCAACGAGGACGCGGCGTTGAAGCCCGATCAGCTCGGCGATTTGAGCCATCGTTATTTCACACACTTCACCGAAGTCTGTCCGGTCTGCAGTCGACGATTCAGAAGTATAAAGTGGCTGAAGGCTCATCTCCTCGGGGATCACGGAAAGGCGGGTATCGAGAAGTGGCGGGAGCTCGAGAATCAGTATCAAAGCTCTTCGAGGGCTGGTGTGAGAGGTGCGACGAGCAAAGCGGGTGGGCAAAGTCAGAGCATAAAGATACCCAATGGATTGGAGATGGTGCAGCAGCAGCTGAAGAACAACGATTACGCAGGCCTGGGCAATCAAGTATTGTCGAGTCTCTTCGGTGCGACGACTGACGAACAGCAGGCCAAGAGTTATCGTTGCTCTTATTGCAACTTCACGACTACCGTTTTGCCATTTTTGTTTCTCCACGAGAGATCGCACACGAGCCCCCGGGACAACAGTAATCCAGGGATGGAAAGCGCTTCCCTGTTGTGCCCGATATGCTCGCAGGTTTTCGCTCAACCCGAACTTTTGCATCATCATCTGCTGACGCGTCATCAGTTCTCGGGTCTGTTGTCCCAATTGCCTGGCCCGTTGATGACCAGTCCGAGGCTCGAGGCTGCAAGTTCCGAAAGGAACAATGATAACTACGAGAAGGCCGAGTACGAGAGCAAGGAGGATAATCGCCAGGGCAGTCCTCAAGTTTCTTCGGCAAACATGGAATCGTCTCCGAAGAGCCAAAAGAAGGAGGAAGCCGCGGTGCAGGTCACGCCTCAGGGTGCCTACAAGTGCGCTCAGTGCGGCTTCGCCACGGCAAATCTCAACAGGATCAAAAAACACGTTCGGAAGGATCACAAGACACTCGGTGACGCTACCGAGAGTGTTATCGACGAGTTGAGCAAAACGCTGAGGGACGTTGCGAACAAGCACAAACTACCGGCCAGCTACGCGATGCCTCAGGACATGAATTCAAATCCCGACGCTACGACCATCATGCAACCGTTCTTGATGGAGGAACGGGACGTCGGGCGAATCGGCGATGAAACGAGCCCGGAAAAACGTTTCGCACCTGCCCTTGTCTATTTGCCAGTCAGAGCAAGGATTAACAGTTCCCTCACGACATCGTTCACCCTCAGTCCTGCCTGAGATTGATCCAAGGCCCCTTCCCTTCCCTATCTCGAGGATCATCGACGACGACTTCCAACCGCCTCGCGATCATTCGGATCACGAAGCACCCGCTTCACAACGAGACGCCTATGAAGATTGCGCGGGAACTGGAACGTTTCCAGTAAGAAGTCGCGATGCGCCAAAGATCGCGGACGAAACACAAACACACTCACACAAAATGCGGATGATATTCGCTCTCACGATATTCAAACACGAGCACGTGCGGTATTGGTTCCTAATGAGAGAAAGATAGAGAGAGAGAAAGAAGAAAAAAGAACAAATGAAGAAAAATAACGTACGAGACCAGTAGCGAGATAGATATTTTTTTAACGAAACAAAGATTTTTATATACACCCGTGTGAATTCATTTATCGCGCCAGATATATCTATACGATTCTCATCATTTCTCAATCATGGTACACGGTTCTTTCGCGAATCAAGTGTCTCGGACGAGAACACTACGCACTTTTTTTTCTTTTTTTTTTCAACGTTGTTCATCGCGTCCCGGTTGACGAAACTCGATGTTTAAAGAGAACCAAAAAAAGGATAAAGAATGAACAGAAAAATAGGCATTTTGCATCTTGTCAGGGCCCTCATGTTTAGAAACCTCGTTGTTATAAATATATTCTAATCGCGATGTTATACTGTAAATATTAATTGTAACTATCTGATTATAATGGGTGATCGACAAAGTTCCTATTTTAAACGATGCAGGGCCCGTTAAAGACTACGTTGACGATCAACCGGGCGGCTCGATTATATATATATATATATATATATATATATATATATATATATATATATATATATATATACATCTTTTTTATATACAACACTCAACGACAGTTCCTCAATCTTGATTCCTATATAAATGGCCACCACCGGAAGTGGACGTTTCGTTTCTCGCCAACATTTTCTTTATCAACTAGTCAATATTTTAATAGTAAAAAAAAGAAAGTGTAACAGAGATGAAATACTAGTTTAGATGAGAGACGGAGAGGATATATTCTATTTAAAGACGAAAGAAAAAAGCAAAGATGATCAAGCACAACCAAATGTCCTATCGTCGAAATAAAAATGAAGAAGTACGATACCGTTGGGCGGGAGCGCACAAGAACTCTTGGGTCTTTTGATCGAGTCAAGACTCAATTGACGTCTAATTGTCAAGAAGGCTTTTTAAAAGGAAACAAAATAAAAGAAAAAAAAAACCGAAAATAACTCAGGGTGGACGGCATTATGACCCCCGCAACAGAGAGTACAATCGTATACACAGCCAACGCATTAGAAAAAAAAGGAAAGAAAATGAAACAAATAATAAAAAAATAGGATTTAAAATACGTTAAATACTGTAAGATTAGTATGTCCGGTTCGGCGTTTATTGGATGATCGTTTACCGCGTAAAATTCAAACTCTGCAACGTGTGTGAGGGCTTAGAGGTGAGAAATACAAAGGACAACTTACCAAAAGACCAAACTCTCGAAGCTCGTACTACGCATTATGCCTCGATCTCCGCGTATGAACGCGTCGTATAGAATTTTTTATCCTAAAAAATAAAAACAAACGAGGAGAAAATATTGAGAAGAAAAAACGTAAGAGAAATAACCAATAGTTCTAGTCGAAAATACATTGACAAGGATTTAGAAGCTGTTCATGTCCGTGCCTTGCCAGCTTGAGAAAATGAGAATCAAAATAATTTAAATAATAATTACCGAGCTATCTTAATCGACCTGGGAACCTCTTTTCTTAATCGGTTGCTTAACGAACGATTCGACGAGATTGCGTTTAAGCTCGGCTGCGCTCTGTCTTCTCTTCTTCGCGGATGCGCGGATGTTTTAAGGTGATTGAAAAAAAACTAGTTTTTTTCATCCAAATTCCTTTATTCAGTGGTTGCAGGAGATGAACAAGACACCTGTTATAATATGAGCCCTTAATATTAATATTTATAGGTTCCTCATCGCGATTTTCTATTTCCCATGCTTAAATACTCGTGTGTTTTAAAATTCCCATCAACAGTAAACATTAAAAAGGAACTTTATAACAATTGGCGTCGTTTCATTTATATTTTTCGCTAATATAACTAATAATTTCATAAACACAGCAACTATTCTCCAACAAATGATTTTGTAAAGCCGCTAACTATCGTACCATCAAATTTTTTAATTATTCAACGCCATGGTTTTATGGAAAATGAGGTTACCTATGAAAAAGGTCCTGTGGCATTTTGTGATAAGCGATCGTTGCTCCGAACGAGTTTAAAAAATCTCGAAACTCACTACAAATTCAACTTTGACCTTTAATAACTTTCGAAAGGGTAGATTTATCATAAAACGACAAGAGACCTCTTTTACAAAGCGTTCAATTGCCTGCGAATATAAGTTTCGGGGATCGCTGTACGTCCACCAGTTAGCGAATAATAAAATGCAAAAGTAGCAGGCAAAGTTTTTTCCGTGTTATTAGCATGGGAAAAAGAAAATCGCGACGAGGAACCTCTGAATAATCATATTAAGAGCTTATATTTCAACAGGCGCCTTATTTCATCTTACTGCAGCTACTAAATGGGGCATTTGAAGAAAACATATAGTCCCTTTTTTTAGCACCCTAAGTATGTGTGTGTGTGTGTGTGTGCTTGAAACAAATTATTAAAAGTATGATTGCAGCTTGAAAGCGACGGAGCTTTAACTTTTTTGTTGGGAAGATATAGTTATTAACATGGTAGAGTGTCGTTGATAAAACATTTCATGACTCTCCTCACTCCCTCGCTGCTTAGCTCCGCGTCAACGGTCAGACACAAAACCCATGAGAGAACAAGACTGGCCGATACATACATACATACATACATACATACGTACGTACATACATATATATATATATATATATACACACACACACACACACACGCATATATAGAACAATTTTAACGTTGTACGTAAATTATCGGAAAAAAAGACAGCTGCGTCCGAGTTTGACCACTATCGTCCGCTTTCGTAGCTGGCTCGCTTTGCCTAGAGAAAACAGCCGGCACGATAGCCAGCACGCGTAGAAGCAGAAAGAGAGAGAGAGAGAGAGAGAGAGAGAGAGAGAGAGAGAGAGAGAGAGAGAAATAGCACTCAGACCGTCTAGAATTCGTTGCAGAACGCATGCAGCGGTCACTCCAACGGGCAAGGGACTGGCCACGACACGTTTCCATCACGCCCACGTATTTCCGTATCGATTTCATCCTCGTTTATTTCCCTTCAGATCCGATATATGAAAACGTTGACAACACCCGTGCTTATGTTCTTTTTTTCGCTTCTTCCCTTTCGTGCGCATTGCGTGCACGATGGCAACTTTTGTATCGTGTTGAAGTTTGTGAAGTTGAAACGCAAGGGAAATTCTTTTTGATTTTTTGACTCGTGTACTTTTCGTCATTATGCAAAAGGAGGTTAAAACTTGCATCGTTGGAATGCAACGAAAATCGATATTTGTGAATTCCTTTAATTTATTCTGGCTGATTTTGGTGAAAAAAAAAATCTTTCAACTATCTTTTACGATATTTACTTAGCTATCTGAAATATAAAATGAGAAATAAATTTTCCTTAATAGGAAAAATAAGGGAATCGAAATGTAAAAAAAGGCTTTCGCGGCGTTCCAACGATGCACACTTCAACACCGTTATGCAAAATGTCATTGTGGCAAACATTTGCGAATTATTCGAAGCCCAGGTTTGTCAAAAAGTGTTGGGATTTTTTTTTGCGTTATATTAATTGGTACGTTGCAGCGGTGGGTTTTAAGGGACAATTTCAGGGTGACTGGCTCGAAAGTTTCGGGGTTTTATGATTTAAAAAATTTTTATTCGGTAATCAGTCCGATTTTTTTCGTTCACTCAAATGGTTTATGTTCCACATACATATTTTTCAATGTTTCAGTTTTGTTTTTTACATAATGTTTTTGGCCATTGCACAATGATTCATAAAAAAATAACGCCTGATGGTGAAAAGTCCTACGCCTCCAAAAATTGTCTGAAAGAAAAAACCAAAAGGACTATTAATCAGTATGAAAAACTATAGAGGCGTACGCAGGATTTTTTTTCGATGAAAATGAACAAAATATTGGCCATTTCAAAATTAAGTGTCAAATTGGGCCCTTTTCGACAGTTTTACGTTTAAAAGAAATGTGATATTAAAAAAAAGCTTCCGTTAAGATGTTAAGAAATGGCGTGAAGAATAAAGTGGCAAAATTTGAGACGGATAGCTTGAAAAGTCTTCGTTTAAAAACGCCCAGCGTTTTGAAAAACAACGTGTCAAGAAAAACGCGCACTTTTTCTAAGAAAGGCTGTAGCGACCTGAATAATTCGAATTTCGCGACCAACATTTAACAGTACGTTTATGAGAGTTCATATTTCCGCGTAATGCAAAATAATCGATTTTCAAAACATTTTATACAGGCATGCTCCCTTAAAATCCTGAAAATATCTGCCCAATTATACCCTTGCTGTTGTTTTATAATTTTTCATTCGCGAATTTGGCGTTATACGAGAGGAATCTTGTCAGGCCGAGCTTAATCATTTTTGGCGAAAAAAAAAACAATACTAGATTGGGCGTTGGAGTGAGATTTTGTACGACGATCTACAGCCGCTATTAGATCGGACGAGTGTGAAACGAACATACGGCGGTACGGACTATTAGTTAGGGAAAAATATGAAAAGCTCCCTCCCTATCTCTCTCTTTCGCTGCCCATTGTCTAGAGTCCCATAAAAATTTATCTCCTTTTTTCTCACACCCCTGCCTGGAAATAAATGAAAATGCGAAATGTTATTCCGGCCTACGTCTGACCGTTGCTTCAATTTTCGGGGGTAAAATCGAGAGAGCTGTGAGCGAGTGAATCATTGCTCCGGGCTGGAGTTCAGCTCTCTCTCTCTCTCTCTCTCTCTCTCTCTGTCTGTCTCGCTCTTCTTTTATATGCCCCACGAGCGAGACTACCCGAATCGCTCGTTTCCCAAAAATTCGAACGAATTAGTATGCGCGCACGCATGCATTAATATATATATATATATATATATATATATATATATATATATATATATATACAAATGTGTGTGTACGTATTAGGGGAGAAAAAGTATCGACCATTACTCGTGATGAAAGTATACGGCGATGCGGAGCATTGAAAAAGCAGCGAGCGGGAATGAGACAAAAATCGAGATGAATGAGAAAGAAACGTTTCGGGGAGAAAAATCGAATTTCCTCGAGCATTGTCCGAGGCGAAGGGTGGGGCGGAACGGGGGGGGGGGGGGCAGGGGCAAAAAATCGGTAGGTCGGAATCTGCATCTGGCAGTGAGAGAGAAAGAGATAAATGCGATGCAAAGATGGAGAGTCAAGGGGTCGGAGAGGTCATCGTGACCTTGGCCACAGTCATAAGAGGGGACGGAGATTTTTAGGGAAAAACTGTCTGATGGCGCGTGTCTTTTGTCACTATTCGATACAAAGAGCTAGGGAGAGAGAGGCTGAGTGAGAGAGAGAGATGAAAGAGGGGGGCCAATGACATGCAAAAACGCGTATCGGCGATATGGTAAATGGCCCGTTTTTAATTGAGCCTGAAAGAGATCTTTGATGGTGCCAGATTGCCCGCAACTGCCATCGCTCCGAACTAGAAATGAAGAGAGTCAGAGAAAGCGCAATCAGCTTTGACGAAAAAAAAAATGGTCGATTTCATTATCGTAGTTGTGTATTTATAAGGCCGGTCGATTTACATAGGCTGGTAGTGGAAAACATTTTTTTTTTCAAAAGAACCATTTTTACGGTACCGAAGTATCGTTGGTACGAGCCGGCGGTTTTTTTGTTTGTACTTCGGTCCTATCCAAAATCTCTTTTACCCCTTAAGGTTCCTCTAATGAGGATCCTAACCTAATGAGAAAAAAAGTAGCGTGATTTTCGTGGCGTGTAACAGCTGCAAAAATTTCGGCAATTCGGAGAAATTAATTTTCATTCCACAGATGTCTTCAATGTCGTTATCCTTTATTAGCAGCTTGTCAGAAAAAGAAACGAGAAAAAAAAATGAAAATCACTATTAAGGATGTTGTGTCCAAATTTGAAAATGGTAATAAAATTTGACAGGTCATTATGTAAAACATTTGAAAGGTTGTGTAAAAATTTCACGACGATTAGGAAGCTGGCTACCGCGAAATTCGAATTCACAAATTACACGCAGCCTTATGGAAACTGAAGTAACTTTGCAATTCTATTAGCAAATAGCGAACTTTGCTATTTGTTTTCAAGAAATAGAAGAAATATTTATGAATGATCGTTTTTTTATTTCAAATATATCAAAAACAAAAGTGGCTTTATGGTGCAAGAAACGATGTCGTCCGTGAACGAAAATGAGTGGTTAAATTTCCCGCTACTTTCGGTCTATGCAACATTACCGCTATATCTTATATGTTTTTCCTCAAGTGTGATTTTTTTTTGTATTTTTGGCATCATTTTTTATAACAAAAAAAATAATAATGACAAGGTTACTGCAGTTTCCATAAGGCTGCGTGTAATTTGTGATTTCTAATTTCTCAGTAGCCAGCTTCCTAATCGTCGTGAAATTTTTACACAACCTTTCAAATGTTTTACATAATGACCTGTCAGATTTAAAAAATTTTATTACCATTTTCAACGTTGGACACAACATCCTTAATACACGTAAAAATGCTTTTTGCGTTAACTTTCGTGGCGATTACGGCAAGGAAAAAAAAGGGCTGCAAAAAATGGTGACAGTCTCCACGAAAACGTGATGGCAATGGTGAAATCGACCGACCTTTTTCTTCTCCGCTGCAAACGCCTAGAAAGCAAGTTTTCTCCGCAATCGCTAGACACTTCGGAATCGATAATAAAAACGGACGGCGTTTTTCGTATCGTCCTTTTATTTTTTCTCCATTTCTTGACGACGTGTGTAAACGTCAAACTTCGTTGTCTCATGCATAAATCAACTTGAGAAGCTATTCGTCAGCGATGACTCGAGGCGAAATAAAGGTAACGATAAAAACGCTGTTGGCGAGCGAATGAAAAATGGCGGACACTCGGGGTGATCGGCGTCGAGCCACCCCTTGTGAAAAAGCCGATTAAAAATTGACGAAACCGAGGCGCAAACATGGCACGGCACGAAAGAGAAAAGTACGTGACTGGATAATTGTATTTGAACGGAACGCGGGGGCGGACTGAGTTTTGGCGTTTGACGCTGCGTGAGAGAGCGAAGTGGCGTTTAAACATCGGGGTGGGGGGAGGCGGGCTCGTAGTTATAATCGTAATAATGATAAATATGACATTGGTAAATACTCTTCGTATATGATAGAGAAATACCTGACGCTAAAATTGCCTTTTGTAAACGTAATTGAGCGCAAAATCAAATTAATCCTTAAATCAAAGAAGGAGAGAGGGTGAGAGGGGGAGAAAAGAAAAAGGGGAGGAGGAAGTAAATTATATTGAATTTATTGGTATATATTATTGATTATGTCTAAGTACGTTAGGGATTTTCTAGGGAATATATATATATATTTCTTAGAGATATTTGTCATAATTTTTAGTCTTGGGTATCGACGAACAATTCTCAATTGTATTATACATAGACCCAAACGTTGAGGCAAACATGAGAATGTGAAATCAACATCGTACGATTTACGATACGTGATTTGAAAAAAAATGGAGCGTGACACTAATTTACGAAAGCGTCGTAACGTTAGTGAACGAAAAAATAGTGTACACTGTGATTCAGAATCGAATGACATAAAAAATTGTGAGTAGTGTTTCTTTATTACTTTCTTTCTCGTGTTTTGTCATCGATTTAAAAAAAAATGTATGCTGCGATTCTGATTCACCCTGTACGTCTAGTCATTTTGGATACGGTTTACAATTCCTAATTAAGCTAGTCCAACATTGTAGTCAACAGATATTATTATTATTATTATTATCATTATTATTATTATTATTACTGTTTAAGTATTATTTATTTATCTTTCAACTATTGTTTACCGATTACTCATTCCGTCACTAAAAAACAACACCCAAGTTCCCAGACCTTATTTGCCGAGATTAAAAAATGCTTTATGTTCGAAGAAAATAAAATTTATATTAATTTAATATGATTTCCGGTCTTTATTTTATTATTATTTCCCGCGCGTATGTTGCGAACATTCTTCCGTAGGAAATTATCATTCATTACAACCGGGGCGACGAAATTATACTCCGCTACATTTAGTTTCGGTTTTTACACAATCTTCGTAATTATTCCCCTCCCCCGCCCGTCCACCAAATGCCTCGTAATTTGTCGGTCCATGAATTTTCACTAGTCCGTGGAGCAATTACACGGCCGTTATGTTTGCGCGTTTTACACGCGTGGGCCTCTCTGTTTTTTCAGAGCAAACAGTATGTCGTTCGACCTGGTAAATTACGAGAGACGATCGAGGGGAGGGCCCGTCGCGCCCCTATCGAAAACTTAAATTTTCAGCCACCCCCTCGTCTGACCCGTCGAGGGGCAACGACTTTTTTCGATTTTTTTCTTCATAATTGTTTCGTCGTTGCTCCTCGTTATTTAGTATCGCAGTCGAGAGTCCGCTGTCAAACATTCTCCTGGGGCCGAAATGAAAAACAACGGGGGCAAAAAAACTGACGAATTTGTCGCATGCGGACTCGTAGAATTTCCGAACTATGAACGGAAATCGATATGCACGTGGAAAGCGAGGAAAAACTATTCAGCCTCCATGAATTGTACATGACTCTTGGGGGGCGGGGGGGCAAAAAATAGGAGAATGAAAGGTTTGGGACGTACCTCGGAATAAGCGGAGAAAATAGTACAGAGAGAGAGGGAGAGAAGGAAAGTGAGAGTAAAAGAAAGTAGAATCGAGTCACGAACCGTAATCTACTTTGCAATTGGAATTACGGATGTGTTCGCCAAGTTTATCGAACGCGAAACTTGGAAAGATATCGCGTGTTCGGTTCGAGGATGTGGGGGGGGGGGGGGGGGGGTTGCTTCGCTCACCCCCTTGTGGAAACGTAATCAATGTCAACCGACCATCCCACCCCCCTGTCCTTCAACCACAAGAACGTGGAGTAAATAATTCGAGACTAAAAGTGCTTGAGAGGAAAGAGAGAAATGGGGGGCAGGGGGTGGGGGGTTGGGAGGGTGGAAAAGAGGGGTTGGGAGGAACGGAGAGTGAAAGTTTCGTCTCTCCTTGCGCGGCCTTCGGATCGATTTTGTTTCTTCCTGCTGCGACATCAAATTTTTTTTTCCCCCTCCCCCCCGCCCCTTACGCTCTTTTTTCTCATTCCTTTCACACTCGAGCGAACAAAAGAAAATAAAAGTGTACAAAAGAAGCCGTGGAGCAAGGATTTTCGTTGTTTTCGAACTAACGATCGAACGAGTAAATGACACGAGCTATATCTACACCCCCAAAGTATTTTATACGCACACACACGCAGACATTTATATGCCTGTTTTTATTTGGGCATGTATATGTGTCTGTGCTTATTACATACCCTTTGGTGTGTTACAAAGAACGGTATATGAGAGTCGCGCGCACACGCATGTGTTCCGAAACAGCCGTCCACCCACATCCTGCGATTTTCCGTCTCTCTCGCTCTCCACTGCGCCTTCGAACACTCCTCTTCGCTCCTAACGCCCCTCTATAAAAATCAATAAAATCTTGCGGTTTCCAAGAGCTCGGAAAAACTGCCCCAACTTTGTGTATATGTGCGCTGGTGTGCGCGGGTGTGTGTGTGAGTGTGTTTGCGTGTGTCGTACGATAGAGTGTACGAAGAAATCGAAATGATTCGTGTGGGAAAAGGAGAAAGTATGCAGTATATTTGTGTAGAGGGACGGAGAGTATGGTCGAAAAAAGTAATACAGAAGGAAAAACAGCCCTGTCATCATTACATTCATATATATATATATATATATATATATATATATATATATATATATATGTGTGTGTGTGTGTATAATTATATATAGCGAATGAAGAATACAGGATCGACTCCCACACGGATTCAAATACAAAATGACATTGTAGGAAAAATCCAAGGTGTTTATTCCAGCCCCAAAATTAGTGAATTATCATTTTCCTAGTAGTCACGAACAACATATATCCAGTTGCAAATGAATGGAAATAAAAAAAATTCAGTACGAAAAATTCCACGACATTTCTCTCGGCCTAAAAGTGATGGAACTATCATTTTCCCGACGGTCACAAAAAACACAATTGCAGTTAAAAATGAACGTAAATTTAAAAAATTCAGTGCGAAAAGTTCATAGACATTTCTCTCGGCCTGAAAGTGATTGAACTACTGTTTTCTGAACGGTCACAAAAAATGTAATTGCAGTTCAAAATGGATGGCAACAAAATTGAGTACGAAGAATTCCAAGATTTTTCTCTCGGCCTAAAAGTGATTGAATTATTATTTCTCGGACAATCGCGGAAAACATAGTTGCAGTTAAAAATGAACGGGAATGAAAAACTAAGTAGCAAAAGATCCAAGACATTTCCCTCGGCTCAAAAATCATTAACTTATTATTTGCCGGACAGCCAAGAAAAAAACGTAATTGCAGTAGAAAATTAACGGTAATAAAGAAGCTAAGTACGAAAAATTCCAAGACGTTTCTCTCTGTCTCAAAATGATTCATTTATCATTTCCGGAACCGCCACGAGAATGGCAATAAGAAATGCCACTAATGAAATTAATGGGAACAAAAAGGAAATTTCAGAAAATTCCAAGACTCAGCCGATAAACGATCTGATTATCCCGATAGCTTTCAAAACTGCCTTTAAAGTCGAAACAATAGTAAAAGAGAATCAAACGTTTAAACAATTGGCTCTATTCGATTCCAAGCTCCTTCAGACTTTAAAATCGTACCAAATTCCGAGCAACCCTTACGTATACAAAATAATTCGATTACTTAAAAAAAAAAAAAGAAAAAAAAATTCAATGTCAAATTTCCGGGTAATCGTCGAATTTGATTGGCTTTCCAATTATATTGCGATGCCATCGAGTCGAGTAACGTGTAACGTGCAATATTTCCAAAACCCCCCGAGGAGCTCCAAGATCAACAAAGTCACGGGGTTGAAAAGAAAAACGCCTCGAAGAAAATAAGCGCCCCGGCACATTTCTCGGCGCAATCAAAGAAAAATATTTAGTGGAGATAGAAGACGGCAAAATTGCCGGTTCACAGGGTGGAAAGATATCATATCGAGCCGAGGCTCGTCTTTTTCATCCCCGAATCTTTATTTTTCCCGCTCGTCAGTCGACCCCGAATTTTTCCGTCCTTCTTCCGCTCCCGCGTTTCCGCCAAAGAGGAAGTGCTTTGCAATTATCAAAGCCTCCCCTACGCTCGGCCCCACGGTTTGTTTCATCTCCCCACCACCAGCACGCTCTGCAGGGTGAGCCTTTTTCTTCGTCACTCGCCACCATCCCCCTGCTTGCCGTCTTTCGAAGTCCACGGATTCATCTATCTCTCTTCTTTTTCCTCCCCTAGAGTCGAGCCCGGAGGGTTGGAAATGTTCTCTCCCTCGTCATCTTACACCAACTTCGAAATTTCATCCTCTCGTAATAATTTTACCAAGTCCAGGGCTGTGTGTATGTATCCTTTCTCTACTTCTCTCGAGCCTTTTCTTCATCCCTCGATTTTCTTTTCTCTCTCCAACCCCCTGTTCAACAAGACCCCGGCGAAAAATCACCAACACCAAAAGAGACCGAGAGAGAGAGAGGAGAACTTGATTACAATCCTCCCTCCCCCAACCCTGGTAGAGCTCCACACTCGCGCACCCCCTCTGCGAGCTAACAACCACGATCAAAAGAAGCAGCAACGTTTGCCCCTTGGACCTCCTCGCCCCCCCCCCCCGCTCGAGCCCGGGAATTTCTACGGCAACGAAGGAAACGTGCCTCTTTCTTGATCACCCCTCTTCTTAACACTAGCCCTCCAGAGAGACAGGGAACGAGAGAGACGAAAAGGGCATGTGGCTTTAATTTGGTCCATACCATTGCGCGGAACCTTTCCCTAAATCGATATTTTCCCCGCGGCGTAGAAAAAAAAATTCCCTCATCTCTTGCATGTCCCCTTATACCACGCTCTCACATCGTTGCGAAACTTTGACGAACGTAAATTATTTTGTGTAAGAAACACGCGTCGTTGAATCCGAAGGGACCATTTTTTTTTCTTCCCTCAACAATCGCCCGAAAGGGTTCACCGTGAAATTTCAATTCAAAGGGCCGCCCCGGAAAAATAGCGAAAAAAATAAATACAAGGGGTTAATCTCGCTTCGATCGCGCGTTTTTTTTCGCTATAACGACCCAAACAAATCCGGATTTTTATCGTTTACGTGAAAAAAAAAAGTACAAAGCGCGTCGCGCGTTCAACACGCGTTCGTCGATGAAGGAATTACCGATTTTTGTCCACACACATACGAATCGTGAAATTTCATAAATTCGGAATACGTCGAGCCGAAAGGGGTGAGAATTGATTGTGTGCGTCGGGGTGACGAAGATGGGGGGATTGGCCGTTGTGATCGCGCGTCAGTTCGTCTATATTATGTGAGCCGGAATTGCCCAAAAATGGGAAACGGGAGGCCGAACCCTTTATTTGCTGTAAGGGTTGGAAATTCGTTCGCCGTAGTTTTTCGATGCTCTGCCGCTGTCTCTGCGTACAGTGGGGTTAAAATTTTTCTGTGGGGAAATACAAAGTTTTCGGCATGATTTCACCCTAAAGTTTCAGCTGCGCCGTCATTGCAGCCGCAGAATACGATTCAACTTGTATTCTTCGCTCGCTTCGATGTATTTTCGGGCTATACGTCTCTAACCCCCCCCCCCCCCCCTCGCTCCTGCGCCCGGCCGATTTCCGATTTACACAATATTTTGGAAAATCCTTTATGAGGGATCTCTCGGACCCTTCGGTCTTGTGCACCGGCTTAGCGTTTCCCTCTCTTTTGCTCTTTACCATTGTCCAGGCACACGAAACGACAGATGGGCATCTCGCACCAAATACATTTGGCACGCGCACGCGCCGCCCAGACTCCGCTATTTTCTTTTTCCTTTCCACCTCGGGAGATCATGGAAGCTCGCGAGAGCCGTGAAAAAAAAGCAAGGATTTTTATAGAAATTCGTGAAATTAGGGTTCATGTATTTTTCCCCGGAGGGGGGAGGGGATCCGTTTTAAGGGGAGAGAAAAAAAAATTTCTTTGGGCGAGGAAAAAGTTGCTGATTTGCAGGATTTTTTTTTTTGCGTAAAGATTTCTTCACCGTTTTTGGGACTTACTAGGTTGCGAGGTCGATCTCTCCGATTTCGATAAAATTCAGAAGGCTTGTAGAATGGGTGAAAATGGGCGACACGTATTTTTTTTTATATCTACGGAACCAGTTTTTACGGGTTGAAACGCACCCTCGAAAATTGGTGCGTTTTTCGTTTCTCGTCGATAACGTTTCAACCGTACGAGATATGAAAAGAATTCAAGCTGCAACAATGTTTATTTTTTCGTGTACTGTACATTGGAGATGAGAACGATAACGTTATCGACGAAAAACGAAAAGCACGCCTGCTTTCGAAGGTGCGTTTCACCCCTTAAAAATCGGGTTTCGCAGATATAAAAAAAATACGTGTCGCCTATTTTGACACATTCTACAAGCATGCCAAATTTAATCGAAATCGGAGAGGTCGAAATCGCAACCTTTCCTTGTTAGGGTGTGTTTTATTACTACCTTTGGCTGTTACATCGTATTTTTTTTATTAATCTTCAATAACGACGGAACGGTCCACTCGCCGGGATGCGGCGGATGTTGTCAGAGGGCGTGACACGTAGCCTCGGCGGGATTAATTTGAAGAAAAAAACGAAGTTTCTTCTTTCATTGACACTCATACGCAGAATATGAACCAAAATAAATTGGGAAATGTTGAAAATCGATAAAGTGGTACGTTTTGAAACGAAAAGATTTAATTTTCCGAAAAAATGGCTACAGTTTGCAAGAAACAAATACTTTTTTTAACATTCACAAATATTTAACGTCCACCTTTTAGACAATAGGGCTAGAAATATTTATACCAAATTGCATCAGAATCGATCGATTCATTTTTTAGCTATACGTCACGCCAGTTTTGAAAAACACCTTTTTTAGAGATAGATTTAAAAAAATACCATGTCACAACCAAAAGTAGTAATAAGGCATACCCTAAGTCTCAAAATGCTTAAAAAATCTTTCCTTTTAAAAAATATCATGAAAATCAGCAAATGTATTCCTCGCCTAACGGTATCCCCCCCCCCCCTTAACATGAAGCAATGATCGAATGGATCCATTGGTCCGGAAGGAGAGGCGCCCTGTTTTGCAGCCGCCTATCGTTCCTCATGTCCCAAAAACGTCTTTCTTTTTCATTGCTCCACTCTACGTACATCGAATTTTTTTTATCGCATCTACTTTTCCTCGCTATTATTATTATTATTATTATTATTATCATTATTATCGTTATAATTCTTGAAATTTTTTCGTTTTTATTGAATATTAATTTCGTTCATTCGCACCTCGTCTGTTGTACGGCCAATAGTTGGACGCGATTCAAGTTCCTATTACGTAATAATGTTGCAACTCAGGTTCCTCGGTTGAGCTTAAGTCTACGAACTCTCTCTTGTGTGAATATTGTACCGCCGAGGTGACACATTTTTCCAACGGGGTAAAGTAATTAAGAGAAAAAAAAATAAGGATAAAATAAAAACCAACAACCTGACCAAGCATATGCCTATAAATATTATATACATATATAAATTAGTCCGCTTCGAAGAAGAGCTATTATTCCAGCGTTTCTCGAAAACTAAAAAAAATCCGGATTTTCCCTTATTTTTTTTCACAATTCTTTTTGCGGCGATCTGGCGTGAATTTTTTTTCCATAACTCATCCAAATCGCGATGAGCAGAGTGACCTGAAAAAATGAGCTTTTCTTCGATCCGGCCTGATAAAGACGTAACTTAATTGCGAACCTCCATTATTGTAATATATGTACACAGAAATCCGTAAGAAATCGACATCGCAGATCACGATACAAAAAGGCAAAAAACGAGGGGGGGGGAGTGAAAAATTTGAGGTCGCGAGGAAGGGCGCGCGATATATTGTAACGAAAATCAAAATTAGCGTGTAAAATCGTATTAATTACGTGTAGGAGAGTACGTATAGTCGAGACATTTTAAACAGAAACTAAAAATCGCGTATCTATAAGTCACAGAGAATTTATGTATTTCGAGTGAAAATAAAAGTGAACAAAAAAACGAGGTGAAATAATAATAATAATAATAACATAATCGTTCGACTTCGATTCAGGGTCCCAAAAGTCACTCGGCGCGTATGAAGACATGTATATGATATTATAGCGGAAGAATTAGAGTATAACTTTTCAGATCAAATAGACATACATATATAAACATACGTATGTACGATAATAAAAATATACGCAAAAAAAAAACTTTAAGTACAACTATTTGAGAGCTCGATTGGGAAGTGATTGATAATTGTATCGGAAGTCGATGAAGCGTGAAATTTTTTCGTTTACATTCAACGCACATGTACATTGAGCCGGTGTACATAATAACGTCTGTAATGAACGCTCCCAACGAAGAAAAAAGTGAAATATCTTTGAAGAAAAACGACCTACAAGTTCCAATCCAAATTCAAACTTTCATCGAACTCTGATAAAATTGTAAATATACTCAGGACGAAAGAAACGAACCTCCCCGAGAACATAATAATAAATCGTGGATTATTTTTCGACAATTCATACCCGAAAATAAAGGAAAACAAGAAAGGGAAGAGAAAATGATTATCGCGTCTTGCAATGAGAAACTGCTGGAAAAATCTGTGATTTTGATTTTCTCCCAGCCACTTTACCATGTTCCTACATCATTTCGAACTAATATGAATTTTACGCGATGTATTTGTTTATCGCATTATTTAGTTATGTTGCACGAACTATTTTCACGAACAACTCCCGTTTGCCGTTTGCGCAAAAACGCATTATGGACTGTATTTCTCGTAATGTGTATACGTTTTGCGTCTATATGTACAGCTGCATAAGTGCGTCACACGATTACCCTCGAACTTGTAGCCCGGTTAATTATTCGTTGGCAAACAATACACTAATGACAAAAGAAAACCGGAAGCTCACACGAGTCGCATGCTGAAATTTCGTCAAAAAAAAAACGCTCGTTTTGCGTCATGCTGTGGCGTCGATTGTTTGATTTTCCATATACGTGAACACGCGTGCGTCTTATTGTGTTTATTTGATGATTATTATTATATTATTACCGCTACTGCGATTATAAAACGTTGATTATAATTAATGTGCTATCATGTACAAAACGAATTTATTTCCTCGAGGGACGAGTAACGAGGTGGGAATTAAATGCAAGTGGTTATAAGGTGATTGGAGCAACGTAAATCAAAAGATTGAGAATCAAAATTAAATATAAGCGAAGAAGAAACGAAATTATAAGATGTATGAGAATTGTCCATGGGCATTGCTCGTTAGTTGATAAATCATTTTTTATTATTATTTATTTATTCATTTATTATTACTATGATGATTATTATTATTGGAAATGAATTTTCCACTAGTTCGTGAATTTTAGTAATACGCTTCGACAGAATTAATTTACAAAACAGACAGTTTCGATCTCTTTTTTGGATTCGAAAAACAATGTCGTCATTAAGTGGTTTTTTTCGCACACCATATTTATTGGCATCTATATATATATATATATATATATATATATATATATTTCTCATCGTCCAGAGGGGAAAAAAATACGATCGCGTGTCATCGCGTATCTGATGAAGAATCGCTGATTATGTATGAGAAGATATCGAGAATAAAGTATGCGGAACGAAGTAACGAAAATAATACGACACAGGACGATAGAGACAGTGGTTTGTCATTTTAACGTAATGTCTCTTAGCTACCTTTGTATTATGAGACGTATATATGCTATATATACACATATATTACAACGATAATAACAATAAATAAAAAAGACGAGTTTTTGTGTTTAAATTTATCAATGTTTCGTGTTTCGTCGTGACCATCCCACAAATCTTGAATAGCCTTGCGGAATCTTCAATATCAGCGGGAACGAAGGTAAGCCCTATCGAATCAATCACGGTGTCTTTATTTATTTCATTCAACGAAAATAATTTCTGCTTCGAAGGATAAACGATTTCTTTTTTATTGTAAAAACAAAATGATCCATATTTGTATTCTTAATCTCGGAATTTTCATCGCTCAGATACAAAGTGATTCTCACGGATGCGCGTAGATTTAACCCAATTCATTGTTGTCGCCACTGCATACCAGACCACGATCAATCGTCATCGAGATAAATGAAAAAAACACGCACTGCCCTTGAATGAGATAAATGTGTGTGACGCATTCGAATTCAGGGATGAGCGAGATTCGATAAAAAAAGTTGTATGAAAGAGTGATTATTGCCTGACGTTCAAGTTAATCAATTTATTGACAATGAAGATATTGGTAGTCGATAATTATCGTTGTTGCTCCAATGATTGAAGGAGGTTAATGAAATTCTTAATTAGTTGGCGACATGGCGTTGGAGATCTGGGTGTTTCAACATTTTGGGATTCACAGTCATTGGACGATTCGACCAATTAATTGAAAGATAATTGGGGACCAATATTCATTGATATCGAAGCAATGATTGAACGAAGTTAATCGAGTAGTTCATTGATTGGAAAATCGTCGACTGAAGTTCGTAGTACTTAAATTTTCGGATGTGCGATAGGAGTATACTTATCGCAATGAAATTGGAGGGGAACAACTTTCGAAGTTCTCTAATGGACAAATTATTGGAAAATTCGTTGTAGATAAACTAAAAACAAGGAAAATTATGTTTAAATATTTTATTTGTAATATTCTTTTGTTTATATTTTTAATTTTGCCTAGTTGTCAAAGTGTAAAAATCACTTTTTTCGGAACTAATATATTTTGACAGCATATTATCTTGTAGGGGTTCCCGGAAATTTTCAGGGCGATCGTATCGAAAATGACAGATTTATAGGCTGTTGTGTTGACGCTCGTCAGAACGCTCGGAGCGTCGTATGAAATTTCAAAAGCTTTTTTTCTCGAAAGTACGTTTAAAAGTCGGTGAGCAGAATATCTAAAAAAAACTACTGCATCGAAATTCATGAGAAGTTTAGGAATTTTCTAGATGTATAGTAAAAATGTAATATTTCATCGAAGATTTTTTTCCGGTGTTTACTTTCGATTTGATAAACGAAAAATGCCAATTTTTCCCCAAAAATCAAGGTTCTCTTTGAGCACGCGGACTTTTTTTAAATTTGATATTTCGGAAATTCCTTTGATTATTTATAGGATAAACTAATAAACTAACGAAAGGTGTTTGATATTTTTATATCAGATACCCTGATTCAGAAGGGCATTGTTCATCGCAACGGGCTACAATTAAATATTTTTACACCAAAAAATTACAGAGTGGTTTTCAGATGATACTTTTTCAAATACCTAATTTTTGTAGAAATTTATCATGACAATTTTCTTTTTGAAAAATCCCAAAATTGAGCTGTTTTCGACTGTCACAACTAGGCATAATTGCAAAACTGTTTTTTTTTGTTGTAGATTTTGATTTTATATCTCTAATAAGTATCCTCAAAAAAGCTTGAGTCACTTTCGTTCTCTGAATGTGGCAACAGAATTGTGAATTTGAAAAAATTGATTTTCCTCGCACTTTGATGTGAGCTTCGTCATTATCGAGCCACCAAATTATTTTTTTTATTCCAGCGAAATTTTCATATTGAAAATTTGGAATTTCCAAAGTGGACTGGCCCCTTAAACAAAACCAACAACAAGATTTTCGTAATGCAATATATGCAACGCTCAAGTTTACGCAAGTGCCTCGATAATAATTCATTCTGCGTGTGTGTGACTCGAATGCACAAAAGATCGAAAACGGAGGTCTTCGGCGATGGTCGACCGTAAATTTGCCGATTCTTTTTGTTCGCCGGGAATCCTTGGTCGCAACCGGATAAAACAGCCGAAGCAGAATTGTTTAGATTTTCCACTCGGGAAAAACGTGTTCGGAGGCCTCGATGAGACGTATTTTAAATACTTTTGAAAAGACGTGCGTCATATGCCAATAATGGCCAAGGAAAGTGGCCTGTGTTCCTCGAGGGAAAAAATAGCAATCGATCAAAAACGTAATAATAAATCATTTTGCTGGCATTGGATGCATCTAGTAAAAAAGAAAAAAACACGGGAGCAAAATGAATACTAAAATAATCATAAAAATACATCAAATAAGAAATAAAGTAAAATGAAATGAGTTAAATAAAAAAGACATGTATCGATAAACTTTATCGGTTTTTAATGGAATTCCTACATACCGAATATAAAGCAAGATTCAACCGATGGTTATTGTTCCTGTGGTCTAATTCTTAAACTTTAATAGCACGCAAAAGTGCTATTAAAATAAAAAATTAGTCTGCGATAACCGTACCGGAAATACGTGGTGTCGAAGTTTGCGTTGTTGGCACGCAACGGAAAATATTTTTTATTTTCCCATTGCCTTATTTTGTTATTATGATAAAAATGTTCTTTTCTACATTTACGCTGTAGATGTCCAACAAGAATCCTGAAATAATTCTGACGATTCGTATAAATTCATTATCATTTCATTACAACGTTACAAACTCGAACGTGACGGAGATATAGATTCTTCGCGATTAGTTAATCTGATACACGTCTTAAAATTGTTTGCCAAACCTGCAGGAATATAATTTTTTTTTTGATAAAATATCCTTCAAGCTGAGCTAATTGGAACCGTGTCCTTGAGATAAATTGACGAAATACTAGTGTGTCCTATACTTTAAATCTCCATACTACACTTTTAATTTTCTATTATATTTTTTCCTACGCCAAATTGAGAAAATCTTCCGTGCAGTACTCCATCACATCACAACATAATTGCCAGACGATTAGTAACTCTGATTCGGAATCTCTCACTTGTAGCCTGAATAACAGAATGATGACGTGATGTTAGAGGACGTTGAAATTATTTGACGTTAGACGATGTCAAGGGATATCCGTTTATTTTACGTTATAAAACGTCCGTCAATGTGACGTTAAAGGACGTTAAAGGGCGTCCGTTGATGTAACGTTAAATGACGTTTAACGAGTAAGGCCACTGTAACGGCCCAAAAAAAAAGGTTTTTTCACTAATTTTTTGCTCCCGAAATTGAAGGTATTTGAAAAAAAACTTTTAATGGTGTTATCGGGCATACATTAAACTTTATTAAAAAATTTTTTTACAGTAAAAAAGAAACAAAATGGCGGTTCCACAGCTATCTTCCCGGGACATGTTTTGCTTCCAGGGCTCCGCGGCACGCAGCACCACTGGTGCACTTTTGAATCCAGAACAAAAAAAAAAAAAACCATTAATCTAGAGGGCTATAGCTAGAGAATGTCGATCGGATTTTAAAAAGTATCAATTTTTGTGGATTTGGCGTGCGTTTGAAAAAAAAATTGTTTTTTGACGAAAAAAACGGCAAGTTTTTTGTTAATAAAAAATCAATAAATAAAGTTCTTGAAAATTCCGATCGACATTCTCAAGATAATGTAAATGTTCACATCTGGTTAAAATTTCAAGTAAAAAAAATGAAAATTGTTCGAGTTATGCTGCGTGCCATTTTGAAAAACCATGTTTCGAGAAAAACGCGTTTAAAGTTTTGCGAATAGTTTTTTATTGGAAAAAATTAAAAAAAGAAGTTAAAAAAAATTTTTACCGTTAGTCTGCAATCCCAGCACCATACATTTGTCCTTCGATAGCCAAATTTTCGTCTTCTTCGTCTTTCCTGGTTGATTTTTGGAGCGCGCGCGCACTTTTGGCCGCGTCGCTCAGAGATGTCTCCGCGTGCGTGATGCGTTTGGCGTCGGCTTCGATGCAGAAATTATATAACTGTACACCAATTTCCACCTCCAACATCTTGAATATTTGCAAGACGTTGGTAAGGCCGCCATTGAATATGCAAACAGCGATATCCGTCGCAATATCTAGTACAGTTTTTCCGCTTGAGGATGATTTGGGGGCCAAACTCCAAACGGTAGCGTTGAAACTTTCGTTATTGTTTTGAGTATAGGCCCCCAAGCAACGCTCCAGCAACTCGTCCCGGCTCAATTCCATGTAGATGGGTTTGATGGCTTGATAAACCTCCTCACTCATTGGCTGATTGTGATGATACGCATCCAAGGCATTTTCTGCTTTCGCTTTCTTCCAACTGCACCAATTCTCCGAACATTTTTCGTGCTGAGGCTTTTCATCCGTTGACATTTTGTGAAAAAGGGTTGCCCAGATCTCATTTTTCATACTTTGATGGAATCGGAATTTCGACGGATTGCTAAGCCGTAATAAATGCTTAGTTCGTCAATCAATTTGGCAGTGAGTTTTCCTCTTCCCCCGAGACCTTTTGTTCCTTTTTTTAAGTTTCTCAATCGAGTGCCCATTCTTTTTTGCACGTGATCTATGCACTCTTTTTTTTTAACATCAACATTTTCATAAGGCTTCGAATCCACGATGCCTTTGAAAGTTTTGGAATCGCCATCTCCGATATAATTGCAGTCGTTTCGGAGCAAGTTTTGACACGCTTGGCGGCGACCTTCATTTCCTAAGGACAACAAATTTTTTTTCGCACAGGACCTTTTTTTTTATTCTAGAGGGTTTAAACTATTTTTTAAGCCAATAAAAAAAAATCGATTTTTCAAAAAAATTACAGTGGCCTTACCCCTTAAGGACGTTAGAGAAGGTCGGTTAATGTGACGTTAAAAGACGTTCGTTAGTTTGAAGTTGAAGGACGTCCGTTAGTTTGGCGTTAAAGGACGTCCGTTAGTGTGAAATTAAAGGACTTCCGTTAATTTGGCCTTAAATGACGTCCGTTAATGTGGCGTTAAGGGATGCCCCACAATTTGGCGTTCAAGGAAGTTAAAGGACGTCTGTTAAATTTATGTTAAAGAACGTCCGTTGACGTGATGTCACAGAACGTCAAAGGACGTCCGTCAATTTGGTGTTGACGAATGGTGTTAAAAGACGTCTGTTAAATTGACGTTAAAGAACATTAAAGGACGTTCGTTAATTTGACGTTAAAGAACATTAAAGGTCGTTCGTTAATTTGACGTTGAAAGACGTTAAAGAAGGTCCGTTGATTTGACGTTGAAGGACGTTAGAGGGACGTTAGAGGGACGTTAGAAGGACGTTAGAGGACGTCCGTTAATTTGACGTTCAAGAACGTTTAAGGACGTCCGTTAATTCGACTCTGACATTAAAATCATTTGACGTTGATCAATTTTCTAGCAATTTCAAAATATTTCTGCACTTTTTTCACACCTACAATATATTCGAGCTTGTTCATTAAGTTTCACTTTCGACCATTTCTTTTTCGAAGAATAAACCAATAAACGCCTTTTTTTATTTGGCCGGGGCTGCCTCGACATTTGCTTTTTTCGGTTGCACCGAGCCTCGAAGCGAACTGCGACAATTTTACATTACTGGGTGTCTCAATATCCGTCAAATAGTCTAAACTTTACGAGTACGACGCGCTCGTATAGTGAAGACGAAATTTCGAGATAGCTCCGAGAAGAGATAGGAGCTGCACGAGGTGCTTTGGAGGTTATTGTCGACGCAGTAATATCATCGAGGCTTAAGTCGAAGTGGGCTAAGATCTTTCATAAATGGATTATCATCAAGTGTGTAGATTGCAACAGAATAGTGGAAAAGACAATTGACGCCCCCTTCTTTTCACGTGAAGCTTAATCTCCCTAATCACCGGATCCATCCATCGTCCGAACTTACGAAATTTTTCGCACGAATTTTCGATTTAAGTTGTCGACACGATATATCGAGACTGTCATAGGTACCTGTTGGAACAATATAACGAAATCGGATGACAATCAACGAGCGTCATCGATAACGTACTTGTACAAGCAATCATCCATCGCAAAGCTAAGTACGAATTCCTACAAGTCACCTCGTACTTCCCCTATCTTCGTTCCCACAGTTGATAATTTCATACAACGTTGAAGTTTGCATCTTTTATATGCAGTGAAAAAATATTTTGTTCGTAAACAACTTTACGGCCATTTTACGTTAAGACAGTTATGTAAACTTTTTAAAATATCTATTACAGATTTGTTATCTACGTCCGGAGACAAAGGTTCACGATAATAAAAAAAGAGAATGAAAACGGAACATAATTTTCCTTGCATTCCAACCATGCAAATCTGAACACCATTTTTTGTGGTGTTGAAGTTTGCATCGTTGCAATGCAACGAAAATTGTTCTTTATCTCCTAATTTTTAAATTTTTATCACTATCTGAACTCCTCTTTTGCAGTTTTAGCATTGTGCATTTCTAATAAGGATCGGCAAAAATATTTCAGTGATTTTTTAGCTTAGATGTGCACAAAAAAAATAGGCAATATGAGAAAAAAAATGATTTCGTTGCATTCCAACGATGCAAACTTCAAGACAATCATTTTCTCCTTATTATTCACTGACAGCAACTATAAAAAAAAAACTTTTTTTCATTCAATTATTTAAATCATTTTGATTTCAATCAAGCACAATTCGTTTTTTTTGTTTGTTCGCCCCAAACTTAAGTACCGGAAAAAAAGCGTTGAGATAATAAACAAATAAGAATACGAAAACAGGGAGAAAAACTTGTTGCCTTCCAACAATGCAAACTTGAGCACGATCATTCTTTCTTATCATCCACTGGCAGTTGGGATATAAACCATTTTTTTTTCTTGCAATTACTTCAATCATTTTAATTTTATTGAAGCATTTTTTTCGTTTGGGTTTGTTTGAGTTTGTTCGTCGGAAAGGTAAGTCCGGAAAAAATGTTCGGGATACTTTAAAAAAATAAGAAAACGAATACATAAAAGAATTTCCGTTGCATTTCAACGATGCAAACTTGAGCACCGTCGTTCTTATCATTTACTGACAGAAGCTATGAAAAATACTTATCTTTTCTTTCAATTATTTTTTTAATTTTCATTTCGATAAGTTACGTTTGTTTGGGTTTGTTCGTCCCAAACCGAAGTCCGGGAAAAAAGGTTTAGCATAATTTTCTAAAATCAGAAAACGAAAACGGCAAATAATTTTAGCTGCATCTCGATGAGGCAAACTTGAACACCATGCCAGTTGCACTGACAGAAGCTATAAGAAAGACTTTTTTCGTTCAATTACTGTCAGAATTTCAATTTCAGTGAGGCACAATTTTTGGCAACACATTTGAAACACTTCAGATTAGATTATACAAATTTTACGCTACAAAACTGTCAAGTAAAGTTATTCAAAATTTAAGCACCCTAATCATCGTAAATATTTGAGAACTCATTCAATGAGTGCTTTCTTACCCATTTCGAAGGAAATCAAATTTTTGACATTTTTCGATCAGTATTACGGAGTTTAGGTTGTTACGATAATTACGTGACGATATTACACACCCACATCACAACATTTAACATTCGCGGCTTATGCATATTGTATCGTGGCATTTGGGACACCCTGTATGTATATATTAGGTGTACCAAAAAGAAATCCATTATTTTTGCCTTCAATTTCATGCAAAAATAATAGATTTATTTTAACTACACTTTCTTTTTACTATACTATATATATATATATATATATATATGGATATTCTTTGATCGCAAAACTGAATACATTATTCGACGATTAATATGCTCGAAGCTCCCGGATCCGTGACAAGCCTTACGTATACGATATGATACAAATATTCCGAAAAGATCGTGGCAAATGTATATATACCTACATGCCTATGTCGCATTGTGTACACTATTGTGTCTCATCGGGAATCGAACGATTCGCTCGAATCTCGACGTATGCGAGTCTTAAATTGTCATTCACGGAAGTGATTTACAAGAAATTATTGCCGCGTCGTGAGTAGAATTGCATCAATTCGAAGATTACAAAATTGTTCATCGAGTGAAAGAAACGACCGTGCCTAGTGCATTTTTACTTAATTTTATCTGCATTGTCGGCGTGTGTGAGTGATTGTTCTTATAACGTGAACGAAGTTAATAGTTGTCTACAAGTGAATGCAACGTGTAAGTGTGAGGATAGATATTGGGGGCCTGCCCCATGTCCTAGTGACAATGTTCTTTTCGTACATGGGCTTGAGTAGTCCGTGAAAAAATTATTCACAGTCGTGCCCCAAGCTCGATTTAAAACCGTCGGGTTTTTCCAAATTGGTGTATATCGGCGCAGCTCTCTACAAAACTCAAGTTTGTAGAGAACAGTATTGTAAGAACACAATAATCGCAAGGACAAGTGTCGTGATCGAAGTAACGATATTTAAAAAAATACAAAGTCAAAATGTAAGCTTTCGAATCACCACTGTCGCCACATAATATCAAAGAATTTTCTCGCTAGCACGAGATGAATGTCGATTTGGAAAATTTTCCACATTTCTATCGGTTGACCCCTGAGGATCATTGATTACCGCACTTCTCATCGATGTCAGGAGGTATAGAAGAAATATAGGCGTCATGATGTAAGTGCATAATGACTCGTCGTTATTATTATCGGGATAGCTGGTCGAACGCGCGAAAAGATGTTCACGCGCGAAAATTTCCCAACTGAAGAACCGCTCGTCGTGACTTGTACGTTGCGATTTTTCATACGGTCATTGCGTAGAATTTTTTTTTCGCGAAATTCATAAAATGTAGATTGAAACGACAAAGCACTGTTCAACAATTTTCCAAAATTCTTTAACCAATAATAAAAATCTCCATTGCCGATACCGTGCATGTGTGCATATAAATATATGTATATATGTAGGATCGCGAAAATAGATTAGACGATTCCGTTTTATTTTATTTAAATGCAGATACCGGATATCAGTAAACATTCCACGTCTTTTTTTCGTCGATCGGTCGTACTATGGACGACGTTCGTATGAATTATCTCGTTTTTGGAACCGAGGTTATACATCATCTTATAAATAACCTAAATATATGAATAATTATAAATATCTTCAATTAAAATTATAATTATTAAAAATAATTACAAGAGAGAACCGAAAGAAAAAAATAAGAGAAAAATTAAAATTAAATCTCGAGGTTTCCTCTTGTTTTTATGCTTTTTCTTCTTTTTCCTTATTCTTTATTTTTCTTCTCTTCAAAAAAAGGGAAAACCTCCGGGTTTTCTCTTACACTGCTGGTCAAAATATCTCTCTCCCTCTGTCTCAAATTGATGAGTTCACTGCCTAAGTCTATTGTGTAAGTACGTGCAAATAAAAAATATTCATTAATCTAGTCGAAACATATGCACAGTCATTGCAGTTTCCGAAATATATGTAATATGAACAACTATTCGACATTTTATTTGCTTCAAGAAATGTATTTGAATAAAATTTAATTCACACTTGGATTGATCATTTTATATCTCATTTCATACATTTTTTATACATTTCCTTATTTCATGCAAATCATTGTATTGCCATGTGTAAATTGAATTCCAGTAAACGACATTTTCTCAATTAAATATACCACAAAATTTATACGCATCGCATACATTTCCAAAACTAAAACCAATATACTTATGTCCCAACTAGCCCTGTGAGAATTATTTTATTTATACGTAGGTGCACTTATACTTACGCATGATGTTGAAGTTTGCATCGTTGGAGCGCAACGAAAATCTATTCTTTTCAATTGTTCAAATTGTTTTGCCTGTGAAAATCACTTAACCATTTCGCGATTTGCAAAAAACGAGGCTGTGGGTAAGGATAAAAATAAAGATGCGGAAAATGAATAAAAACAAATCGTTGCATTCGAACGATGCAAACTTCAACGTCATTACTTACGCAATAAACGTTGCAATTCTTCAATGACGGCGAGAATTTGTCACTCGCCGCACTTACGCAGTGGTATACAAGAACACAAATCTACAATACGAACGATAAGTAAAACATTCCGGGATCTACAGATTCACGTGAGATTTATCAAAGCAACACGATGACGCTTGCAGTGAACTCCCAGAAGAACGTTCGTCGTGGGGGAAATACCATCGGGGAATTTTTTTATTCCTCTTATAATCGTTCGATATCTTTGACATCGCGATTAAGTTTCATCTCCGCCTTTCAACCATATCTCCACGGCCGCCGAAACTTTTTTTTTAATCATCCCACATCACATCAATATTATCGGTACTATAAAGTCACGTGAAAATTCGCGCAGTCCGCAATTTGGCGAAACAATTTTTATCCTACTTTCGATACTCGCATTTTTTTCATCTCAGAGAATCATTTTTTAATCTCAGAGAATCATCGCCTTTTATCATCGGGGTGATCGCTATCACTTTATTGATTTCTATCGCTTGATTTCCTACTTCCGATGAGCCCCTTCGTATTTGGGAAAACGCATTATCGTCGTTTGCTCGTTGTTGCGACGAACGAATAATACGAATGAGAATCACGAGATAAGACACTCGTGGGGAGTTCAGTGACGTATTGTTACGCAGAAATGTAAAAATCGTTGTTGTCATTCTTTTTGTCGACCTTTCATGCTATGAGAGTTTACGTGCGATTTATCGCAGTGGTCACAAATGGGCCAAGTTTTCATTCGACGGACTGCAGAAATATTTGAAACGTATATGCAGTCGAACCTCAATATAAGGAATCTTAAGGGAAGTTCGTTACATCGAGTTTTCCTTATATTGAGGCTTCGTTATACCGAAGTCATGGTCCTTAAAATGTGCTTACATTATATATATATATATATATTAGTATTATAAGCATGGGGATGATTTTTAAAGAAAGATTAGAAGTAGGTCATTTTTGACAAGCAATTAGCAATTAGAGCATAATGTATATGATTATGTCGTTGTGTCAAGGTTTCGGGTGTCTAGAAGGGAATTGACAAATCTTCGTTATATCAAGGATTTCGTTATATCGAGGCTCGACTGTATGTGTATAAATGAGTGTGTATGCATCTGAACAAATATTTATCGTCATCAGGTCAGTTTGGGCCTGTCACATTTACATATAATGTTCTGCCGACGCATCTGCACTGCAAATCCAGGTGTGTTATCGCTCACACGTAAAGTGTGTTATTTTAGGAACTAACACGCGTAAATGCCATAGACAACTTAAAACAACGCAGCTATATGTGTTTCAGCACATTCAAACACATTGAATGTGTATTAATTAACATTTGAATCACATTAAATTTCAACACTACTGATATGTCTAATTCAAAACATGCAATACGTGTGACTGCAGACATTTACATGCTCAAATATAAAATGTGTCTCAAATAATGCGCTTATGTGTGTTACAGTAAAGTTAAACACATTTTATGCATTTTTGTAAATAGTCGATCCGAATTAAGTATCTTAAAATTTACATGTAAATTGTAAAATACCAAACATAATCTACATATCCCCCCCCCCCCCCGGATCTCTCTGCTCCGCCCACGTGTTTTACGTAACAACCCTTCGATGCATATGTGCTTGAAAAAAGCTATAGCGTGATATTTGATATTTTAATTATCACAATGACATTAACCAATTGATGTAGTTTATGCGATACAACGAATAATCATAGAATTTAATTTAGTCTCTTATGCCATATCTGCTATTAAGACAAACACTCGGTAGCGTAGAGCCAGGGTGCGTAGGTAGGGCAAGAAGGTTGTACGTTCGATTCCATGTGCAGGCGAAATATTTTCTTTGAACAAAATCATATTTCTGGTCAAGGAATAACAAATCACGATATATAATCATTAAGGTCGAACTCTAAATTGAGTATTTTATTCAGTTTTGGATTTATGAAATATTTTATGCATTATATGAATACATGCATGCATTATAATCAGATAACATACCTAATGCGCATAAAAATAATTCACTCAAGTGTGTAACATAAAACGCTTTAAGCGAATCCTGACATAACACACTCGGAAATGTGTAAAAAGTGACCACAAGATTTAACACTGTTAGATTGTAACTGTGTTAGATAAACATACTTGGATATGCAAAAAAGTGTACGTTTTTTTTTGTACAGACCGCGATATTAACATATATATATATATATATATATATATATATATATATATATATATATATATATATATATATATATATATATAGGAATTGATCTCGATGTACGAACGATAACAAATTCAAGGTCATATGTCACTACACGACGGATGTTGGTCTCTAAGAAGACTAGGTCTTTCCTTCTTTTTTTCTCTCTTCTTTGTTCTTTTTAAATTGTTTTCTCTTGTTGCGGCGCGTCATCACATCTCACGCTAATTTCGACTCCTACATATATATGTAAGAATTATAAAGTGGCCATGTGTATTTTAAGGGGCGAGATACTTTTAAAATTGCCTAATACTTTATTAAAAATGGCTAATTCTCGTGATTTTTTTAAAGTAGAGATCCCTACACCATTTTTTTAAATTAGAGTATCTTTTATTACTACTTTTGGCTGTAGTGTGGTTTTTAAAACTGAACGGGTTGCGGTGGATGGTTCAGACGGCGTGACACGTAGCGTCGACGGGATTAATCTGAGAAAAATAACCAACGAACATTTTTCGTTTATTGACACTCATACGCAGAATATGAACCAAGAAAAAGTTAGTTATGTTGAAAATCAATGAAATGGTACGCTTTGAAACAAAAAGATTGAATTTTCCTTAAAAAAATGACTTCATTTTGCAATAAAAAAATACTTTCTTTTTTAACTTTCCAGAACATTTAGGGTCATGTTTTAGACAATAAGGTTAGAATGATTTACACCAAATTTCATCAGAGTCGGTCGAGTAGTTCTTTCAGCTATACGTCACGCCCGTTTTGAAAATGCAGTTTAGAAGGCCGTGCAATCCGCCATTTTTAATAATTAAAAAAGTACCATTTAACAGTCAAAAGTAGTGATAAAACATAACCTAAGTCTTAAAAATCTTTCCGTTTAAAAAAAATCTTGATAATCAGCAAATTTTTTCCTCGCGTAAAGGTATCCCCCCCCTTAAGACGTCACGTCGATGTGGCTTACCGCAAGATGCGACTTATTTGGGGGGTTTGTTTGAGAATACTAAAAAGCAATCAAAATGAGATTTCGAAGATTTATTCTGTGTCGACGTAAACAAAAAAAAAAATTATGTAAATAAATATAATCGTGGCTCAATCGTAGCTACACAAAAAGCAATTCTTAGCTGCTCTTAGGAGGCCGCAAAACTCTTATGGATCATTATACATCTAGAACGAAAAAAATCGTCATCCACATAAGGGGTCGTCCATTAATCACGTGAGGCCCAAATAAGGGGGGGGGGTTGGATAACATCACGATTGATCACACAGGGGGGGGGGGGGTGCGAGTGTTGTGACATATCACGTATATTTTTTTTTGGTAACTGCACGAACAATGCCATTTAAATATCCTGAAAACATATATTACTTCGTATTTCACAATAAAATACTGTACTCTCTATAGCTTGTAGCTGACATTTCTTAAGGTAATCCTATCGCTTCACACTAGTCATACCACTGATCATATTTGAGACTTGTACAATTTATATTTGTAATATATGCAAAAAAAAAATAATCTGTAATAACTAAAAATGTCCATGCGTAAACTGTTTAATGAATGTTCACATTTAATTAGAAAAATAAAAAAATAGTTTTTCTCACGATTCGCGCAGTATTTCTAGGTTTGATATTTGACAATAGTGGTTCTATCTCCGTCTCTTCTTACTCAACCAGGTCAGTTTTTCCTCCATGCTTATCACATCGATCTGTTAAAACATTGGCAGGTGCGGGTAATATAAAGTTTGTATACGGGCCACGTGGGAAATAAGGAAATTCGAATGAGTGAGATGAGGTTAGGACTACAGTCAGCTGTTGCTTTGCTGTCACGGCTCTTTATCGTAGCAAGTGGTAATAAATCCAATACCGGAAGTTCAAATTAAACTTGATATTACATAAAAGTAGGTCAATAAGCGTTTTTATTTTGAGAGCATTGGATTACTACAAGTGTTGAGTATGTAAATTTGATTATTTTTAAGAATCTGACGGATTCCCACCATTATATACACTTTTGTAGCGATCGGAAATTAGGTTTTTGTATGTCGTCTTAGAATTCCTTCACAAAAATACGCAATTTCAATATTTTATTTCTCTTTAATTAGGTCGATAACCGACCCCGAAATTTTACAGAGACGATTATTAATGTATTTAGTGAAGCAAACAAAATTAAAATCTTATGGATTGCAGCCTGGCGATAGGATTACCTTAACGAAAAAAATACACGCGATGATGCAGTCGGGGGGGGGGGGGGGGGCGAGAACCTCACCACATACCACCATGGGGGAGGGGGTGCTCAAAAAGTAGCCTAAAAAACTAGACGTGATTAATGGACGACCCCTTAGTTTTCATAGAGAAGTTTTTCCGCAAAATGGCATCATTTAAACTAAAATAGTTTTTTTTCTAAAAAAATCGGCGTTAATTTGTTTATAAAAACGATAATGGTTGATGGATAGTAAAAATCGTGTGTACTTCTTAAGAGAAACTATATGAAAAGCTATAGTTAAAAATTAAAGTGAATCGGATGGGAAGTGCCCAAAGGATCCGTTTTCCCTATTCCAAAAACGTGGTTTCGATAAAAGCGCGTTTAAAGTTTCAAAACCGAGGCATTTTGATAGTAGGTTTTCAGTTGATAGGTCATTGTATATTTATTGTACAACGACTGAGCTAAACGACTCCAAATTGCTACTTTCACCGTTTGGCGCTTCGGAAAATGAGCTCTAAAAACGTTTTAGAAAGTTTTTCGCGTGTAATTTGTTTTGTACATAATCCTTATAATGTTTCTACATATTTAATTGAAGTCAATAAAAGAAACGGTCAATTTCTTTTATCTGCTCAGATGTAATGCCTTAGAAGTCTTGCGCCGAAGTTTTGCGACTGAGAGAAACATAATGTTTAATGATTTTTCACGTTCTCTCCGAAAAAAATATAGGGCATTTTTGTGACGAATAGTATTCGCCAGAAAAAAAACGAGCACGCTGGAAAAAAATCGAAATTTAATTTTGAGTTCAGCGGAATAAAGTTACTTGAATTCCATATAGTCGATATTCCTTTTTAAAAAAACTGTTTTCCAATTCAATCAAATTCCATTTATCAACTTTAAATTGTATCTTTGATCATTTATTTTCTCGACGACGGGATGCACAAAAAAAGTTTTTCCGGAGTGCGTTTCGTATTTGGAATATAATTAAGTTCATTCTGTGGCCCTCAAAATGGAATTGTTATTCTCCCCCCAAAATGGTCAATTCGGCCAACCCTTGAAACAATTGGCGGTCGGCTCTGAAAACAACCAGATGCGCTGATAGCCAACCTTATGCAGTTAAGACGAGTAGAAAATAGACACACAAACACATATAATTCCATTACACACGCATATCTACATCGAGCAAAAGTTTTCGGACACTTCAGACGTTTCCAAAACTTTCGATCACGTTGGATAATTGCAAAATGACATAAGAGTAATGTTATTCGTTATATAGAGCTATATATGGTATCAACGTGAAATAAATAATTAAATTAATTCTAAAAAATGAAATGAATTCTATTATTCTAACATTGTTTCAATGTCAAATAACGAATGAAATGAGTTCTAAAAAATGAAATGAGTTCTATTATTGTAACATTATTTTGCAATTATCCAGGGATCGAAAGTTTTGCGATTATCTGAAGTGTCCGAAAACTTTTGACCGGCAGTGTACGTATATGGATGCATATGAAAAGTAAAATTGCAGGGGCACGATATTAATGACGGCAGAACTCTTGTCCTCCCCACCAAGAACATCCCCAGCAACCCCTTCCTCACGGCATGGATAACCGGTGGTATTATCGCGGCTGATAGGTGGCACTCGGGTTCTCTCGTGCCTCTACACCCACGGTCACAACCAGTGCGTCGGAGGAGATTAAGAGAGAGAGAGAGAGAGAGAGAGAGAGAGAGAGAGGGAGAGAGAGAGAGAAGTGCGCTTAAAAAGTACGATACTTTACGCGAAGTGTTCGGTGCATTGGCGATCGCGGTAGGGGAACAGTGTCAATCGCCGAGACTTTTTTCTTCTCATTTATTCCTTTTTTTTATCAGTCAAGTGCGGTCGCGTGCGCGATACGGTCTATACTCCGCCAGTCTAACGGAATCGCTTCGGCCAAGTTTTTCCCAAATTGTCACATTTTATTGCTCGCTCATACGTAAAGTGTTTCATTCATTTAATTGACACCCCGAATCCACGAACTCGATCTTCGCCACAATAAGAAGCAGTCGATCGATTAAAATTCAAAAGTCCACGTGAACGCCGATTTTTACATCCCGGATTTTTTTTTTCGAGCCGTGGTATTCTCTCGAATTTAAAATTATTCGGGACCGTGAGGGCAGTACGAGTCAGCTGAATTTCCGACCTTGGCACCTCGACGTGGAACGAAGGGCTTCGTTGAAACGTGACTGCCCATCTCGTACAAAGTCAACACGCTGGCGAAAATTCAACGGCATTCACCCTCACCGTAAGTGACTTTTTTAACATTTCAATTCATTTTAGTGCGTGGGTATTTTTTGTTTTTTTTTCTTCGGGACAATTTTGACTCGGAGCGTTTGTCTTCATTGAGAATGTTGAGACCAATTTTTTTGTTTGTTTACGGTGTTTGAAAACTTTTTATTGAATTTACTGATTGTGAGATAATTTACTGGAATCTCGAAGTTCGCATCGATGAAGGGCAACGTAATTTTTTATCCACTTGTATTATTTTTATTTTTTATCGTCCAACGTCTGTTCAGTAGATTCTACTTGACGATTTCCAAGTGTTGAAGTTTAAATCCACTGACTGAAAAAAAGAACTGAAAGTAACTTTTTTTTCCTATTTGTTTTTATTGTCATAAGAAAAAGCTTTTTAGCAGATTTATGTCGTAGATCTCTAAATATTCGCCGTAAAAAATAGTTAAGGAATTTTTATGGACAAAATTTGTCGAAAGAGCTGAAAAGTAATTGAGGAGTATTAATGTTCATTCTTGTTCAAGTTTGCATAGTAAGAATGCAGCGGAAATGAATTTTTGTTGATTCGTCAACTTTTTGTTTCGTTGATTCAGCCTACGTGAATCGCCGAACGTTTCTTCCGTATCGTTATTAGAGATCTACGACTTTAATCGAAAATAGAAGATTTCGGATAATAAAAATAAAATTTAACAAGCATTTCCAATGCGTTTCAATTATGTAAACTTCAATTTCATTATTTCTAGCTAGAATGCCGAAAAAATATCGCCGATTTTTAAAATCTAAATACGCCAAAAAAAGTTTGCAATTTGCGAACACTTCAATTAGATCGCATTGAAACGATGCAAACTTCGACAACGTAATAATTACTGTTAGACGTTCTATCGATGAACAAATGGAAATTGTTGAAAAAATCAGAGCAGATAAAATTTGGTATGAATTTTCGAAAAAATTAAAATAAAAAATCGTTTTTCATTGTGGCAACTGTAAAAGCATCGAACTATTATTTAATGTTTTGTCGGTACGGATACTTTGCGATCGCAATACCTTTTTTGCTTTTATTTTCATGAAAAAATCACAGATACTCGAATTTTTTCGTCTTAAATCGCCTATGGTCAATTTCAATCGAGTTGCCCTCTGGGAGGCGCGCTTGACTCGCGAATCGCCACGTGTTCGCAAGCCTCGCATGAAATAACACGCGACTATGGAGCGTCGAACTACACTCGTTTCTTATTACTGAAGGATATGCGTACGTACAATAAATAAAATCCTTAAAAATATTGGAATTTTGGCGGATGGTTGGCAATTGCTTTTTTTTTAATCGACTCCTCAAGTTCGTTGCGCCCGTAGAAATCCCGACGAGTATTAACATTTTTCTGTAAACTGTAAAATATTATAAGAAAAAAAAAGTGCAAAGCTCATTCTGTAGCAAACGTGAAAACCAATTTATGAATTTTCGATCTTTTTTATGTTTCTTTTTTATGTTTTTATTCTCTCGTGCAAATACAGATTTGTCTGGACGGAAAAATTTCAAGTGTCGTCAGGCTGAAATTGCTGCCCTTATCACTCGTTACACGTCTCGTATAATCTCGATATAATTCCGAGACCTTAACAACTATTCAAAGTCTATCAGGCGTGTACGATTTATTTTTCATCACCGCTAATTCGACAAGGCTCGTTTATATCTCTACACAGGCATCGATATGTATACAGATATATACTGTGCGTTATTATAATCGAACGGTAATTCCTTGTTTTTCACGTTATCATTTTTTAAATGCTCAGACGCTTAAGACGTCAACGGTATGAGAGTTCAATGACAAACAAACGGATCAATGTCCCACTCGTCGACGTAGACTGCTTTGATAAAAATAAACAAAACAGCACAGATCGTATGGATTTTCACTTAAAAAAAAGGAAAACTCGGAAAAATGCAAATTATAAATTTTATAATACAGAAAGGGACAACTCTACCAAACGTTAATTTGAAATTAAAGAGAAAAAGGAAAACTCTTGAAAATGTAAATTTTTTAGCAGAGAAAAGAAAGCAAAAATTTACCAAATATATTGTTTTACAGAAAAAAAACTCTTGAACATGTGAACTTTTGATTAAAAAATAAACTCACGAAAATGTAAATCGTAAAATAAACAAAAAAGGGAAACTTTAGAAAATGTAAACTTTTTATTAAAAAAGAAAAACTTGAAAATGTAAATGTAAAATGAAACAAAAGAAAGAAAATCTCGTATGAATGTTAATTTTTCAGTTAAAAAAATCGTTAAACTGTAAATGCAAAACGAAAAAAAAAAGAAAAGCTCGTAAAAACGTAAATGTTTTATGAAACAAAAAAAGAAAACTCGTGAAACTGTAAATTTTTAAGCAGACAAAAGAAAGCAAAAATTTACCATATACATTTTTTTACGGGAAAAAAACTCTTCAACGTGTGAACTTTTCATTAAAAAATAAACTCGCGAAAATGTGAATCTCAAAATAAACAAAAAAGGGAAAGCTTAGAAAATGTAAATTTTTTACTAAAAAAGAGAAACTTAAAACGTAAATGTAAAATTAAACAAAAAAAGAAAATCTCATATGAATGTTAATTTTTCAGTTAAAAAAATCGTTAAACTGTAAATGCAAAACGAAAAAAAAAAAGAAAAGCTCGTAAAAACGTAAATGTTTTATAAAACAAAAAAAGAAAACTCGTGAAACTGTAAATTAAAATTGAAACGAAGAAACGAAACCGAAAAACAATAACAACCCGTGAAAATGGAAATGAAAAAATCCAAGACATAATCCACGAACATCTAGGAAGAAAAAACGATCGCGGAACACATTGAAAATTGCACCAAAGATTTAGCATGCTGATTATGGCTTATCTTTAAGCCCGTCGCGATGAGATGTGCAACACTTAATTATCGCGACGGAATAAAAGTGTCACTAGAGTCATTAGGCATCGTGCTCCGCGAGGCGGAATTTTATACCGATCGTTGCGGACTGATAACATCGTGCGCGCCTCGTGAAACTGACAAATTGCGACGAATAATGTAGGAACAAAAAAAAATGGAATGACAATCGAAGCTACACATTGGTTAAATTTACTCAGGACGTGCAGGGTGGTCTGTTGTTTTTATCCCGTTCGCGGATGGTTTCACGTATAAAGTATCGGAGAACGGGGATGCTTTCTATGCAGACCGCCGTGGTGCACCGTCGTAATTTGATATCGTCATCTCGTTGCTTATACCAAAATAATATAACAGGCAAAGATCACGTACGGATATGTATACCGGTTCGTACACGCGCCGCCCGCGCGTTCTATAAATCGTGTCCATGTACAGGGTGGCCGAACGGCAGAAGCGAAAACGTCAAGGACGTATGCAACATTTAAGGGGGGATTGTCTTTTTTTTCGCAAAATTTACCGCTTTTTGGGAATTTTTTTGTGAAGAAAGTACACAACGGAAAACTTGTGAAACTTGGCATATAGTTTTATTGATCTGTTCACTACATACAAAAAAAAATTTCAACAATTTCATCAAAAAATCCGCCTCCCACCCCCCTCGACGCGCGATGGTCCTTTTTTGATGGTGTGCACGATTACAGCCTTCACGTTCATCCTGCAACAAAAATCCAAAAAGTATTTTACTTTAGACACATATAGCTATCGTTCGATGAAGGGAAAAAAGAAAAAAATTGACGATTTGGTGACGTTTTGAACTTGAAGTATCGATTTTTCGAAAAAAATTTATCGATTTTTTGTTATAAATAAAAAACTATTAAACGTATTGCTTTTTTGCTTCAACAAACGATAAAAGGATGTCAGCTGAGCATTCTGTCCAAATTTGAAGGCAATCGGTTGAATAGTTTTTGAGAAATCGTGCACAGCATCAAAAAAGGACCATTGCGCGTCGAGGGGGGTGGGAGGCGGATTTTTTGATGAAATTGTTTAAAAATTTTTTTGTATGTAGTAAACAGACCAATAAAACTATATGCCAAGTTTCACAAGTTTTCCGTTGTATACTTTCTTCACAAAAAAATTCCCAAAAAGCGGTAAATTTTGCGAAAAAAAAGACAATCCCCCCTTAACATTTGAGGCCGGAGCATGAATTAGGAGGTCCAAATAAGCGTGTTCTTGGGAATTTTTTTAGAAGGGAAAAAACAAGTGAACCCAATGAATATTAAGGTACCTTTTCATGGATATTTGAAATGTATGGAAAAAAAATGTTCAACATGAAACAATAAATGACTGCTGATTTATCAGCATATTTCATGTGCATCTTGCCGCTACAGTCCCCAATCGGTGGGAAAGATGCATCTCGTAATCCTTGACTGAAAAAAAACAAAAAAACGTTCAAAAAAAGGTCATATATTTTTCTTCTGGGTAAACTAAGAAAAAGCTGAAAAAATCGTGAAATTATATCTGTTTTCAGGTTTGAAAAAAAATAGTGTTTAAAAAAAACACTTTAACGTGCTATGAAACCAATTTGAGAAGACTTTTTCAACGACTTTTTTAGTTGGCTCGAAAGAAAAATACTGAAGAAAATAAACATTGGTTTGATTCAATAGGTTATTTAGGTGTTTTGCTACCACGCCCGTCAATGCAGTGGCAAGACGCACATGGGATAGGCTGATAAATCTACAGTCATTTAGTGTTTCATGTTGAATTAAAAAAAAATATATTTCAAATATACATGAAAAGATTTATCAATGTTTACTGGGCCTCAATGTTTACGGGGCTACCGTGTTTTTTTCCCTTCTACGAAAATTCCGGAAAACCCGCTTTTTAGACCTTCTAATTCAGGCTCCGAACTCAAGAAAGAAATGCTGAAAAGTTCCGAAAAAGGAGGACGTTGAAGTTTGCATCGATGGAATGCAACGACTTTTCCCCTCATTTTTCATTGCTTTATATTTATCGTTATCCGAAGCTTTTTTTAATTTAACGTCGTGTGTTCAATAAAAATACGTAAAAACGTTTGAGTGATTTTCACAGGCTAAATCGACCGAAAATAAATGAACAATTAAAAATTATTTATCACCGTCGCATTCCAACGATGCAAACCTCACCAGCATGAAAAAGGACGACGTTAAATTTTCCATCGTAGTAATACACCGAAAATCAATTTCCTTTAGCAACTTCTTCGCCATTTTCTGTCACAAAAATCACACATACGGTTTTTCATATACTTATCGGAAATTCGCCGTATAAATCTACCCAAAAATTGTATTAAAATTAGTGAAATAAGAATCAAATTGAAATTAAAATAAATCAGATAAAATTGCATTACAATAGAAAATAATGAAAAAATAAAAATAAAAACGATCTTTCGTCCCATTCCCATGTGCGGAGTGCAATGCCGTGAAAAAGAAGAGCTTGGTTTAGTTATTTTTCGCAATACGACAGTTTTTCTTAGTTTATGTTTTTACCTACTTTCTTTTAGCTCACTTTTCGAACTCAGGTGTTACTATAAAATAGTAAAAAGTAGAAAATAAATAATAGCCTGCTCGAAGAAATCTAGCCGAGAGTTTCGCAATGTATGCTCGAGTGCTGAAACATTTTTTTGAGTAGTTACGGATTCACAGCTGCCTTGAATCAAAAAATATGTACTGCAGTCACAATGCAGACACCCTATACATACATATATATATATATGTGCGTGTCGTGTGCGTGTGTTTTATCACCCACCGTGCTGTACACCTCAAGTTCACGCTATAACTTCCTATAACTTGTCCCTCTTTGTCTTTTCGCCTCGTGTCAAATCAAAGAGCGAGAGAAGAACACGTTACGAAGAAGTTTTTGCTGATTCTGTACACGAGCGAGCGTCTGACCCTCTCAGATTACAGTTTTTTAATGCAAGTCGTGCTACTGCTGATGAGAGATCAATTACTCCCGCTCTTCACCTTTCTCTCTCTCTCTCTCTCTCTCTCTCTCGCTCTCTCTCCTCCTCTCTCTCTCTCTGTCTTTGAGTCTTGGCCCTTTTCTCGTATAGCATCTTCACGGTACTGGCGATCGAGCATCGAAGAGATGCGAAGTGACTGCGAATTTATAACACCATTGATAAATGTGAGCCCGTGAAATAATCTCGAGTATCGGGTCGCGGTGATTTAGGAAAACACGAAAGTGGTTCAGATATATTCTTAAGGGATTCAAGATCGTCTTAAGGGGTTAGGCCACTATGACAGCCAAAAAATAAGGGATATAAAAAAAAAATCATTTTGAACTAACAAGTAAGATAATTGGAAAAGCGTTTGGACATTTGTTTGTATGTGCATTAACAATGTTGTGTACTGAATTTCATTGAAAAATATTAAGAGTTAAAAAAGTTATGAATAATCTCGTGAAGTTCTTTTGAACGTGAGGGGCTGAAGGGTGTACTTGAGTTTGGCCATCCGGTTGATCTCAAGAAAAAAAAGGATTTTTATCTCAAAATAAATAATATTGGCTAGGTCTTAAGCGAGTTTTTTCTGTGATCGTATCGCAAACAAAAGAAATTGAATTTTTTCATGCAAAATGACATTATAATTATTAATAACTAATGAAAATAAAAGTTTGCGAATAAAAAAAGTCCGGCAAGACTAAATTATTGTTACACTGAATAAGTGTACCAAATTTCAAGTCAATCCGTTTGTTAGATGTCAAGCGATGGTGTACACCGTTGGGAAAAACATAATTTCGAAGAAAAAAAACGCGTTCCGTTTCACTAGCAGTTCTATCGCTGTAATGATAATTTTACCTTGAATCTGCGATTCCTGCGCCATAGAGTTGGACCTTGCTCTTCACTTTGAGTTGCCTCGAGTGACGAACGAGTGTTCGTCATTTTCACGCAGGAGCCGAACCCCTCGACAATTATTGCACAAAAGAGCCAAAAATAGATAAGAAAAAGTGAAGAATCTCCTATATTTCTTGTTCTGCGTGAGGTGCCTTATCCGATTAAATCGCTGGCTCGTAGAGTGTACGCCACCCGGTTATCTTTGTCTAAATATTTCGACCCCTCCCCCCACTCCTGACTTCTCGATAAAACCAATGCTTACGTGTCCGATACATCGCGATCCATCGTAAATCATATGGAAGTGATTTATTTCTACTCCTCGAAGTAATACTAAAAAAAAATGTTACCCGTGATGATCAATTATGATTGATGATGCCCCCCACCCGTCGGCTTTTTAGTTCGATTTTATCGCTCGTTCTTCACATCGCTGGAGCACTAATTTTCGTGTCGACTACTACCCAGGAGTCATTCGCGAGAAGAAACGGAAAAAAATCATGAAGACACGGATTCGATGGACGCGCAAGTCTCAAACAACATCCTGTCCACATATATTCCACGATACGTTGGAAATTACGATAAACTTACGGGCAGAAAAATCCACATACAACGGTAGGAGAGTCAGGGTAACGATAAGAAAACGTCCGCTGCCAAGAATGTCGACAACTTCTCCACATCTGTGAATGACTTATTTGCTCGCAGAGCGAGACAGAGAGAGAGGAGAGAGAGGAGAGAGAGAGAGAGAGAGAGAAATTAAAGATCATCCGGAGCGATAAGAAAATCACACAATTTTTGTTTTTCATCAATTTTTTTTGTTTCAATTGAAATCTCTTATCGCGTGTTGTCGAGGCTGCTCCCACCAGTTATACTGATCCGAGGGGATTCCCGCCCATTCCCCAGTCTCGTACGGACCATCGAGCGGCACCGGTTCTTCGTTCGTTCCTTTTGAAATTCCCCTCGACCACCCAACCGCGAGCAATCGACCCCCTGCGAACTCACCCGCAGCCTTAACTGCACACCCACGCGAAATTGTTATTTTTTAAAAATTTACCTCCCACAATCGAGAAATAAAATTATAATCGAGCTTGACACACGGAATAATCCGATGAATAAAAAGTGCGTAGATGAATATATTCTTGCTTCTGTTTTCAATAGGCATTTTGTATTCGTGCTATTTTACGTTATTTCGTTCCGTTATTAGTTTCCCGTTGCTCTCTTTTCGACGCAGCTTTTGCAGACCAAGACTGGCAGGAAACGGACGATCGGATACTAAACTGCCCCAGGTTGACCCTCGAAAAGTGCCCAGAAAGACCAACATTCTTGTCCATACACGTGAACAACGACCCCGGTGAGTTTTCTTTTTATACTGCGATCGTTCCGCCATTAGCGGTGGAGAACAGTATCACTTATTGCACAATTAAGGTCTGTCGAACTTTTGGGACGTCAGACTTTTCGTACCAATTAATCTCCGTCGGAGAGGGTACTTTACTCAACTTTTAAAGAAAAAAACTTCATTGTTTATTGTCAAGATATACCATAATTTATAGAAGATTATGAATAAGTCAAAACTGCACCTTTAATATATAAATATATATGGGTGTATTTTTTATTTCATTACTCATTCATTTATTTATTTATTTATTCATTCACTTATTTATTTATATGTCTAGAATACGATGGAATGGAGTTAGTCATTTTATTTTGCATGCAACTTCATCACTAATTACCATTTTCAACAGAATTTACAAATGTTTCATAATTATTGTGATTTTTGTTGACAACGATAAAGAACCATATAAACTAAATAATTGTATTTATAACCTCAAATAATATTTTATCATTGTGTATACCGAAAGTTATCATTATTTACTATATATCCTGAAGGTCCTTTTAACGTCAACTATACGTCATTTTTTGTAAATGTCAAATAGATAGCGTTATTATTAACTTTAAATAAAGTAATAATTGTGACGACTCATTTGAGGTAAGTATTAAATTTCGTCGGAAATCTTTTTTTAATGAAAAATTCATGGGCATTGCAAATTGATCCTAAAAATGGAATAGCAAAAAAAAAGAAAGGGCCGAGAGAGCGAACGTTTTGACAGCGTACAAAGCGCTGCTGAATAGCGATAAAACAAAAAGGAGATATTGTATGTAAAAAATTAAGTATTGATTTTTTTCGTTAGATCTTGCAGGCTCTGCGCCATAGGCAGATCCGAGGCGAAATTCCCACAGGTCGATCCTCGGGCGAGATCGTGGCAACGCCCTTGAAGGGAAATTTTGCTGTGGACCTACGACCGAGGTTTGTTGGATAACAATTTTTTTTTGCAGTTACCGATTTCAAGGTAGAAACAGAAAAAACACGATATTTCGGTGCGCAAAACGTGCGTGGTTTTTCCGCGAGACTCGAGGAAAAAGAGATAAATTTTATTTGTCAATCGATTAAATAATCCCGAATACAGGTATATATTCGCTTTATCAGAATTGCGTTTTTCCACCTGGGCGCAATAAAACCGCGTTTATCTTCCCATTAACTATCTCAACTTCATTTCGCGATAAACAAAGTAGAGTATACCGCCTTTCGTTGCGATATTTTATTACGTTCAGATACTATGTATTCAATTTGTTTATTCACGTATTCTCGAGTACATATGAAAATGACACTTTCCAGAAAAAAATATACGCTTCACCCGGGTTATTGTACCAGTTAGTCAAACAAGAGTTGAATAAATAGTTTGAAGAATTACCGAGGGTGCGATCACCTCTCGCCACATTGGCTGTGAGATTAAAGTATGTACGAAGAATAAACGTATATCGGAAGAAACAACACGCTTTGAATTTCTGTAATAGCATGCTTGAAAAATAATTAGTTTACTTAGGGGCTTTATGTATTGGAACTTTTATAAATATTGTTTTCAGTGCTGCCACTGACCTCGAATTTGAGGTATCGGAATGGTGTTGAAGTTTGCATCGTTGGAACGCAACGAAAATTCTTTTTCATATTTTTTTTTCACTGATTCTTATTGTGATACCAAATGTTCTTTTACGAATTCAGGTTGTAGGTCTCTGAATAAGCAACTTAAAAAATAGCAGAGGGTTTCTTAGTAGTCAAAACCTGCCCAGAGAAATGTATGAAATTAAGAAAAATTTGTTTCCATTGCATCGCAATGATGCAAACTTCAATCTCATATACCATATCTGGATACATTTACACTAATGGAGTTAATTCTGGACACTTTTCTTTTTTTATTTTTATTTCGCATTTATTGATCATTTTTACGTTATAATCACTCGTGTTTTATATTTTTATCGAAGTAGGCTTGTTGAGGCATTATAAATTAAAATAAAAACATTACAGTATCATTTCGGCGTAGCTGAATATATATTTTTCGCGTAAATATTTAAAAAAAAGATCATTCCCATTAAAAGCGTCTAAAATAAATTTCAGAGGTGCATACTCTTTTTTATTTTTGTTATTAACCGTTGAATTAGAATCTATCGGATTAGCGACAATAAGTAATTGGGATGTATTTACACGGGTCATGGATATTGTAGTCCAGTGAAACGACGCCATATTTTTCGTGGTTGATTATTTGTTTTTTTTTGCTATTTGGTGTGTGTGCGTGTGTGTCATTTGACTGTTGCTATTTGAAGATCATTGGGCATGGTCCTATTGGAGACATATCACGCAGCATTTACTATTGTACAGAATGTTTTAGATTGGAATCGTTCGATAGTATTGAGATTGCTCTCACTCGTTGTCTCCCATATGTCCATACGGGCTTCAAGGGGCTATACCAGTGTGACTCTTTGGAAAAAAAAACTCTTTTTTTGCCTTTTTCGACAGTTTATACTTTCAAGAACATGCTGTAAAAATTTCAAGGCCGTATCTCTAATACTCCTCGAATGGCAGCCTTCTAAAGAGCAACCGCTCGTAGCTATAAAATGCCCCAGTTACATCTGTAAACGCGTTTTTCTCGAAACGAGATTTTTCAAATTTGCTGACATTGTAACTCAAGGAGCAATTGTCCGATTGACTTGAAATTTGAACTGAGTACTTTTGAATATATTTACTCTACAATGACGTAGGATATTTTTGATTGGATGAAAATTGACGATTTGGGTTTGAAAAAAACGACCATTTTATAGGCAAGAAAACAGGCTTTTTTCATAACTACGCTATTTTGTTAGATTTTGATATTTTTCGAAAGTCCTACGTCATTGTACAGGAAATACCTTCCAGTTTAACGATATTTTTTCCTTTGTCGGTTTCGGCTGCTCAATCGGCCGGAATCGTGTCAGCAGTAGAGCAACTTTTTTTTGGCGCCTCCGAAGGCAGCGCATAAGTCGCTTGGATCTCAATATTTTTCTATGAAAAAATATGTAATATAGGTCAAATATAGCCAAATATATTCTTAATTTTCCGAAACATTTAATTGAGCACTTACTTTTCTTCCAAAAAATTCCCGAAAGCACTCAAATTTTCAGCGTTCACATTCGTATAGCCCCTTAATATTGCTTTATAGATAAACAGTTTGTTGTTTCTAATAGTGTGTATGGGAATAGAATGTTGAACAGGATATAACGGTATTAAATTTTACGAGAATCAACGACACATTTTAGATTTCAACGGGTCTGCATAGAAACCCAAAAGATATGACGTTTCCCAATATTTTTTCCGGTGAGAGTATTAGGATGACAGGGTCAGGGTTTCAAACACAATTAATACATAGTCTTTCCAGGTTTAAGTTTTTTTATTTTTAAATATTGATGTACAATGAAGTTATCCTTATTTAAACAGTGCTGCCGTGGCTGCATGACCAACAGGTGTCGGTGATCCTCGCAACTAGGTTGATCCAAAATGAAAAATAAAAAATGTTCATTTAGGATAATAATGAAACTATCGTATGACCGGAGACTTTCAGAATGATTGAAAATTGCGAAATTTGCAAGCTGTGGAAAAAGAAATTTGATGTTCGACGAAAAAATAAACAACTTTGATCATTTGTTATCGACAAATGGACGAACACATAAAAAGATCATCTGGCCATGGAATAGAAAATGTTGTGGACTATGCTCTGTCCGAATTTTATACCGAATCGGACAATTTTTGGAATTTCCACGAAATCTTTGTTACGAATGAAAATTGTGACCCTAGACTATGAAACTACACAACCGAAAAATCGTATTTTCGAAATGTCAAGCTTATGCAAGCCCATTAATATAGACGGTTGACCTTCCGAATTCAAAATTCTAAATGTCGCTTTGTTGGAATACAACGAATTTTCTTGTAGTCCGTGTTTTTCGTTTCGCGGCTCATTCGCAAAAATCGTTATAACACGGCCAATTTTTGGAATTACTACGAAGTCTTTTGTTGCAAATTGAAGTTGAAACCCGCATCTACAAAAGTACACAGCTCAAAAAATCGCATTTTCGAAATTTCGACCTTACGCAAACCCCTTAAGGGTCTACGAATTTGCCGAAAAAAAGAAACGTTTTCACACCGTTATAGAATTCTCTCTTCTACATTTTTCGCCCTCTATCCATGAAGCGTCCAACATCTTATACACATAAAAAAAGTCAGCGTACCCCAAAGTCAACCACTCAAAGTTTCGACACAGCGAAAAAATTGCTTTTAGCAATGACACCGACTTTTTCGAGTGTCACGTGGAGGGAAAAGGTGTACGCGATGATCCCCTTAAGGGAGAGTGCTCGTAATTGCGAAGATATTATACATAATTGCGATCTGAAACAGTTTATTACTGGCATATTTATCTATCTTACGATTGGTATACTCGAAATATTCAATTTATTAGGATTTCAATAAAAAGGTTTCCTTTTTTTAGAACCTAACACGAGGATCATCTAGCCCCTATTTTGGGTTTTTTTATTATGGATAAATTACCTAAATATAAATAAAAATTTCCTCGAGTTTACAACACCTTTTTATATATTAATCCTAGGTATACAGCATAAGCTCAATTTACAAGTTAAATTACCTTTATATTGTGAGTTTTATCTCGCCCAAATAGAATTAAACTAAATCAGTCTTCTACAGCCAGTCGTAAGTCACTTAGGTATATCAATTATCATTTGTGAGATCAATTATACATTAGTAGTGTAGTTTGAACATACGTCGATAATCTATTCAACAAAAATGAAGTAGTTCTTTGTGTACATGATTCCTAGGGATCATCTTGTACATCTAGAAGGGAATCAAATTGCCCCAAATTCAACTTTTCCATTCATTGCTCGGTATTGAATGGAATCACCTATAAGTATTCCACTGTTACCATGCCAACCAAAAGCCAAAGTGAGCATTATAAACCCACAAACACAACAATCATTGCAACTGACAGTATACAATAAACCTAAGCTTACTTTTACTTAAGCTATTGCCTAAGCTATCGCCTAGGCTTAAGGCCTTCGGCCACAGTAACGGGTATAAAATAATGTACGAATTTAACATTTTTTTTCGTTTGAAAAAGTGATTCACTCATAAAATTAATTACACATATATTTAGTATAAATATCAAGCTGTTAGAATTTTTTTTTTCGATGTACAGAATGGCCGAATACTAATATTTTCTTTTGTTATCGTTTTTTTTTCAGGCGCTCCGCGGCGTGACATTTAGCATCCACAATTTTTGACCCAGAACAAAAAACAAAAATTCTCGTCAATCTACATTAGAATACCTAGAGAAGTACGTACGGAATTTAAAAAATATTGTTTTATTCAAAAGTTATAGGTATTTGAACTTAAGGCGTTACCCCCACTGGTAGCGCAAAAAAAAGGCCTTTTTCATGAATTTTTTTAAAGAAAACTACAAAACTTTTTTAATCGATCAATATACCATCTTAAAGAACACATCTTGAAGAACTTTCGGTAATTTTTTTATTGAAAAATATTGCATTGTTTAGTGTCAAATGGCCGTCAATGAAATAATGTTTTTATATACACGGTTTGCGGTGACCAACATTGCGGTGAAGTGGATCATCTGAAAAAAAATGCGGATGGATTTAGTCAAATATAAGTATAAACTAGTCTTTAATCGAAGGATTTTAAAAAATATTCATTTTTCACAAAATGGCGGACAGTCAAAGTTAATGGTTCGATTTTAACGAAAAAAACGGCCGTTTTTTGGCTATAAAACGGCCATATTTTTTCGAAAAAAAAAATCGAACGATTAAAGACTACATTTTTATGTATTAAATAAGCCTGCAAAGTTTGAAGAAGATCGGTTCATTAGTGTTCGAGTAATCTTGGTCACCGACTTCACAAATGCCATTTTGAGAAAAACGCGTTTAAAGTTTCAATTTCAGTTCTTCAATTCACGGATTCTTCACTTTTAACGCTCATATCTCAGTCAATTTTGTTCGGATCGACTTGAAATTTTCAGGACATATTCTCAGATACTTATACTTCAAAAAAATGCAATAAAAAAATCGATTTTTCCAAAATCGCAAGTGGGGGTAACCCCTTAAGAAATTAATTTTCAGTGAAAAATTTCGTTATAACTGTTCATAAACTGCTCATGAAATTAAAAGTTTTCTATTAATCAGAATTTGCGTAGGTACTTCTCTGCGAAATGCAATTAGGAACATAACTTGTACATTTGAAGTAAATCGAGTGAAAATTGTTGAAGTTATTTGTCACGCCAATTGGAAAAAAGCTGTTTCGAGAAATTTCGAGTAGTCGGCCATTGTGTATATCGAAAAAAATATATTTTTTTTTAATTTTAATTAAAATTAAAGTTTTCTAACAGCTTGATATTCATACTAAATAGATGTGTAATTAATGTTATGAGTGAATCACTTTTTCGTACGAAAAAAATTGTTAAATTCGCACATGATTTTCTACCCGTTACTGTGACCTAAGGCCTTAAAGTCACCGTTACCTTCGATGAACGGCTCGCAATTTTACTTTTCCTCCGTCAAAACACCGTCGCTCATACCGCAATCTTGAATTGACTAAACCGGGGCGGGGGCTGTGTTTTACCAAAGAATACCACTGGATAGCGAAAATAGTTTCGTCGCAATTGAAAATGATCATCTTACCTCATAGGATCAACTCGTACACCCTTCCCCCACGTAGAGAACGCACCACCCAAAAAAGCCCAAAACATCAAACGCAAAACCGTGAAGTTTTTGCATTGCAAATTTAAACACAATTCGCGGAGCGGAGCATACGACATGCATAACGGTGAGGGTGGGCTCTCGAGGCTCGTGCTCGACCGCGAATGCTCAATCATTAAACGACCGTGAGTCGCGAGCGTAGAAGTTACGTGAACGGAAGTGCCGTTTTGTTTATTTTTTTTATTTTTTTTTCCAGTCCTCCAATGTCTCCTCCGAGTTCTTTTTTTTTTCTTTTTCGAGAAAGAATCGAAGCTAGTCGGGAGGTGATTTAAATTTTTCATAGCGAAACGATCAATTTCGCATTACACCCCCCCCCCCCCCCTGCCTCGCTCCCCTCGCGGACCCGGAGCTTGCTCCTCGCGTGTTCAAAGCAAAACCTCAATATTTCATGTTCGTCGTCGGATAATCCATTCGGGTTTTGGACAGATATGTGCGGTGCACCGGGCAGCGACCCTAAGCCAAAAATTCACAACGAAAATGAAAAGCAGACGATACGGCTTGACGAGGAACACGTGACTGCCGCGCAGAGAGGAGTGATCACGGAAAATAACGGGAGCATGGAGACGAAATATATAATTCCACAGATCGCCAGGAACGAAAAAGACGGATACGTGGGGACTTACCAAAGTTTCGAAAATGATAACCCAAACGGTGTCAAGAAGTCTGTCGATCGATTGAAAGCGGAAAATTTAACGAACGACAAAAATGGAGGTACGACATCCATTATTAATCGACGGGATCGTCGTCCTTTTTATCGGAATCGTGTTTGTTCGCTCGTTTCTTGCGAAGCCGGAAACGCCTTGCTTTTATTTATCAACAGCTGTTGGCTCAAGAATAGCCTCGTGTTCGTTATTCCGAAAAAAAGGACACGACTTTCACATTTTTCAGGGACTGAAGTCGGGTCTTCGAAAAGTAGGCTAATTTGAAAAAAATTTTACGTGTACAATGAAAGCAGTAGAAAGTTCACTGGGAACATTATTATAGGGAGTTTCAAGTTTCCAGAAAATTTTTATTTTTTATTTTTTCAATTTTAAATAGCGGCCTCAGAGTCCGAGATCACTCGTGGAAAGTGTTCCGCGGCCGTAAGGATTTTTGTAGTTTTTAACCAAGAACAAAAAACCAACATAACCTTCAGAATATATACAAAAAGCTATAGGACTCCAAATGGAAATTAGAAAATAGTTTTTTTAAGTACAGCAGATTTCAATGATAACGTTCATTTTCGAAGAAAACATCACCTAAGTGTTCATTTTCAAAAACGTTAATAACCAAATGCAAATTCGGTACGGTGTTTCAAGGAGAATGAAATTGAAAAGATGCGTTCAAAATTTCCAGTGTATCGGTGCATATTTGGCTGAGTTACGTATCCGGCCAGTTTAAATAAAGGTTTCGAGAAAAACAATTGTACAGTTGAACTAACATTTACCAATGGAAGCTTTCGATTTACCTTTAATCTGCAATGCCAGCACCATACATATAGCCCCCCAAATGGTCGTCTTCATTTTCTTTTCTGAAAAATTTGAAAATCCTCCAATGGCTTTACCCCACAAAAATTAATATTTATAATTCAGTCGTTAATCCGACCCAATTAGATTTATGAGGCTAAAAAATAATAGGTACACCACAATACGAGCCACACTGTCTTCAATTATAGCACGTCATCCCCAGGGGATAAAAAACACGGATCGCGCTTTTTCCCAAGTTTTTCCATTAACGCTCGTAAATTAGAATGATTCACGCGAGGCATCGCGTTTGCTGGCGGTAAAATTTATTTGCGATAACATGTAGACCCCTTACGGTCACTCGGAACAACGATAGCAGCTTTGCAGCGCACTTTTGAAACGAGCTCGTTCCGAGTCTGGCGAACCAAACGAACGAATGCGCAAAGTTTTCCCGTTCGATGCACTCGTAGCTCGATTGCCGGATTTTTGTATTCGTCACGGACGCGAGAACGATACGAGTGCGGGGGATAATATTCTGCGGGGCGATTGAACCGCGAGATTGGGGTCGTTGATCGATTAAACGTTGTTTATTCATTTATTCGATGCGGCAAATTGAATTTGATAAATAAATGATTATTATTACTAGGCGATATTTGATTGCATCGAAGTTTGGAGCGATGAAGCGCAACGATTTTTTTTTAATTTATTAATTTTTGTTATTTCCAAAACTTTTTTGACAGATCGAGATCGTAGATCTCTGATAAGGATACGTAATAAAGTTGAAGTGTTTTTTCATAACCAGAATCGACGAAAAAAATGTTCAACAACAGAAAGAAATGTTCGTTGCGTTCCAACGATGCAAACGTCAACATCGTGATGTGTTTATCTTTTAGTGGATGTGTCCAAATGAATTCTGTTCTTTTATTTTGAGCATTTTTTTTTATTTTAAGCAGTTTTAAATATAATTATGATATTAATTATTTCGTTAGGATGGTTCGTTTATTGTCACATCATTAGTACTAGGCGATATTCGATCGCATTGAAGTTTGAAGCGTGGGAGCGCAATAATTTTATTTTATATTTATTAATTTTTGTTATTTTCAAAACTCTTTTTACAGATCGAGATCGTAGATCTCTGATAAGGATACGTAATTAAGTTGAAGTGCTTTTCATAACCAGAATCGACAAAATAAGTTGACCAACAAAAAAAATGTCCGTTGCGTTCCAACGATGCAAACTTCAACATCGTGATATTTTTATCTTTCAGAGGATGTGTCCAAATGAAATCTGTTTCCCATTTTGAACAGTTTAAAAAATTTTTAAGTAGTTTTAATTATAATTATGATATTAATTATTTCGTTGGGATGGTTTGTTCGTTGTCACAGAAGAGTGCTCTCCCTTCTCTATCCGTGCAACCCTTGGGGTATCCCTCTCTAGAAGCCCAATTTGAAGGGTCAAAACGATGAATTTTTTACCAATAACACATTGGTTGGAATAGATTAATTTTTCCCAGCATGTTGTACAAATGTTTGTGGTGACAATGTAATTTTCAATGTAATTTAAGGGTCCGGTTGGTCTTAAAACATTCTTGAAATTTCACACTGTAACGTGCAAAATAACGATTTTTTTACGTTTCCAGACAGAGATACCCCCTTAAACATCTTAAATTATTCATGAAAATAGCAATTAAAATACACTTTGGAGTAAAATTATTGCGGTCGCTCGAAAAAAAATTATATTAAAAAAAACGGTCTTTATGGGGCAATGTCAAATATCAATAATGATCGGTACTTGGAAAGTACACTTGTTCGATAAACGATCACTTTTCGCAAGAAAATTGAATTTCGATTCAACATTACAATTACGTACGTACGCGACTTCGATTGGATGATTGAAAAACAAAAAGGAAAAATGTGCAAATCCCGAACAGGCGACGGATCGTTGTCAAGCGGAAGTTCGATCGTCACGATCTCGTCGGTAACGAATTCGGATCCGGATCCGGAAGATCCCTCGGGCGGGAATGGCGGAAGTTCGGAAAAGAAGAGAAAGCTCGGCCACGAGGAGAGATGGCAGCAAACGGCGCTTCAAGTTTCGGTGCCTTTTTTAATCGCGGGAGTTGGAACTATCGGGGCTGGCCTCGTCCTTCAAAACGTTGAGGTATCGTATACCACCTCTTTGTCTCTCTTTTTTCCCCCACTGGCGACAAATCGCAATTTTATACAGCATAAATTATTTATACTTCTCTGGTGGCAATACTTATTGACACATGTAATTATTTTGTCTTCGTCAGTTCACCTCGTCTGGTTTATAAATATTTAGAAAATTCAACGACCACGGGTAATCGCGTGTTCGATCGAATTATTTATTGTTACGAGGCGCTTTTGCGAAACAGTAATGTCGTAGAACTCGTTATGCACATTCGACCCGCATGTCATGCAAACCAGTGTTGTCCGAATACAAACGTTTCATTGAGGGGATATACCAGTGTGAACGCTGAAAATTTGGGTGATTTGCGGGAATTTTTTGGAAGAAAAGTACTCAATTAAATGTTTCGGAAAATTAAGAATATATTTGGCTATATTTGACCAATATTACATATTTTTTTCATAGCCTTCGGAGGCACCGAAAAAAGAAGTTCCTCCACTGCTGACATGATTGCGGCCGATTGAGTAGTTGAAAACGGAAAAAGGAAAAAAGGTCGTTAAACTGGCAGGTATTTCCTGTATAATGACGTAGGATTTTCGACAAATATCAAAATCTAACAAAATGGCGTAGTCTTGAAAAAAGTCTGTTTTCTTGCCAAAGAAAACAAAAAAGTTTGTTTTCTTTCTGACAAATTGTCAATTTTCATCCAACCAAAAATATCCTACGTCATTGTAGAGTAAATATATTCAAGAGTACTCAGTTCAAATTTCAAGTCAATCGGATAATTGCTGTTCGAGTTACAATGTCAGCGAATTTGAAAAATCTCATTTCGAGAAAACCGCTTTTAAAGATTTAACTGCCGATTTTATACCTACGAGCGGTTGCTCTTTAGAAGGCTGCCGTTCGGAGAGTATTAGACATACGGCCTTGGCATTCTACAGGATATTCTTGAAAGTATAAACTGTCGAAAACGGCAAAAAAATCGTTTTTTGGAAGCATCACACTGGTATAGCCCCTTAACGGGTTACACGTAGCTCGTAGCCGGAAAAAGAGCAATTTTGTGAATATTTTCTCGGAAACAAAGGCAGTTTTTCAATGTTTTTTTTTACACGTTACAAGCTTTTATTTAACTTGACTTATTGTAAGATGCAAAACGAAAATCGATATTTCACCCCCTTCCCGACTACTTAAAGCTCTGAAATTTTGCAAACATGCATCTAAAAGGTGACAATTGCTGATTCAACTTAAAAAATATATAATATATACATAAAATTGACAACTTTTCGTTAGGAGCATTCCATGTTCCTAACGTACAAACTCGTAAACTAGTAAACTACTAGTGACAACTGACTAGTAAAATCAATTAAAGGCTAAAAAGTAGAAAGTAATTTGTATGTAAAAACAATGTTTTTCAAATACAAGCTTTTAGTTAATGCACTAAAAAGTAGAAAATAATTTTACCAAGTCACCTACGTATGACTATAAATAAATGCTTCGGGCGATCAAAATGTAGACGTATAATCTTTAATTTACATAAATTCGTTAACATATCAACTGTATTTAACCTGATTCGGTTATCGTGGGTCGCTGGCGACCCGAGCAATTTTTAGTCAATGCCTGCATTTTTGGGAGGTGGGTGTGTTTATGACGAGAAATAAAATATTTGTTTGGTTTTTTTGCCATCTTCATGGTGTACTCTTAAAGTAGAAGTATTCAAGAGTGTACAGGAATTTTATCAGATTTTTTCATGACGAATCACGTGTTCTAACAAGCCTCAGGTCTTCAGCGACCGACGACAACCTGATAAGGGGCCAAAAAAAGCAATGATCTGATCGGGTTCATTGACTGTAAAACAACCTTAGATTCCTTTAAGGGGAGATATACACCTAGGAGCCGGAAAAAGGTCATTTTTGGGAATTTTTCCAAGGAAAACTATTTGAAATTTCGGATTTGGGTTTTAATTATCTAAAAGTATATACATTCAAAAATATGTTTAATTTTCTTTATTTAAAAATATCGAAAATATACATGGATATTGTATAATCTTGGAGCGTCGTAAAAAAATCGGTACCCAAAATTTCTCGAAAACCAATGAACCGATTGCTTCGAGGTTTTTTGTGGTTATTCTATACACCATTATCTGGTACTTGTCAAAGGATTTTTTTTTCCGTTACTTAGTTTTTGTTTAATAGGCAAAATAATAACTAATTTTTGGATGTCCAAGGTAATCAATAGAAAAGCATTTTCGCTACATTCCATCGATGCGAACTTCAACCCCATAAATGTTCAGAGAATATGTTTAAAATGTTAAATTTGAGAATCCGTCGACATCCAAAAACCTTTTTTTTTTAATTTCGACTAAGTGCAAGTCCCCCAACAAACCAACTTTGCTGCTACGGAAAAGATCCGCTTGCCTTCGTACAACCGGAGAAACAACGAAAAAATAGAGACGATCAATCGTTCTGTAAAAAAATATCGAAAGAACGAATCGGAAAAAAACTGAACTGAATAAGACTGAAAAAAAACTAAACTAATAACTAAAAACAAAACTGAATTGAAAAAAAAAACAATTATTTTTTGAGAATAATTTGATCGTTTCGTTGTCAAAGAAAAATTGGAAATTTAAAAAATACCACAACCTGATACGTATCCGCATTTGGTGAAAATACACGAAACGCCTTATTCATTATTGTGTAACGTATCGAAACCAAAACAGTATATCATCAACTGTGACAGCAGTCAAGTGGTCGTTAAAACTTATTTCAAGTCCCGTTGGGATGGCGTCTTCGTATCACGAGATCACAATTGTTGAGATCACATCTATCAGAACCTGCGGATCGGTTACGTGATCAACATCGTGTCCGCGCGTGTGTGCTTTTCGAGAATAGAGTGCTACCAGTACGTTAGCAAACGATTTTTTTCGATTCCTCTGATTCTGATCTGGATAATGGATACGTGACTCGAGTCGCACCGCGATATGCAGAAAACACTCGTTTCGCAATAGAGCATTTTTTATCACGTATCAGGACGTTATTAAAATTTTCGTAATCAGCTGGTACACTGCAAATAAATATACTGTGCCGAAAATATTGATGGGAGGACACCACTGCGACGGGGCCAAAAAAGATCGTATTTTTCGAATTTTTTGTCGACTAGCTTGTTTTTTGTCTATTATTTGGATTTTGGGAAATAGGTATGTTATTAAGCATTCACTAAACTTATTTCAAGTAAATTTTTATTTGAAAAATAATTAACAACGTTTTTAAGATGTAATAGAGCCTCTGTATAAAAAATGGGGTTCAACAGCCGGATTGATAACTTGATAATGGTTGGTCTGAAAAACGAAAATGAAAAAGTTTTATAATCTATATAAATGTAGTTCTCGAGGTATGCAACCGTTTTTTTCGCAAAAAATATAAAAAGGCGGGTGTCTAAAAAAGTCTGATTTTAACTAACCCAAAAATAAATGTCCCTTTTTTAAAATTAAACTCGGACAACTATAGCTACAGTTATAATTCCTGCCAGGTCGAGAAAAATCGTTTCGAAAGAAAAAACGCGATTGAGTTTTGGTATTCGTAAATCGTTGCGCTACCAGCTCTCGCTAAATCGTCTGTAACTTGGTCAATTTCCAATATTTTACATGAACATTTTTTCACACATTCTTGAATTTGTATACCTTGGGAAATGCGAAAAAGTTGATTTTTTAAGCTCATCATAGTGTTGTCACGCCTCAATCGGTCCGCGTAAGCTTGAGTGCAAAAAAATTTCATGATTTTTTCTGATAAGCGTATGAGGATGATGAGGTTGCGATTTTACACACAATTAATACATAGTCTTGTCAAGTTTGAGCTTTGCATTGAAAAATATTGATAAACGATCAAGTTATTATTGCTCAGAGTTGCGCTGTTGCTGCAAAGCTAATACCTACAAACAAAGCTAGAACCTTACCGTGGAAAATCCGGATATTCGGATAATTTCGAGAGAAAAAAACAAAGGCAATCCGTTACAAAGTAGTTTTATCCATACTTGCTAAAATTAAACCAAAGCTTTTCTCTCTATGCTACAGCTAATGGACGACATTAGCATCTTCAATATCACAAAATGATCGAGCATAATAGTATGCTACTATTTACCGTATAATATTAAAATAAAATATGAATCATTGAAAGCAGTAACTTTTTTCCTTTAAAACAAACTAATTATCATAGTAATAATGAGACCATGAAATATCAAACAAAATACAGAACAATCATTAACAAATAAAAACAAAACCTCTTTCTTCCAAGATTTGAAAACTAACCATTCTCTCCTCTGACGCATACCAACGCCAGTGTCGCGAATTTCGCGCACGCATCTTGCAATTTGAACGACATAGCACAATCAACAGTAAGCAACGTGTCAGTTGCGCGACTCGCGCAGAATTTTCTGAATGAATTACCATTAAATGTGTCACACAAAATATTAAAAACCGAGAAGAAAGATGTTTTAAGGTTGTTATGGGGTTTAGCCGTCGAGGGTGAAGTACAAACGGAGCGCCCTATGCTTATGCACGGAGTCGATTGACTGCTACCAACTGTTAGCTTTTAAATAATCGTCATATTAAACGTGCGTTTTCGAACTTTCTACATCTATTTGTAAAAATATGCTTTTTTGAACCTTCGGTGATTACATTGAGTATTTTCCTTACTTTGTATAATTGTATTCCATAACTTTTTCTCGCTCAATTAACGCGAAACGAATTGGCAACGTCGTAAATCGTGATATATCCTGATGCCCAGGTTGGCAGAAGTGTCGCGAAGTTATAAAGACATAGCGCCCTATTTGTAACCTCAGTATCGGTCCAAGTAGCTGTCAAAAATGAATATCGGTCCTCGGAAAAAAAAATCCACTAGACATGAAAAGTGTATACTGTCTATAATCTTCAAGAAATAAAAAACTAATAATTTTCCGATATTCTAAAAAAAATGATTGTATGAAAAAAAAAATGCGTGTTATTATGTTTTTGCTTAGAAACGTCTAGAAATGTCTCATTTCTGAACATAGTTATCAAATTCATATGAAGTAATTATTACTAATTGAGAGAGTAAGTAGCAATAATATTCGTTGTTAATTATCCTGACCGAGTAGTTTGAGGTCCCCGGGCATAATTACCGACCGGTAAGATAGGTAGCATTTGTGCCGTCTACGACGTTGCCATGATTGCACAGTCTAATATTTTGTGTTTTATTTTCGCACAAATTCGCTATCAAGAACATTAATAATTTTATTACGGTACTGTGAATCCTCATTTTCACGGTACCAAGTGTTAGTCCGATAAGTTGTCGAACCGTGCCTATTTTTTCAGCTCCGTGGTAACATTCATCTAGTAGATATTAATAATATACTGAAAAATGATCGGACGTTTTCCATAAGCGTAATGTACTTAGCCCACCAAATATGTCGAGCTACCGATTTGTTTTCTAAAAAACGGTGCTGTGGACCGTATTCAAACTACACAGGATGATCAGCAAAGAGTTTAGAGATAAAGGTTCAGGATAAATTTCAGCTCGGTGGTAACATGTTGACTTAACCCCATAAAGACCTTAAATAAAGATTACTTGTTAGCTACGTGTACTGACTACACGCAATGCAGAAATTATTGTTTTACTATAGTTAGTTCCATTATCCAATCATAATTTTTTGATGAATTTTACTATCCGTATTATCCGAATTATCCACATTCAGTTGCCTTCATTGTCCGAATTTAAAAAATTGGCGAATATCCAGAGTGCAAGCTCTATTTGTTGGCCCCGTAGACATTCAAGTAATACTGGATTTTGTCAGATTTTTTATAAACCTAGAAAACTATGACTACCCGAATGTTTCCTGAAAGACCGTGCCTCGAAAAATATATGATGTCGAAGTTTGCATCGTTGCAACGCAACCAAAATTCTTTCTTACATTTTTCACCATTACTCTTATCATTAATCCAAATATGGTTGTACAAATTTCAAAGGCAAGTCTCCAAACGAGCATCTTCAAAAACAGTTGAGGATTTGCGTAGCTAAAATTTGCTTAACCAATTTTGGGAAATGAAAAAATCATTTTCATTGCACTCCAATGATGCGAACGTCAATCTCGTAAAAATATAGTGTACACACAGAGGATTAAAATTGAAAAATATACGCCTAGCATAATAATAAAAATTACGAAATTTATTATAATAATAAAAATTACGAAAATGACAAACTGTAATAAACCATTTTAATCATTTATCGTCAACAAAAGGATAAACATATGAAAAATCATCGGGTCATACGATAAAAAATCATGAGAAAATCAACAGATTTTCGTTGAGTTCCAACAGTACGTCGAAATCGTTCAAATTTGGATTTAAAAATGCTTTTCGTGAAAATCCGAATGCTCAATGATCAATGAGGACGGCATACTCAGACGTAATTTGTTTGTTTTCTAGAAATGGCCGGTATTTCGAAACGTCTCGCAAATATTGATTCTCGTACCTTCGTTGCTCGGGCTGAAGGGCAATCTGGACATGTGTCTAGCGTCGCGTCTCTGCACCCAAGCGAATCTCGGCAACATGACCGCTTGGCGAGAGATCATGAAGATGATTGTTGGGAATTTGGCGCTGGTGCAAATACAGGCGATAGTTGCCGCTACGATAGTATCGTTATTCGCGACCGCGGTTTATGCCGCAATGGAGGGTATATTCGTTTGGAATCATGCCCTTCTAATGACCGCCGCTAGTGTTTCGACCGCCACATGTTCCTGCTTCGTTTTAGGTACGATTCGCCTCGAAACATTCTCATCCGACAAGCTTGTTTTTCTTTCTTTCATTTTCACTGTAACTCGGTTTCAAATTGCATTTCTTTCAATCGCCAAACATTTTCCCTCGTCATTGTTCATTCGTATAATCCATTCATACGTGCGTTTGATTATTTTTTCAAAGGTTCATTTATTTCTGATGTTTTCCCTTTGCACATTTAAACGTCCATTCTTTGACAGCTTGGAAAAATTCGTTTAATCGGTTCTTCTCTCTGTTTTCTTGAAATGATTCCAGATGTCATAATGATAATCGTAATAATGTTATCTTATCGGTATAAAATGAACCCGGACAATCTGGCAACGCCACTCGCGGCGTCCTTCGGTGACGTTGTTTCCGTGAGTGTCCTGTCGGCCATCGCATCTTTTCTGTATGTCAATCTCGACACGCAGATCTGGATACCGTACGTAATACTCGGCTGTTATCTCGTACTCTTGCCCGTTTGGATTTACATCGTGCTCAGAAACAAGTACACGAGAAATGTACTCACGTCAGGCTGGGTGCCCGTTCTCTCGGCCCTTTTCATCAGTGGGTAAGTTTTCGCGCTTCTTCTTCTTCTCTATACTTTGTCCCATTTTCACACGATGTTTTATTTCCCCTAAGCGACACCATTCAATTAACTTCTGATTCGACTTTCCAATTGTTTGCAAGTATTCGACTGCATGTGAAAATTCGTACAATGGAAAAAGTTTCGAATATATTTATCCAATTGACGTGGACATTCAATTTATGCAGAAATTTTCATAGTTGAACTGCAACGAAAAACATCTTTTAACGTTCATTTTTAAGGGTGTTGAGTCCCTATGAAACATGTTAATGTTAATTGTTCAATGAATAGCTTCTTAATCGTCATGAAATTTTTACACGACCTCCTGAATACTTCATGTAAAAACATACCAAATTTTCAGAATTCTATCATCATTACTTCAACCTCCTTAAGGGTTGAAAGATAAAATGATAAGAAAATTCTGAAAATTTGGTATGTTTTTGTATGAAGTATTTAAGAGGTCGTGTTAAAATTTCACGACGATTAGGAAGCTCGTTATTAAAAAATTAACATTTTGTTAAGAACAATTTTTAAAAGAAATAAAAAAAAATGTATCAATAAACTTCGTTTTGTGTCCGTTGCTTTCAGTATATTGTAGATATTATAAAATTGAGAGGTCAAAAAAAAAACTTATTGCAAAGTTACATCAGTATCCATAAAACAACATTTTATTTGTAAATGTTAATTGTTCAATAACGAGCTTCCTAATTGTCGTGAAATTTTTACACGACCTCTGAAATACTTCATACAAAAACATACCAAATTTTCAGAATTTTATCATCATTTGCCATTTGGGACTCAACATCCTTAAACGACTCAAAGCCACAAAACGTTTTTTTCAATCCTTTTGAAAGATTCACAATTCAAATATGAAATACGAAGATTTTCAGTACCAACGAAAAAAAGTATTTTAAGTGGACTCTTTCCCCTTACATCCAGTCATTTTATTGTTTTTCCCCTTACATCCAGTCATTTTATTGTTATTGTTATTTTTTTATGTCTTTCCGCGTTTTGTTTTCTAGCCTCGGTGGTTTGGTTCTGAGCCAAGCGGTCGACGTACTGCAAGGATTCCTCATATTTCAGCCGATAATCAACGGCATAGGAGGTAATTTGGTATCCGTTCAAGCATCGAGAATCTCCACGACACTCCATCAGACATCACTCTTGGGGATTTTGCCACCGCATTCTAAAATGTGTGTTTCACCATGGCAAGCACTCATCAAAGGAGGTACGTGATATTTCTATCATCATCAATATTATTATTGTTGTTGTTGCTGTTTTTGATGTTATTATTATTATATAACTAGTTATTCTGATTTTACTCTTTTGCATCCGCTTTGTAATTATTCTTTCCTCCAACTCTCCTCGTAGTCCTGTATTACTTTTTAGTCAATCCCATGTGTATGATTTCTGCTCTGACATGCTTTTGCTCGTCTTTTTCGATGTTTATTAGGAAATCCGAGTGAAGAATCGGTGTCCGCAGCTTGAGATACCCCAAAATGAAAAAAAAAAAATGTCGAAATAGTTGCAATCGTTAGGGAGATATCGCAATTAAAGATTTACAAGTTGCGCTGAGCGCGCTTGTATTGCTATATATACGCCTCCCCCGCTTCTGTTGCTCTACCCCCACCACTCGACCACTTTCGAGCGCGCGGCCGTTTTTACCCGTGTTCGCACGCGTTTTCAACTAACTTTTCGGCATTTTATCGAAAATCGAAGATTGACGATTGGTAGCGCAAGTCTTCTCCTTTCAAAATCACTTTGAAAAATAAAAATTGGATGATCTCTTTTTTTTTGCAATTACGCGTAAACTAATTATCCGACAGCGCCCAGGTTTTGCACACTAAAAGTACGTATTAATATATAATATCACGCAAAGGCTGTAAGCTGTAACTTGAAAAATGGCGGAGTTAATAATTTTTTAAAGAACAATTTTTTTTCTTCGTTTTTTAAACAATAATTCCCTTAATAATTATCGGGTCGGGTCGTTCTAGCGCTCATTCTCTTCGCCTTTTCATTTCCTATATTTCGTCTTTTGTGTCCATTTTGGTAGCTGTAATACTTTTCGTTTTATACGAAAAAAAAAAACGATTTTTTTTCACTAAATTGTTTATAAAAAAATTAGCAATGGGAAATCGTAGTAGAAAACATATAACTCAGCAACTAGGGGTTCCACGTGAAATCGCACGGTCGGTTATCAGATGGTACTTTTGTCACGAAATGAACATTTTAGAGCTAATTTGCTTGGCCTACTAGTGTATCTCCATGTGCCAATGATATCGAAACAAATGAGCTGTGTCGTTATTGTCTATGGGTGATCTGACTTAAGGAATCATCAATGTAACGGGAAGAAAAATAGCTGACCTACGCGATTTTTTTATGGTTAAAATGCGCTAGTCAGTCTGATTTTGTTCATGTCAAATCAACGCACTCGTGAAGAAGAGAAAATACATTTTTTAAAGTTTATATTTGGTAAATATTGGGAAGTGGGGCTCCCGCTTGAATTAGTGGAAGCCCCACTGACTCAAACAAACCCAAACAATGCCAAACAAAAATTAGCCTGATTCTAGCAGGAGCCCAGCTTGGGAATATTTATCGTTTATTTTTATTATTGCTCCATTTTTTTAACAGTTGAAAATGGCTTTGAAAAAAGGAGTCACCACGGTGTACATGGTTGTCACCATAAATATTATCTGAAAAAAAAATTGTAAAAAGATTATTAATCAGTATGAAGCCTCTATGAAGTTTTTTTTCAATTAAATTTGACAACACAGCGGCGTTTTGAAAAAGAAGTATTGAATTTAGCCTATTATTCGACAATTTTTCGTTATAGAAGATATGATGATTGCGAAGAAAAAAGAAGCTTCCATAACAAAATAAAAAATGAGGGGAAGAATGTTGTGTCGATTCGATTTGAGACGGAAACCTTGAAAACTCTTCCTTGAGAGTATACACCGTTTTGGAAACGTCATGTCGAGAAAAAAGCGTTTGAAGTTTCGAGTGTGGAGTTTTCATATAAATTGTCTACTTACGATGCTAAGTCCATGATTATAACCGTCTATCGGATAATGCGAAAAAATCGATTTTCTGAAAAATGTACACTGTGATGATTCCTTAAGGCGATGCATCTATGGGGCTCCCCGAAAAATGACTATTTACGATTTTTTTTTCGAGAATACTAAAAGAGCAATCAGAATGGCATTTTGAGCGTTTATTCTGTGTTGCCGTGTACAAAAAAAAATCGTCATGAAAAAAAATACGAAATAGCGGCTCAGTTGTAGCGACATTAACAAAGAACATCACTTGAGTGTCCGTCTTCGACTTTGTTCAAACTCACATATGTGAGAAAGCATTGGAAACTATTAGATACGTATTATTTTATCGGCAGAAAAGCAGTTTTAAGGGGGAAACCACCCCTCGAAGAAAGGCGTGTCGAGGGGTGATTTTACAGTTTCTCCCTCAAGCAGTCCGCCGAACTGAATGAAACACAAACCAAAATGCTCCTAATGTAAAACGATGAAAAATCCACTATGGAGGTATTGAAGGAAAATTGAATTAAGGGGTGATACGCCTTCCTTTGCGGAGTGTTTCCCCCCCCCCCCCCTTAAAACCGCTCTTCCGCCGATAAAAAAAAACATGTGTCTAACAGTGTTTAATGCTTTATCACGTATGTGAGTTTCAACAAAATCGAAGGCAGATACCTGATGTTCCTTGCAGAGCGTTTTTGGGCGCTTTGTGGTAGGACGCAGAGTGTTAATGGATCAGCACCTAGAACAAAAAATTATCATTTACATGAGTTTTGCTAGAGAAATAAACATCATTATTGAAAAATGTTTTTTTTTTTGCAAAATGGCATCATTTTTAGTGAATGTTTTGTCTGTCATTAAAAAATCGGCCTTAGTTTGTTTATGAAGACGATAATTGTTGATACATCGTAATAATCGGGTGCACTTCTTTAGAGAAACTATCTAAGATGCTACGATGTTGAAGCTTGCATCGTTGGAACAAAGCGAAAGGCAACTTTTCTTCTACTGCTTACTTTTTTGCCCATTTAGGGTACCAAAGTCAGCAAAACGGTTTTTCTTATCTTCACTAGAGCTTGGCAACATCTATATATTTAAAAAGTGATATATCATGATAAAACAGAAGAAATGAAAAATACACGGAGAGAATTTTTAAGTAATTTTTACTGTGAAATCACAGTAACTCGGTGACAAATGTGCAATTATTCAGGTTTTTAGGAAATAAATTATAAATTTTCATGGAAATGAATCAAAATTTACTTTTGCGTAACAAAAATTTAAAATATTTTCCAGAATTTTTACTGTAATTAATAGTAAAATTTCATGAAACGTAAAGATTACGACAATAAGTTAAAAAAGTGCTAATATAAATGAAATTTTTCAGTGGAACATTGAGAAATTTGCGTGTTTTCCATAAAAATTTAAAAAAGGAAGCCGAAATTTTCCGTGCGTCCACCGGAATTTTACGTTCTTTATAGTAAAATCAGTTAGGGCTAGGTCGCCTGACCGTACGCGTGAGCTCTGTGTGCGAGCGTGCGTATACGTGAACGCAACTGTAGAGTGTGCTTGTGTATGACGCAGTATGACGAGCACGAACGACGGCGACCCGCGATGCTTAGCAACAGCGGTACCGCGCATGCGCATTAAAGTACGAAACGTGGGCCAAGAAAGCCTCGTGGTATCGTGCAGTCTAACGTGTTCTACGCAGTTCTACGCAAGAAAACAAAGAAACGTGAAAAGAAACTTCGATAAAGGACGTCTACAATGGTACGGAAAGATGATATGCTAAAATAAGTAGCAATCAAGAACACAAATGTTCAGAAATACAGTATATAGAGTATTTATTTAATCATAGGGAATTAATTTTTCGCTAGGGATTTTAGAAATTTCAAGTTTGTCCAGGTTATTTTTACTGTAGAAACTTGGAATTTTTTAGGCAGCCCATTGTTAAAATTCTACACGAGAATGTGTCAGAATTTTTACTGAAAGAAATGTAAAAAATGATGCTACTTGCTTAAATTTTTACATGACTGAAAGCAAAATATTAAAAGCTAGTGTCAATTTTTGACTATGTGCACATTTGTCACCGGTTTCAAATTTTTAATGTAATTTTTACGGAGATTTCACCGTAAAAAATACTTTAAAATTCTCTCCGTGTAGAAAAGAACTTTTGTTGCATTCTAACGATGTAAATTTCAACGCCACAACAAACTACGGTTAAAATGTCTAGTCAATCGGATTGAAAATGCCCGATCGTGCGTTCCCTGACAAAAACGTGGTTTTGAAAAAAGAGCGTTTAAGGGGGCTTCTCACTTTACACGCTAAAAAAAGGCGATTGTCATGCATTTTTTATACGTTTATATTATAGATGTTGATATAAAAGTTGTTACACTTAATAAGTACACTTTCGAAATACTTTGAAAAAAAATTATTCATCTAAGTCGCCATTTATAGACGAAAATGGTAGTTAAAAAAATGTTCTAAAAAATTGTAGGTCTGCGTTGTTGATGAAATCGCGGAGATGGATCATCGGAAACAAAAAAATTCAACGGTTTTAGATTCAGTATATTAATGACTATAGAGCATATCATACGATTTTTGATACATGCACAAATAACAAAATGGCGGACGATTTTCGAAAAAACAAAAGAAAACGTGTTTTTTACCGTTTTTCGAAACAAAATAGTAAATATCAAAATTCAAAAAAATCCTTTATATGCGCTATAGCTATAGCTGTAAAGAATATGTGGTTAAAATTTCATAAGGATCGGTTCAGTAGCTTCGAAGATTTTATCAGCAAGACGTCAAAGAACGCGTTCAAAGATTGTTTGGGTTGAATAAATACATAAAACATTTTTTTAAATGTATTTCGAAAATGTATTTATTAAGTGTAACAACTTTTATATCAATATCTACAATATAAACTTATCAAAAAATTCATGAATCTAACCTTTTTTTAGCGTCTAAAGTGAGATGATCCCTTAAAGTTTTAAAACTGATTTAGAAGCTACCGGCCACATGAGAGAAGTGAAACTCTTATTTGCATTCTGCGTATACCCACCGAAGTATTTGATAATGGGTTTCGAGTTGTTAGGTCGTTGTATATTTTTGTACAACGACTGGACTAAACGACTCCACATTGCCACTTTCATCGTCTAGGCTGTTCAGTGTCTTTTGAAGTGCTCAGTGGCGTTTCGGAGAATGAACTCGACATTAAAAAAAAATTCCATTCTCGTTTACCAAAAAGTTCTTCTATTTTTGCACAAAAAGTGTAATTTCTTTTGTATACCATTCTTGTGATGCTTATACATAATTTAAGCCGAAATAAAGGTTCAAAATACTTGTCTACTTAGATGTAATGCCTCGATGCGCTTCTTTTGCAGTTCCCTACGCAAAATCAGCAAGGATACTCATAGCAATGGCTATACCAGGCCAGTTGCTCTTCATATTCGTCGCCGACTATATCGAACAAAAGAGGTCGACGCTTAACGCGTACTTCATAATCTCCTATATCTTAGTTGCCGTACTGCAGGTGAGTTAAAAAGATTGGCAAAAGGTCAAACGGCCGGAATATTCTTCCGGATGAGTTGAAAATTATTTCGGTACATTGCTTCAATACATTATTTCAATGTGTTCGAATTGGAGACAAATTCGTGCTGCTCACGAAACTTTTTGGGATGCTTCAACCGAGTGACCAAAAGCAAATTCGGCAATTTTGCAAATCGGCAGATATTTTATGGTAGAATAAGGGAAAACAATAATAGCGCTTGGCCGTTTTTTCTTCCGTTGGAAGATAAAGGGAAAAAAGCGTCATTACTTTTTGCTTTTGAAAATTTCCCACTAGTCGTCAACTCGAGTGACATTTTTTGGCAAAAGCTAATGAGGGTTTTTCTTTGAACCTAAAAGAGCCGCGACTCACTTCTAATTGGTCTCTTAAAAATGATTTTCCGCAGAATTATCCGTTTTCGAAAATGCGCTGTGACTCGATAACTACTAGATTCTGGAAAAAAAAGTCTGGGGGAAAACTTTAAATAGTAAAAAAGAGTTATTTGAGAAAATTAGTTTCGAAGGAACAAGTATTATGTTTGGAAAATTCTTTAGACATTTATTTTTATGACAAAAAACGAGTTTCTTTCTTAAAATGGATAATATTGGCTAAAACTTGACGAGGCTTTTTTTATTATCGTGTTTTAATAATCAAGAAAAAAATTCGACCATTTTTCTTCGTTGTTCCGAGGAAATGATATCATTATTGTCAATAACTAATGAAACAAATGTTGGAAAAAAACCTCGTTCAAGACTAAACTAAGTTAAAGTTAAAGTTTTACTAGCATTTCTATCGTTGTAATCCCAAGTTTACTTCGATTCTACGATCGCTACACATGTTGGAGCTTCCACTCCAATTCGAATTGCCTCAAGCGCCAAACGCGTGTTCGTCATTTCCACAGTAGTCTGCCCTCCCAAACACCTCGGAGTCTGACCCACAAAATCAACAAAAGCCGCCATTCACTTCTCATTTGTCTTAAAAATTCTTTTCCCTCCTCATTCTTCTTCGCAAGATTATCAGGTGCTTTGTAACCTAACGCAGTTTAAAAAAAAATGGGCTGTGACTCCGCAACCACAAGCCTTCAAAAATAAAAAAATCCGACCGGAAAGCATTCAATTCGCAAGCAAAATTAAACCCTGCAGAGTCTGACCAAAAAGGATATTGAACTTTTGTTTCCATAGCTGCTTCCGGCTAAGTCCACCAAGTGCCTCCAATCTCTCTGCCGGTAGTGCATGTGTGCATATATATACATCGATTGCACTTGGGAAAACAGAAAATGTGCGAAAACCCCGTAGAAAAACAGTTGCCGCTTTGGAAGAAAAAAAAATACCACCGAGTGTCCAAACATAAAAATATTATTGCAGGTAATCCTACTGCTGTACGTGGCCCACATAATGATACACGCAATGTGGAGGCTCAAAATAGACCCCGACAATTCTGCGATACCGTATCTCACGGCGCTGGGGGATTTGTCGGGCACGCTGCTGCTCGGTGGTGCGTTCTGGTTCCTCAAGGAGATCCACCACGAGTACGGGAAGTGAGCCGTAAACGAAGAGCGTCGACTGCAACTACACATTACTTTCGATCATCCTGCTGCCGGATCAGGCAGCGAGTTGGCGGGCCGATAGAAACTAGGCGAAATTGTTTTTTAGCTAGCATCGAGGAAGCGAGTCCGCCTAGCGTGGACTACGCGAAAGCAGTCTCGAAGCGTACGCCAATAATACTTTGTAGGGATCGCGCATGGATCCGATGCCTAGCCCTAAGGGCGTAAAGTTATTTGGCAATTTGTGCAACGTGCTTTGGACGCTGTACCGTGGTGTGGAAGGGAAAGAGGACGATTATTCCGATGTATAAATGTATTAAACCCCGTGGCACTGTATCCACCGTTATCTGCTTGCAATCGCATGATACACCGATAGAGCCACATACAAGTATTAATATTGCCACGAGAGTAAGTTAATGTCTCGACTAGTAGAGGGGAGTGTGTGCAGCGTTGAAAAAAATCATAATAAAACCTCCCGACATCAGTTACGATACTCATAAAGGTGCGTTTTTCGTTAACAAAAGACATGTGGACTCGAATAAGAAATTGTAGCTGCGGCGAACTAAAATAAATTATGAGGTTGAAGTTTGCATCGTTCGTATGGAACAAAAATTCTTTTAGATTCCTTATTTTTACTTTTAGTGAAAATTATATTTCGTAGATTTAAGGTGTAGGTTGCTAAATAAAGATCCTGAAAAATCTCCACGCAATTTTTACAGCTCAAATCGGCCAAAGGAAATTCGATAAATTCAGGCAATAAATATTTCGTTGGATTCCAACGATGCAAGCTTCAATGTAATAAAAAATTGAAGAACACGAAGAAAGAAATGATGTTGGTACTTGCTTGGTTGGTATGCAACGAAAATGGATTATTTTTACATTTATTTTTATTACGATGTGAACTCTTTTTGGACGGATTTCGGTTACGGATCCCTAATGAGGGTCTTCGAAAATATTTCCGTGATTTTTGTAGCCTCGAAGTGGCGAAAAAAATTGGCCGTAACGAGAACATAAAAATTTCGCTGCGTTCCAACGATGCAAACTTTAATACCACAGAAAAAAAACCCGTCACGCTGGTCCAATAAAACAATTGGTGTGCGTATAAGTACACAGGGTCATTTGCAACTTGCAAGAAATGTCACTTAAGTGTCCGCCTTCGGTTTTGTTGATACTCATGTATGTGATAAAGCATTGGAAACTATTAGATACGTATTTTTTTTATCGGCGGTAAAATAGGCTTTGGAGGGAAAAACCATCCCTCGAAGAAGGGCGTGTCAGGGGATGACTTTGCAATTTCACCCAATACCGGTCCACCGACCTGAATGAAACAGACACCACAATTCTTCCAACGTAGAACGATGAAAAATCCACTATCGAAGTATTGAAAAAAAAACTCGAATTAAAAGGCAGTTTCCTCCCTTGAAAGCGTTTTTTAAGAGGTAGTCACGCCTTTAAGGGGCAGTTTCCTCCCTTAAAAGCGTTTTTTCGCCGATAAAGAAATACGTGTCTGATAGTTTTTATCGTTTTATCGCATATATGAGTTTCAACAGAATCGAAGGCGGAGACTTAAGTGATGTTCATTGCTAGGATTCCCTTGGTAGGTTCGTGCTAGCAAAACGCTTCGTTTTAAATATCGTGCGACAAAAATTAGCCAAAGAATTCGCGTCCAATCTGCAAGCTCGGTCGAACACGGATTCGAATCCAAATTCAAACAGGTGCATTTTTATCTTCTTTAAATTGTTCTCTTTTTTCCGATGAAAAATAATCTATGTTGCAAAATAGTGTTGAAGTTTGCATCCTTGCAAAGTCCTTTTTTATATTTCAATTTCTATACTTGTATTATTATTTGAGGCCTTTTGTGTAAATTTATATTGTACATCTCGAAATAAGTATCTTAAAGAACCATTTCAGGATTTTGATAGGCGAAATATTCCGAAATCACTTAAAAGAATTTAGGAATATTAATTTTCATTGCATTCCGACGATGCAAACATCAGCCTCATCTTTTTAAAGCGATAATTTGATTCGAGAATTTTCGTTTGGTATTTAATACTTGAAAAAAAAATCGTACGTAAACTATTGTGCCATTGCGTACTCAGTGTCCGACTTTGATGCGAATATCGCGGCCAATTTTAGTCGCGCGACATTTTGAATGAAGCGTTATGCTCACAATGACTCACCTTGTGTGCTCACGAAGGGAATCCTGATTGTTGATAATCGCCTTGTAAATGCTACAATCAACAGCTGTTTTCCGTCTTAACGTGTTTTACCTACTAAAAACTACTTCTGACTGAACGCCTTCGTGACAGCTAGTTTTTCCTACTGAGAACTAGAATTTACTGATTGATCATGCTGAATGTTAGTTAAAACTAGTTGTAACTAGGAAAAACTAGTGCTACCTAAATGAATCCGTTAACACTGTCTCTAAGCGATCGTTGGTCGTACTAGTTAGCTCGACTTAACTAGAAGACAAAAAAAACTAGTTCTCAGACCCACACAAACACCAGTCTTACTAGTTAACTCGTCTTAACTAGTAACTGAAAACTTACTTACTAGTTAACTCGTCTTAACTAGTAACTGAAAACTTACTTACTAGTTAACTCGTCTTAACTAGTAACCGAAAACTTACTTACTAGTTAACTCGTCTTAACTAGTAACCGAAAACTTACTTACTAGTTAATTCGTCTTAACTAGTAACCGAAAACTTACTTACTAGTTAACTCGTCTTAACTAGTAACTGAAAACTTACTTACTAGTTAACTCGTCTTAACTAGTAACTGAAAACTTACTTACTAGTTAACTCGTCTTAACGAGTAACTAAAAACTAACTTACTAGTTAACTAGTGAGTGTTGACCGGAAATCAAAAACCAAATTTATTTGGGTCTGAAAAGATGTTTTTTTTTCTTGTTAAGACGAGTTAAGGAAGCTTTCCAGTGTGACAGCCCGAAAAATCGCTGTTTTTCGCGATTTTTTTTTTTAAAGAAAAAATAATCTAATCGGTCTGGTTTTTTTTTGTATATTAATTGGGTATTGAAGAATACAAAACAATTTTTTAAAGATCGATTTATTTATTAATTAATATGTATAAAAATGATGAAACAATTGTTGCAGAAAATGCACTTGGATGTGGTGTCCACGTTGGGGGTCACAATTTTGATCTGAAACAAAAAACACAAAAAGATTATTGATCGGTATATAATTGGCTTTCGTGCTATGGAGGCTTTTTTTTTTTTTTTGCAAAAATGGCGCCGGTTTGAACAAAAAGTATCGATTTTAGCATTTTTTTGGCAGTATGTTTTACAAAAAAATAGGAAGATGTCAAAAAAAAAAAAGCTTCCATAGCACGATAAACAATGACGTTAAGAATATTGTGTAAAAAATTCAACTCGATAGCTTTAAAACTCTGCCCTCCAAGTTGGACACCGTTTTGAAAAATGCTGCTTCGAGAAAAACGCGTTCAAAGTTTCGCTGTAGCTGTAGCGCTCCGTTGCCTTCTTCCAAGAAATGCTGTACAGTTACCGAAATAATCTGAATTTCGGCATGAAAATTTCAGGGAATATTCGGAAGAGTGTATACTATTCGATAAAGCAAAAAAAAAAGAATCGATTTTTTGAAAATTTCACACTGGAAAGCTCCCTTAACTAGTGAGACCAGTGTTAACGGAAAAATTGAAGAAGATAAAAATTGTTTGGGATTGTTTGGGTCTGAGGACTAGTTTCTTTTTCCAAGTTACGACGAGTTGAACTGACATTCAAATTAATTTATCAATAAATTCTAGTTTTTACTAGGGAAACTTAGTTGTAACGGAGACGTTCAGTAAGAACTAGCTTTCACTAGGGAAAACGCGTTTCAACTGGAAACGTGTTTTGACTGTAAATATATGTATGTATATACAAGTGTGTGGATATGTTAATACATATATACAGGGTGAGCGACGAGAAACAGAACACTCGAATATCTCTACGTTGGATTTAAAAATACGAAGTATGTACATATCGGGATTTGAAAGGTTTGAAAGGGCGCACATGGCTATCGTAATGTTCCTCTTTCGATTTTTTTCGAGGCCATCAGCTTTTGTTTAAATAGAATGGCATATTGTTTCCTTTTGCACATATTACCCGACAACCAAACGAATTCAGCCATGTAATATAGTATGACCTCCAAGCGACCTTCAACCCAGAAATATTGAATAAATACTGTCCACTTCCTCGATAAATAAAAATCATGTTTTATTTTTCTTTGCTTTTATTCCTTCGAGTAACGGATTGCGAACCGTTCATCGATAAACCGATAAATTAGACATTTTAAAAACTTCATAAATCTGATAACAAGGAGGTAGTCAGAGTAATAGGTAGCTGGTAAACAACGTTATGTTATGTGATACATTTAAATATAACCCTAACCCAGCTCACAGGAATCGTTTTCCGTAACAAAAATCAAGAAAAAAACTCTTACACGTTGAATTATTATTCATTCAATATTTGCAAGGGCGAAAAATATGCCATCCTTTTTTTTTAACTTCGAGGACCGAAAAAGCGAAAAAAATTTAATTAAAAATGAATATCATTTTGTTTTTTTTTTAGTGATATTTTCAAATCCAACAGAGATATGAAGGTGTCCTGTTTCTCGCGACTCACCCTGTATATATATATATATATATATATATATATATATATATATATATATATATATATATATATTAGGGTGGTATACATTTGAGGTCTATTTTTTTCCTTTTTCTCACCATCCAATTATCGTCTTTGAAGAAAAAAAATTGTCGCCAAAGCTGCGAGTTGTAAAAAAAATATTTAGAGGTCGTGCAAGCCTCCCAAAAATTCTAATTTTCATAAAGAAATCGATGTTTTTTTTCGTCCACTTCTCACCCATGCATGTTACGCTTTAGAATTTTTTAATTAACCTCGCGAAAGCTGTAGCGACCATTGGATATTCATTGGCCGGCTAGAGCTTTTGCGAGATTAATTAAAAAATTGTAAAGCGTAAAATCCATGGGCGAAGAGTGGACGAAGAAAAATCTATTTTTAATGAAAATTTGAATTATTTGGAGGCTTGAGCGACCACTCAATATTTTGTGACCACTCGCAGCTTTTGCTACAATTTTTGTTTCTTTTTTAAAGAAGTGAACTTTATCGTGAGAATAAGTACAAAATAGACCTCAAATTTGTGCCCCCCCCCCACACACACACACACATCCACGGTACTGGTCAAAAGTTGTCGATCACTTTGGATAATTTCAAAATGATATAAGAATAATATAATGTCCTATATTTTTTATTTACGAAGATACTATACAACTTTAGAAAATGAATTATATTATTTTCATATCATTTTGCAGTGATCGAAAACTTTTGACCGAAACTCTATGTATTCGTTAAGATATATGATAATTATCAAGTATTTTAAACCAATTTTATACGATTGAGCGATCGTTCCGGAGGATATTGACTGCGTCACCAGTCGAGAAGAAAAAAAACCTGCATTGAACACAGTTGTTGAAATTATAGCGTATCGATAATATGTTTTCAGCGCTGGACGCGTCGATGTATTTTTTTGTTTGTACAAATTACTTTAAACAAGTAGATGCGGAGAAAAGACGAGAAAAAAACGTAGCTGTTCCATTTTTTCTTTTGCGGTGTTTTCGTAACGAACGGTCGCGCATTCTCTCGCTTGCATAAGCAAACAATGAAAACATTGGGTCGCTGCGTGACGCAGCAATGAGGCGATAATGCCGGAGGGAAATGACAATTTGCGAGTCGTTTTGACGGTTCATAATTGTCACGCTGGTCGATGGCGCATTCTTGGTCTCTCATTATCATCGGCACACTCGCGCGGGGAATCAAGGAGTATAATGAGAAAGCGTAACGATCAGAATCGCAAAAACTTGCCAGTTTCCGGAACGTCGGGACCGTGGTTCTTCGTTGTTCATCGGGGGAACGGGATCCTTTGGAAGAGCACGGAGAATTCTTCGCTTCCGGTTTGTTTGTTGGCGATGCACACGAAGCGAACTTTGCACAAGAATGAAATGTTTCGTTCTCCATTGCGGCGATTTTGTCGCAGTCGGAAACTTCGCACGACGCGTGGGTACTATCGTACGGACGACTCTGTAGTGCCTCGCGCACGTTAAATACTTATTAAATCGCGATTATACGGGAATAAAAAAAAACACTTCCGCGGCAAACCTCTAGGCTGGATACGCGGCGGCCATTACGCGCCAAAAGGAAGATAGTTCGAATTGTCGCCGCTGGCGTTGGGTTCGATGCGTTTAAACTTTCCACCGGTAGCACTATGGAGACTAGATACCAGAGACCAAACTCCCGTGCGAAGCCGAAGAAAAAAGCGTCCCCAAAAATGGCTCCAGCATAGATGCCGCTGGGGTGCCGTGGGCTCTATGTATAGTAATATAATGGAGGCTAGCCTATCTGATCGGACCCACGTTTGCATATATCTACATGTGGTCCGGAGCAGCCCAGCGCCATCTATCATGATCCGTTTCGGGGACAAGTTGAAACGCCGAGTGTGGCCTCCTGTATCTAGTCTCCATGGGTAGCACAGAGATTCCGCGTAGGGCTACGGAGACGCCGCGCTATCACGCGATAAATCGTCAGTTCGTTTGGCCGCCACCGATGGTGGTGGCGCTACTGAACGTGTGTCGCTCCACGTTCTTGCATGCAGGCGTGCAAATCGATTGCATTTCAATAGTGTGGGTGACTCGCGTATTGGATGCGATCTTTGGTATCGCTAGGATCAAGGAATATTGTTTTGATCACGGCCTTACATGCAGGTCTTAAGACGGAATGACACCTCATCGCGGTCGGTATGGTAGAACAATTATAGATACCCAAAAATCTCTGAAACGGCTCTTCAGATCCCGTCGAAACTTTTCCAAACGACATCAAATAGATAGACGAACAGCTGTCTGCCCCTCAAATTTTCTGAATTTGAGAGAAAAAACGTAGATCAGCTGATGATAAGCCAATCTACGTTTTTTTTCTCAAATTTTCTGAATTTGAGGGGTAGACAGCCATTCGTCTATCTATTTGACGTCGTTTGGCAAAGTTTCGATGCGATCTGAAGAGCCGTTTCAAAGATTTTTGGGTATCTATAAATTGTTCTACCATACCGACCGCGATGAGGTGTCATTCCGTCTTAAAACGACGATCGTATTTGATAGATGGCGAGTGGACTGCTTAGTGCCCAAGCTTCTGATCGTCGCCACCGTGTGTCGTTGTGACCGGGGGAATGAGACTAACCTAAACCGATCATAAAATATTTCGTCGTATAGGCCGCGGTCTTACATACAGGTCTGGAAACGAAGTCCGATTTCAATGGAGCCGGGTGGTACCGTTGAGCGATCCACGTTTTATTCCGCTAGCCGCCACATGCGTCGCTGTTATCGCAGGCTACCCCCCACCCACGGTCTTCTGTGATCTCACCCTTTCGCCCTTGCCGCTTATTATTTCCCGTATTGCCAAGTGAACCCTTGCCTCGGTCCGTGTGTCATCTCATGCTCTTGAAGTATTCCTTTAACGAATTCGAATATTTAACAATTAATTGATTTTCGTCTATATTCAAGTAAAATACATCACCGTATACTGGGAAAATTTCAAGCTAAGCTACCGAACTTTTAACGAAAATATGCGTTTTATTTATACGGCGCTTTATATAGATAACGCACTGACCACATTTCTATCTAATAATTGATACACTTAATAACGCAAGATGCCAGATATAAATTGCCCACACGTGTGAAAAATTCTAAAGATTCCGTGACGACAATAAAACCAGTGGGTCACTAAATGTTTAACGAAAATATTCATCATTAAACTTAGAAAAATGTGACTAGCAGAAGAATTTTCGTAGCTGCGACTCTTCAGAGAAAATGTAGTAGTAGTACTAGTATCGAGTTTAACTTGCAAAACTTTTTCGTAAAGCTTTTTACAAGATTCAAAGAAAATGTAAAAATGCCTAAATCTACTAAATTTGCGCGAAATTGTTAATTTAAGTTTATCATTGGGTATAATAATTGATTGCGACTTATTTTTATTAACCGCCACTGTGATTTACCCAATAATTTAGAAGGGCCCGCCTCATCCCCCACGAAAGATGACCCTCCGCGAAGGGAATACCTTAAGATCGTGTTAACGGGAGTTACATTTAGTTACGCGAAACTTTCGATATTATTACAGATCGAGAAGCGATGAATAAATGCAACAAAAAAGTATTTAACGCATCTGAATTAATCAATTTTGTTATCTGCACCATTTTGTTACTTGAAAATAAATAAAAAACTTGTTTAAGGATTCAACCCTGAAGCTTGGGGTTACCGAATTTGGTGCTAACCATTCAGCCAAACTACGATTTGGTAATTTGGCATTAAGATCGTTTATGTTCATCAGAGCTGGTTGGTTGTACAGAATTGTTACATGATATACAGATGCCCTCAATTATGATGGTATATATCAATCATTTTGGTCTTCAGTAAGCTTATTATTTGTTTTTTCTTAATTCGTATCACTACCAAACATGCGATAAGCTGGGTCAGGGGCACGGTTGACGTCGTATGCACCTTCATCAGGAGAGTGAGAGAGACAAGCTATTCTGTTCTTGTCGCACCGTTCCCTTCAACAACAATGCCACGTAGTGGCGAAAAATGTAAGGAAACGTAGATCGGCCAAGCGTACCTAACAAATCGTAATCGTTTCCAGACTCGTATATAAACCACGGTTCCGCCTCCTCCCCCCGCCGCTGGCGGCAGTCATGTCTGGTTTCCCGAAAGTCCCACGAGCGGCGCTCGTAGCGACTTTTCGCATCGAATTCGAAGATATGACAACGTTGCGATTATTTCCCGCGCTGCTTCACCTCGTCCCGCGTGGTATTATGCTCGAACACAAAGCAATTCAGTGCAGCCAGATCGCGCGCGAAAGTTACCCTCTCTCTAGTCCCTTGCGCCCCCATCCCACAATCATAGTAGCGCGTGTCCGTGAGCGAGCGACGCTCGGACATCTTCGGAAAGAGCCAAGTGCCGTCGAAGTTTCCCGACCGCGCCTTCAGCAGCTACACCAATACATGGACGCTGAGCACGTTCATGTGCGGCCAAGCCAAAACGAAGGCTTCGAGGGAAAAAGCAATCTGAGCACGACCCGCGCGTGACGTCACGCGACGGCACGCGCGAGGCTTTTAGATGATTTCAATGCTTATTTAGCTCTTGATGCTCTGCGTTATTAATGTATACAAAAAAGTGTATCGCGCACTCTCAACGCTTATTTTTTTAGTTTATACGTTAATTTAAATATAATAATAAATCTAAATTACAACTTATTTATCTTCTAAAAAATTGTTTACGCTTTACTCACACCCGTCCTTATGCCAAATAAAATATAATTCAGAAAAGTAAGTGAAAATATATTTATACTCGTATGATTATATTAATTCTCATACTTCCATCAAGCGATAAAGTATTATCTCCAAAAACAAGTCAATCATCCATCCGGCCGCCAATCGTAAGTGCCAGAAAGTGCATCTTTAACACAAGCGATAGGATGGTCCCGTTGGTAGCGTTCCTGGCTTCGGTCCGTAGGGGCGCAGGATCGTTCCTCACGCTGACCGCTTTTTTTTTTAAATCATGGTTACTATTAATTTTCATTTGATTAGTTATCATTATTAATTATCATTATTAGTTTTATTGATAATTTGATAATTATTAGTTATCATTATTAATTTAAATATAATAAATCTAAAATACAATTTATTTATCTTCTAGCAAAATGTTTGCGCTTTACTCACACCCGACCCTATGCCAAATAAATTGTAATTCATAAAAGTAACCGGAAATATATTTATCTTCGTATTATTATATTCATTCTCATATACTTTCATCAAGCGATAAAGTATTATCCCCAAAAACAACCATCCATCCGACCGCGAATCGTAAGTACCAGAAAGTGAACATACATTGACACCAAAAAATTAAAGGAGCAAGAAAAGTTGAACTTCGTCAAAAGTGTTCGTACAAAAAAAAAGGATGTTAAAGCTTCAAGTTTCTAGTTTTAGTTCCGACAATGATTTTTTTTTTGAGAATCACTGATTGCGCGGTAGGAAGAAACATCACGGCAAAAAAAATGTTGCAAATTTTTACGTTTTTCAAAGTTCTGCACGTGTTTTGGAGATTTTTTTCGGACTTGACCAATATCAAGGTCATCGAGCCCATTCAATTCAGTTCAATGTGCTTTTTTTTTTATCTCCTCACGACCATTTTTCGCTGAGATATCGGCCTCTGAATGAAAAAACGTCCTTTTGTCTTCAGTCATCGATATCTCGGGAACTAATGGTCGTACGGGAATTCGACCGGCAATTTTGGAAACGTGAATACATACTTTACAAGCTCTGATTATTATTGTAGGTTAAAAAAAAATTATTTTTGCCATCAGTTTTAAAAAAGTACAAAAAAACGATGTTTTCTTGGTTTTTATAAAATCCACCGCTACTTTGCAAATATTGCGATAAACACTAATGTTTATGGACGGTCATTCGGCTCAATATGTCCCCAAGAGCTATGCAAAATTCCAAATTGATCCGTTCATCGGTCTTTCTTGCCCGATTGACCAAAATATGAAAAAAAATTAAAGGAACAAGTTTCCTCCTTCTCAGACATCATTTAATGATTATTAAGAGGAAAAACAACTTTTCACTACTTTTCGTACAATTGGGTATTGAGTACGCATTAAATGTTGGAAAAGAACCCTGAAAATCATATTGACTAAAAATTTTCGCATTTTTTTTTTTTAATAACAAAAATGTTGAAATTTTTTTGTTTATAAAAAATATATTTCGATTAAAATTTTTTTTTTAATAATGAAATTTTTTTTCGATTCAACATTGTACCGCCAGCATTAGAATTACCCAAAGCGTACGTAGAATTACCCAAAGCGTACCTCCCCGTGGTATGCTTTGGGTAATTCTAATACTGGCGGTACAATGTTGACTTGAAAAAAATTTCAACATTAAAAAAAAAAATTCGAAATTGATTTTTTTATAAAAAAAAAATTTTCAATATTTTTTTTATTAAAAAAATTTTTTTTCGAACATTTTCAGTCAATATGATTTTCACGGTTTTTTTCCAACATTTAATGCGTACTCAATACCCAATCGTACGAAAAGTAATGAAAAGTTTTTTTTCCTCTTAATAATCATGAAATGATGTCTGAAAAGGAGGAAACTTGCTCCTTTAATTTTTTTTCAAATTTTGGTTAATCGGGCAAGAAAGACCGATAATCGGATCAACTTGGAATTTTGCATGGCTCTTGGGGACATATTGAGCTGAATGACCGTCCATAAACATTAGTCTTTATCGCAATATTTGCAAAGTAGCGGTGGATTTCATAAAAACCAAGAAGACATCGTTTTTTTGTACTTTTCTAAAACTAATGGCAAAAATAAAAAATAAAAGTTTCACTACAATAATCGGAGCTTGTAGAGTATTCACGTTCCCAAAACTACCGACCGAATTCCCGTACGACCATTAGTTCCTGAGATATCTCAGCGAAAAATGGTCGTACGGAGAAAAAAAAGCAAATTTAAGTGAATCGAATGGGCTCAATGACCTTGATATTGGCCAAGTCAGAAAAAAATCTCCAAAACACGTGCAGAACTTTGAAAAACGTAAAAATTTGCAAAATTTTTTTTGCCGAGATATTTCTTCCGACCGCGCAATCAGTGATTCTCAAAAAAAAAATCATTGTCGGAACTAAAACTAAAAATTTGAAGCTTTAAAATCCTTTTTTTCTGTACGACCACTTTTGACGACGTTCAACTTTTCTTGCTCCTTTAATTTTTTCTGTCAATGTATGTTCCTTTTCTGGTACTTACGATTCGCAGTCGGATGGATGATTGTTTTTGGGGATAATAATTTATCGCTTGATGAAAGTATATGAGAATGAATATAATAATACGAAGATAAATATATTTCCGCTTACTTTTATGAATTACACTTTATTTGGCATAGGGTCGGGTGTGAGTAAGGCGCAAACATTTTGCTAGAAGATAAATAAGTTGTATTTTAGATTTATTATATTTAAATTAACGTAAAAGCTAATAAAATAAGCGGTCAGAGTGCGCGATAAATTTTTCGGTACTAAAAGATAACTGATTAAAATAAATATGATAACTAATAAAAATAACTAATCAAATAAAAATTAATAGTAACCATGATTAAAAAAAAAAAAGCGCTGAGCGTGAGAAACGATCCTGCGCCCCTACGGACCGAAGCCAGGAACGCTACCAACGGAACCATCCTATCGCTTGTGTTAAAGATGCACTTTCTGGCACTTACGATTGGCGGCCGGATGTATGATTGACTTGTTTTTGGAGATAATACTTTATCGCTTGATGAAAGTATGAGAATTAATATAATGATACGAGTATAAATATATTTTCACTTACTTTTCTGAATTATAATTTATTTGGCAGAAGGACGGGTGTGAGTAAAGCGTAAACAATTTTTTAGAAGATAAATAAGTTGTAATTTAGATTTATTATTATATTTAAATTAACGTATAAACTAAAAAAATAAGCGTTGAGAGTGCGCGATACATTTTTTTTGTATACATTAATAACGCAGAGCATCAAGAGCTAAATAAGCATTGAAATCATCTAAAAGCCTCGCGCGTGCCGTCGCGTGACGTCACGCGCGGGTCGTGCTCAGATTGCTTTTTCCCTCGAAGCCTTCGTTTTGGCTTGGTGGCACATGAACGTGCTCAGCGTCCATGGATTGGTGTAGCTGCCGAAGGCGCGGTCGGGAAACTTCGACGGCACTCGGCTCTTTTCGAAGTTGCGAGCGTCGCTCGCTCACGGACACGCGCTATTATGATTGTGTGATGGGCGCGCATGGGACTAGAGAGAGGGTAACTTTCACGCGCGATCTGGCTGCACTGCAAAGCATCGTTCCGTCGATGTTTTTGCACGTAGCAGCCGGCGCTCGTACCACGACAGTTTTCTGTTTTCTTCCCACAATTCTACGCGAATTAACGGTGCATGCCGAAAACTCTTCGTACGCTTCGAAAAAAAACACGTAAATCGTAAGCAAATCGTGGCATAATCATGTGGTCCGCTGCCGATACTACGCAAGGAGCCGGAGGTTTTTTGGACTCAACGTACACCGGGGAAACGACGCAGGCCGGAAAATCGGATACGACAAGGGGAAATGCCATTGTTCCATTGATGATCGGACATTTGGTCGACGAACCTCTCGATACTCTGAAATTGTGGGGTACGGAAATCAAGCTCATACAACTCGTCGCTTGCGTGCGAGACGTTCAAAGGGTCACCACGAAAATATCGTACGAGCTCGTTGACGAGACCGGTAATTATCGTTGTTATTATTGTTAAGATCTTCACTATTCTCAATGTTCGTACTTTTAGATAATTTCTTTGACATTTCCTGAGGACTCCCGACCTTTTACGATCCCATTTCTGCGTCATCTTTACCCCAAATATTGCGACGGCTCGACGGCACAGGAGACTCCTCATCAACCATCCATCGGCCTGAGCTGATGCTACTTAAGGCGGGATGTACATTAACACCGTTAAAGAAATCGATTTCTCTTTTTCTTTAAACGATAGAATTATATACGTAAAATATTTTCCCAATGTTTCAAAGCAAAATTCGAAAAACTTCCAGAACGTTGCAGCCCTTCAATACTGTGCCTCGGCTCTCGGTTTCGGAATGCATGCCACAGGTAGAAGTAAGAGCGCAAAGGCACAGGCAGAGATGGCCAAAAAGAAATTCAATTAACAACTAGACATTACAATTGCAACTGTAATTGGGAATTCAATTACTCTGTAACAGATTATTCTAGAATTAGTTACCAAAAGTACCTAGTGCAATTTAATTCAAATTTTATATAAACTTTGAATGGGTTTTTCTCAAAACTACCTTTTCAAAATTGGCGTACAGGATTACTCAAAAGCCATTCAGCCGATTGAGTTGAAACTTGGTAGAAATATTGATAATATTGCTACCTTCTACTTGATGAAAATTTATTTTGAAAAATTAAGAAAAAATTGTGATTTTGTTTTTTTGTAAATTTTGAACTTTTGATTATCCGAACGCTTTGGCGCTTTATCCGAGGGCTCAATTATCCAAACTCAATGATGATCTTTTTTTCTCAGTTAAGGTGTCACCCTAAGGTATTTCATTTTTTTCTCTAATAAAGCTGTTACCTAACACCTCGAGATATTTTCAAAATACACTATTGTGTATTTTGTGTGTACACTAAACCGCCCGGAATGGTTTGAAAACCAACCAGAAAATAGTCCCTCACAGCTGCTGTTCTTGAAACGAATTTGAGCAGCCATGAACTATTGGGTGCAACTATTATGAGACAGCCAAAAATTGATCATTATTTCAAGCTGCAATTGTGATTTGACTGCGTACGTAGTGGTGGTATAAAAAATTGAACTTTATTCAATGTTAATTGCTATCAAATAAAGAATTTAGGGTCGTTGGATTAATAAAAAGAGTTTTCGATACTATTTATATTATATGAGTTGATTTTTCTAGATATCCGAGATATATTTTCGTATATGCAAATTTTTTATTATCCAATTGATGTCCGGCCCAATTAGCTGCTAGCAGGAAAGTTTTCGCAGCCATGACTTTTCAGAGAAAATGTAAAAATGTCTACATCTACTACATTTGCGCAACATTTTTTAGTTCAGGTTATCATCGGAAATAATAATTGATTGCAACTTATTTTTATTAACACGTTCTCTGCCAGGTAGGTCACCGGTGACCCCTGACCTCGATATTATTATGATTATTGTTGTTGGTGTTGCCATCAGTTCAATGCTATGGAGGACATTTATTTATCAATGTCTCTCCAGTATAGTCAAATGGGACGAGGTCGGCGTTTTATACACAATAGGTACATAGTATTTTGAGTACGAGCTTTTGTTAAAAAATAACGATGAACAATGATGTTAGTGTTGAAACAAAGTGCCTCCATTGTTACATGGCCAATCACTGGAGGTGGTTCTAATACCTAGGGTGATCTAGAATCAAAAATGAAAAAATGTAACCACTTTTCGTATACAGTAGGACCTGGGTTATCCGAATAACTGGGACTATACCTGGTTCCGATAATCTAAATGCAATTTTTTCGTCGAGGGATAATATACAACTATAATTCAAATAGCTACACAATTTATATTATGACGTTGAAATTTGCATTATAGAAATGTAATGTTTTTTTAAAATTTCTTCCTTTCTTACAATTCTAAACTTTTTTTTTTGCAACTTGAGGTTGTAAATTTGTAACAAAATATGTAAAAACGTTCGAATAATTTTGATTGCCCGAATCGGCCACATAGACATTCTATCAGTGGAAATGAACTCATTTTCGTTTCGTTCCACGATGCAAACGTCAAGATCATTTTATATTTTCGGGCTGCACCCAGCTAGTGGTTGGAAAAAAAGGAATTTTGGTGAATTTTTTTCTGGGGAAACATGTGCAGGTTTACACATTTTTTTTCTTTACAGACGGAGGCTGTATTTTGAAAAATGGACATTTTTCGTTTGCAATATCGCATTATTTGCAATATAAATGGGTTTGATTCTTTTTATTTCGAATTATTTGTTTCCGAGCAGCAGTGGTCACCGCGAAGAACGTTTTTCGAACAGCGGTCTGCACAAACCATTGTATCTACTATTTACATTTATAAATATTATTCAATACATTAATATAGCAGTTTGAGGTAATGCAAAAAAGGTATTGCAAAATGACGCTATGAATCGAAAGAAAAACCCCCAGATACGTGTAGAGAACAGAGTTAGGAATAGCACCATTCGAGTACAAAATTGGGGAAAGAGCGCTGCGGTGTATAAAGTTGGCGATAAGAATAGAAAGTAATAGATGGCCGAATAATTGTTTGAGAGATGGAAAAAGAGGAATCTCGAACAGGAAGCCTTCAAAATGGTGAAAAAACTTGATGAAAGTATCGAGGGAATTAGAAATTGAGGAGATAATAGATTTGATAAAAAAAAGTGGAAATAAATCAAAATAATAGAGAATTTGATAGATAAGGGATTGAAAAACTTAAAAAGAGAGACCATAGAGGGAGAAAAAGAACAGATTCAAAAAGTAGTACGAGCGCGCAATCTTGTTTTCTATAGATTTTGTTCAAATTTTAACCAGACATTGTTCATATCATCATGCATGTTTGAGTGAAATTTCAGAACAGTCGACTATTTAGATTGGGAGATAATGGGTTTTAAAATTGCAACTTTTAACACTGCAGGGTCTGCATTAAAAATTCGACAGATTAATTTTCCGTAAAAAATATTTGTCCCCTATAATAAGAAAACATATGGGAACACCGCATCGTTCCACGTATCCAATGACGTGAGTTTGGGCGGTATATTTAAAATAATACTGCAACACAAATTTTTGTTTGGAAGTAATTTTTAATCGAGCAAAGTTTCTAATTAGTTATGAATAAGCCAACACTTTTATTTGTTAATAAAGATAACATGAACAATATAAAATACTAATATTTATAATGCAAATATTTTTTTATGACAAAATTGTTAACTTTAGGAACACGATAATTATTTTTTTTTCGATATATTGAACAATACTGTTCTACGGTGTTGCCATATTTCTTCTTATTGTAGGGGACAAATATTTTTTACGCAAAATTATTTTGTCTAAATTTCATTGCAGACCCTACAGTGTTAAAAGTTGCAATTTAAAAACCCATTATCTCCCAATATAAGTAGTCAACTGTTCTAAAATTTCATTGAAACATGCATAATGATATGAATAATGTCTGGTTAAAATTTGAACAAAATCTATAGAAATCAAAAGCGCGCTCGTTCCACCTTAACGGTGTAACAGCTTTGTAAGAAGCCGAAATGGCGATGCAAATAAAACTTCTCGTTACTACTACTGTTACTATTATTAAAGACAAAAATTATAAAAGCTGTTTAAAACCATACACTTCAACGCAGTAAAAAAATCAAAAACCTGCACACATTTTCCCAGAATAAATTTACCAAAATATCTTTATTTTCCGGCCCCCAGGGGTAACCCTTGAAAAGTACAGGACGAGCATCAGCATTTAAGGGATCATCACAGTGTAACGGATCGAAAAAAAAATGAGAATTTTGCACTGTTGAATCCTTCATCGCCACCGGCGATATGTAAAGAGTTGCCACACTCAATATCAAATGTCTCGAGCCGGATATGAATCTGTTTGAAATTTAGCAAACAATGAGACGCGGCTCTCCATCTACCATAAATTTTAACAAATTTCGTCTGAAGAGCTATCGGCTCAAGTGTACTTCGAAAAAGTTGCTGACTCGGCGTTGTCTTTGTAGGTTCCATAGTGGGAATCCAGTGGATCGAAGATGGAAACGCGAAGGGTCCGACGACAGTGCCAGTGGGTTCTTACGCCCGCGTGATCGGTTCCCACCGCGAAACGGCCGGCAAGCCCCACGTATTCGTACTGAAGATCACGCCGATTCGGAAAATGGTGGAGGTGTTCGAGCATCTACTGGAAGTCACGTATCTCTGTCTGAAGGGCAAAGAGCTGTTCACGGGGGGAAGCGTCGGCCCGGCTGCGGTCGACGATGCGGACAACGACGGTTGCCAGGGTATGAACAAGGACCAGGCTCTCGTATTCAAGATCATCAAGTCGGAAAATGACTCGGAGAGCGGTATCGAAAAGTCGAGTTTGAAGATGAAGCTGCCGAACAACGTCAGGGACAAGTTGGACGAAATATTGGAATTTCTCGTTTGCGAAGGTCACATATACACCACGTGCACCGACGATCATTTCAAAACAACGTGAGAACTTTTGTGCTCCGAGCCGACGAAAACATCGCGAAACAAGCTCACTCATTGTACATTTTTTTTTTTCATTCCTCAAGCTGAAGCAAGAAATTTCTTTTCGTACGCCAATGCCTGTAAATTACATTTACACGTATTGTTTGTAGTTCGATCGTGAAGGATTGTTATTTAATTTTTTTTCGTTCAAGTGAATTGTGCAGGTTCGCAATACCAGTATGTAAAGATTGCATGTGGAGCAATAAAAAAAACTTTCTCGACACAGCAGCGCTCGCATCGGGCACCTTGACGTTTATGGGCAACGGAGAATAAATGCTGTCTCGCGCGTCTCCAGCACGAGTTTTGCATCACCCACTTGACTGGTTCTTCGATATATATATATATACATACACATGTGTATATTTTGACGCGTCTTTCTCGCCATTGAAACACGTTTTTTTGCCAGCCTCCGGATAAGTCGAGTTGCGCAACTTTTCGATCCTGAGATGTGTCTTTTTTGTCGATAACGACTTGTCGCGAATTTCTCTGGTGGATAACTTTAATAAACTAGATAAGTTTGTATTGATAAACGTTTATTCAGTTCGTTCCCAGTGTATTTCTCCGGCCGACGGTAGCTAGCACGTCCTGAGCGTTCGAATTGGAATATCGAAGAATCGTGGGGTAACCGTACGTTGTGTACCTGCGATAAGCTGGAAAAGTGATGGACCGAGATCTATGTGATCTCCGCTAGTGCAAGCCTCGGAGTCTCGATGGCTTCGGGCTAGTTATAATTAACGGGTTGCACCTAGCTCGCGGCCGGGAAGAGGATTCTTTTTAGGAGAACGTTAGCAGGTTTTTAAATGTTTTTGTCTTTCCATCAACGAGTATGGTTTTAAGTATCTTACAATTTTTACATTGGGACATATTTATAAATGTGGTGATTGCGATGGTTCGGACAGAGCGCTGTTCGAAAAACGTCCATTGCGGTGACCACTGCTGACCCGAAACCAATCAACCCAGGGTTGTTACGCATATGGAAAACGGGGAAAAGTCAGGGAATTTAGTTCCTCCCGGAATCATCAGGGTAAAGTCAGGGAGCTTTGGAAATTCTTTGGAACTTACTCGGAATTTACTTTTGGCAAGAATTATGAAAAATTAAACCGAATGGCAAAATACTGAACAGTATAAAAATGAATACTTTTACATTTTTTTAACATTTATTTTATTTTTGATTGTATACAAAAAAGTTATGTCAGTGCCGAACACCGGAAATTTCAAAAACTTAAAACAAATTAACGCAAAGCTCTATAAGCATTCGATCTGTCGATACACAACGACATCATTATTATTGTAGATAAGTGTTTCTATTTACTTTTTATTTATTGTCACCGGCATAAAAATTACTGTTTACGATAAAGAACAGGTTCTGTATTTGCTTTTAAAGTATTTTTTTAAACTTTACAATGTTTAAATGAATTTCCGGATTGTAGTTTTTAAAAAAGTTCAATTTTTAACATTTCCATATATTTTATCTCAAAAAGCATGTTTTTCAGTTCAACATAATTTTGCAATGGAAGGATCGAACTGAGCATTTTCTTTGTTTTTTCAAGTCGGTTGAAAATGTTTTTTTTCTCACAAAAATTATTCGCTCCTATTTCGACGTATGTAATTGCTCCCGTATAGTTTGTAACGTTTACGAATACCAGTATGGTTGAAACTTAACTTGTGGTCTTTAACAAAAAACATATGAGATATTCCACGTGAATTCGATGGACTTTTTCCCTGACCGACGCCAATCCGGTTTATTCTTTTTTATCTGATTCCATTGGCTCTAAAAGACACCCTGATGTTTTTTACATTTTTCGAAACAACCCTTAGTCCATTTTTTTTAAACGCCTCGATTAAAAGATCTGAAAAAATGCCCAAAAATGCGTGATTGTGTGTACAAATTTTCAAGCTATCACCCGCAGTGGAAGTATGATTTTTTCTGTGCTGACGACGACTTCAATTGAAATTAATACCAGAACTTTTTGATTGCTAATTGTGCAAGGTCCATGATTGTGATTCGTTTATTCAAGAATGGTCAAAAAAATTCATTGTGGGTATCAAAATATTTGAGTATCCGTCCGAAGTAAGCGGTTCGTGGTTTTTTCGGATTTTTTTAAACGTTAATCGCTCAGAAAGCACACAAAAAATCATACTTCCACTGCGGGTGATAGCTTGAAAATTTTTACACATAATCACGCGTTTTTGAGAATTTTTTGAGATTTTTAAGTCGCGGCGTTTTTTTCGGGTAAAGTTTTTTTTTAACTAAGGTTTGCTTCGGAAAATGTAGAAAAAAAATTCAGGGTGTTTTTTTAGAGTCAATGGAATCAGATTTTAAAAAATCAAATTGGCGGGGGCCAGGGAAAAAGTCCACCGGATTCGCGTGAAATACCTCATATATATTTTATGAAAACAAAGTGTTCTTTATTTGACCCTAATTTGGGTCATTTGCAAAACCTGTATGGGAAACCTGGAGAAGTCAGGAAATTTCTTAGTCAAATATGCGTAACAACCCTGCAACCAAAATAAAAAATGTTTACGCATTTAGTTTTTGAATAAAATTATCTAGTGCTTCGCCGAAGGATTTAAGAAAATAATGATTTTTGAAAAGATGCCCGCAGTCCAAAGCGAAAGTATCGATTTTCGGTGAAAAAGACGCTCTATTATCGTTGGTAAAAACGAACTCTACCTTGAAAACGAACAATTATTCAAGCACTGATTATTGACGTGTAAAAGAAGCTTATAAGTTTTGGAATGCAGTGATTTTTTAAATATCGTGGTCACAGATTTTTTTAAAGTCATTTCGAGAAAACGTTTTTAAGGCGTTGCCCCCATTTGTAGCGCAAAAAAAGGCCTTTTTCTTGAATTTTTTTAAAGAAAACTACAAAACTTTTTTAATCGATCAATATACCATCTTAAAGAACACATCTTGAAGAACTTTCAGTAATTTTTTATTGAAAAATATTACATTGTTTAGTGGCAAATGGCCGTCAATGAAATAATGTTTTTATATACACGGTTTGCGGTGACCAACATTGCGGCGAAGTGGATCATCTGAAAAAAAAAATGCGGATGGATTTAGTCAAATATAAGTATAAACTAGTCTTTAATCGAAGGATTTTAAAAAATATTCATTTTTCACAAAATGGCGGACAGTCAAAGTTAATGGTTCGATTTTAACGAAAAAAAACGGCCGTTTTTTGGCTATAAAACGGCCATTTTTTTTCGAAAAAAAAAATCGAACGATTAAAGACTACATTTTTATGTATTAAATAAGCCTGCAAAATTTCAAGAAGATCGGTTCATTAGTGTTCGAGTAATCTTGGTCACCGACTTCAGAAATGCCATTTTGAGAAAAACGCGTTTAAAGTTTCAATTTCAGTTCTTCAATTCACGGATTCTTCTCTTTTAACGCTCATATCTCAGTCAATTTTGTTCGGATCGACTTGAAATTTTCAGGACATATTCTCAGATACTTATACTTAAAAAAAAATGCAATAAAAAAAATCGATTTTTTTTAAATCGCAAGTGGGGGTAACCCCATAAACTCCGCGGAACCTATCTATAAAGGCTCACAACTCCCTTAAATTCGAATGGCCGAAAGTTTTCGCAATGTTACACTTTGATAATCCGTCGAAAATAAAAAATCGATATTTCCATAAATTTCAATCAGGTATAAGCCCTTATTAAGGCCTCCCATACCTTTGGATGGTCGGAAATTAAGACCACTTTTGGTAACTTTTGTTTAAGTAATAAAAAAAGCCTCCAACATGAGGTTTGGACGATTTATTTTAAATATCTGCCAGGTACTGAAAATAATTTTATTATCCAAAAAGATACAAAATGGCGACCCAGTAGCCGGTATAAAGAGAACGTATTTTTTTTAGGTCCTCCACGGGCGAACTCCGTCGAAGAGCACATGAGCTCCTAGAACAAAAAGTAATTTTTTTCGCAATCTAAATGAGCTTTGCCAGCGAAGTACACACGATTATGACAAAATATTAATTTTCGCCCTCTGCGGAAAAAAGGTTGCATCTTCGACTCAAAAATGGCCTTACATTGTTTATAAAAACCGTAATTGTTAATCGATCGTAAAAAGCATGTTTACTTCGCTGGAAAATCTAAGAAGCTACAGTTGAAAGTTGAAGTCAATTGGTCGAAAATGGTAACAGCTACGAGTCCGTCTGATTTAAAAACATGGTTACAAAACGCTTTTAAGGGAAGTGATATCACCAGGCGGAGAAAAAATTGCTGATTTTCATGGTTGTTCTTTTTAAGGAAAGATTACTTCCTCATTTTTGAGACTCAGGCTTTGTTTTATTACTACTTTCAGATGTTTCTTTTATTAATCTTTGAAAATGGCAGCGGTATGCACGGCCTTAAACGGGTTGCGGTGGATGTTGTCAGATGGCGTGACACGCAGCGTCGGCGGGATTAATCTGAAAACAAAAACCAATGACGATTTTCCTTTCATTAACACTCATACGCAGAATATGAACCCAGAAAAAGTGAGAAATGTTCAAGATCAATCAAATTGTACGCTTTAAAATAAAAATATTGAATTTTCCGAAAAAAAGGCTTTATCTGGAACAAAAAACACTTTTTTAATCTTCAAAAATGTTGAGGATCATGTTTTAGACAACAAGGTTAGAAAGATTTATACGAAACTTCATTAGAATCGGTCGATTAGGGTTTTAGCTATACGTTACGCCAGTTTTGAAAATGCACTTTGGAAGGCTGTGCCGTACCTCCGCCATTTTTTAAGGTTAATAAAGAATATATATGAAAAAAAAATATCTTTTGAAAACAAGCTTTTATTTAATGTACTTAAAAGTAGACATGTTTTTACCAAGTCAGCTACATGTGACTAAATAAAAGCTTGGGGCGCTCAACTTTTGAAGTGTTTAATAAATTTGATCAATTTCGTTTCATTAACCGTATTTAATTTGGCACAATAGTAGTTAGAGAAATTCTCATTACACGTTTATACTCCGTTTCAGGATTTTTATTTAAGAAATCTAAGGTTGTTTTACAGCAAATTAAATACAGTTGATATGTTAACGGATTAATGTAAATTAAAGATTATGTGTCTAAATTTTGAGCGGTCCAAGCTTTTATTTATAGTCACATACAGGCAACTTGGGGAAAAAGTTATATTCTACTTTTTCGCACATTAAATAAAAGCTTGTTTTTTTTAAATATTTTTTTTACACATGAATTATTTCCTACGTGTTAGTCTTTAACTGATTCGACTAGTTATAGTTGTTAATAGTAGTTTATGAGTTCGTATGTTAGAACATGGAATGCTTGTAAAAAATAGCATCGACTGTAATTGGGATTAAATTTACGACTAATTGTTGCCCATAAACTTTTCACATACAAACGTAGCGGGGGCGAACCGAGCGAATATGAAAATAAAGATGCGACGATTTTCGCATTGTGACAATTTTACGCGGACGGCTATCGTGTCGGGAGTAGGGAGCCTACGAAGATCCGCACAAAGAGGAGCCGGCGAGAATGCAGGCGCTGCGTAGTATAAAAACACAACTCGGTTTTGTACGTTTCGTTTAAAATCAAAAGCCCGCCGATAAGCTACCGCAATCGAGTAAAACCGAATAATAACGTCGCTACATCCCGTCCTAAAAAAAACAAACCAACTATCGAATTTCCGTTCACGTATTTACGTACGTGGGCGCGTATGTGTACTACACGTTGTATCAGCTGTGCGAGTTCAGGGCCGTACGCCTATACGGAAGTACCGTTGTCAAAACAGTTCGACAGTTCGCGTTTCGTCGTTAATTGTCATTAGAGCGAGCGCGCGCTAATTTCAATCACGTACTTCACTCGTAAAGAAGAGACATCGGGCCGGTTGCTTGTACCTCGCGATTTTTGTTCCCCGAGGAAAACAAAATGGACAACGCGCTCGGCCCTGCGCTCTCGGCGGCGCGCGAGCTCCCGAGGGGAATCACTCTCCAGTGACGCCTAAACATGTGCTTCCAGTCGTTGAAAATACGTTTTTCACGGTGCGCGTATACGAAACGTTGAAGGTTGATTCGCCTCGGACACAGTCCGAAGATTCGTTCCGGCTAGTTTTCCATATGCCTCCCACCACTCGCGCAACGTCACGATCGACTTTTTTCCCACAACAATTAGCCGATCCTCGTTTCACGCGCCCGTGTATGTGCGCGCGAGGCTTTTTTCTCATTCTCGGCACAACTGTCAAGCGCGATTACGCGTGTTGAAGAAAACTCGAGAAGCCGCACGTCATCGGAGTGTACATGGCCTTCCAGGCCCGCGAATTGTGTCGCACGGTGCAGTTTTTGTAGAAAATATTCTCTGTTGTCACGCGCCAACGGAGACGCTACCAGAGCCGACGCAACAATTATGCCAGCTAAAATAATAGTGGGAACGTTGCAGATCGAGTATTCGAGGGATATTGCTGGAAAAGGTAATTCCAATGGACGTTTCCCTTCTGTCTCTCTCTCTCTTACTCTTGGGCTTTTATTGTTTTCACTCGATTGTCACGAAGCTCGGTCGCGCTATCAAATGTTTTGACGTGTCGCGCTTGGACCGGGATAGCAACGCCCACGCGGCTTTTCGCATTGCCGCCGTTTGTGTTTTTCTCCTGCAGAATGAGAAATATTTCATTCACGCTCGATTGTTCGGTTGATAAATTGAACGCGTCATAGCATGACTGTAGGACGACCGCGACGCAATCGCCTGCACGTACGAGTGCAAAAGTTCGATGATAACGCTGTCCGGGAATGACAGCAAGGATGATTCGAGCTTTCGAAAACGAATTTGAGAAAGTTGACCGAAAGGCAACTAAATGGATACCAAATGTCCGGCTGGTTACCTTTGAGATAGCAACCGTCATTAGAGATTACTTTTGGACGGACCATACCTTGTAGGCAGTTTCTAAGCGTTTTTGGTACCTGTTTAGATTGCTGGACAACTTTTCGGAATTGCTACCTGGGTTCGTCCGTGAGAATGTGTTTGAATTGTATCGCCGTGGCAGATCTTGGGTTTGACGGTCTTCCGAATGTTTGGATGCAAGTCTCAATCCAATGTCTGGAAGAGGTTGATCGTGAAATATATTCGCTTGTAGGATGTGAAATATAACGTTCAAAACGCCATTGGCAGAAGGTATGAATACCTTTGACAATTTTTTTACTGGGACGTAAAGCTAGACACGTCGGGTAAAGAACGCCACAGGGGAATGTTCAAGGTAACGTTTGGAAGATCGAAAGAAAAGACGATATTGAAGTTTGCAACGTTGGAATGCAACAGAAGTTTTGTATTATATTTGTATAATATTGTAAAATTTTTTTAAAGATTTTAAGAATTTTAAGATTTTTAAAGATATAATATTGTATAATATTTTTTTTAAGATCCTCACTACAACCCAACTCTACAGAAAAATATTTTGGATGACAATGAAAATGGAGGAAAAGGAAATAAAAAAGGAATTTGCGTTGCATTCCAGCGATGTAAACTTCAACAGCATAAGAAAAGTTTGTTATACCCTAATACTCTACCACTGCATTTGACTAGCTGGGTGACCTATGGTGATTTGTTGGAAGATAACAAAGAGGAATATTTTCATGATACTAAAATTTGCATCGTTGGAACGCAACGAAAGTTCTCAGCCCAATTTTTTTTTACGAATTTAGGCTTGCAAAATCGCTTGAACTGTTTTTAGGATCCTTTTTGGCGGTCTTCACCCTCAATATGTAAGGAATTTTTTTTATGATAATGAAAATGAGGCGATAAAAGAATAAAAATAAATTTTTGTTGCATTTCAATGATGCAAACTTCAACATCGTGTCCTTTCTTAGATCTTGAAGTTTGCACTGATGGGATGCGACGAAAGTTTATTTCCTTCGACGATGGAGTTGGCATTGTTGGAATGCGAAGATTTTTGTTCTTCATTTTTCATTTCTTTATCTTTATTATTATCCAAATCTTTTTTTTTGCGGACTGAGGTCATAAATCTCGATTAAGAATACACAAAAACGTTTGAGTGATTTTGAAAGCCTAAATCGGCAAAAAAATTGAGCAATTAAAAAGAATTAATGTTCTTTGCAATTTGACAATGCCAACGCCAATGTCATAGTTCTTTTTTATGGCTCACGTTTACTCCACGGATTTAGGGTACGAAAACCACCATAATGGCTTTTTCATCCTCATTAGAGATCCATGACCTTACTCTATGACCAAAAATGTGATTCATCATACACATGAAGAAATGAGAAGAGTGGAAAAGAACTTTGGTTGTATGTCAACTAAGCAAACTTCAATACCATTCTCTTGGAGGGACCTGCAAATGATATTGAAGCTTGTATCGTTGGAATGCAACGAATGTTTAGTAAACCAAACTCGTTTTGGCAAATTTGGGCTATAAAAAACGCGCATCCTTTTTTTAGAATCTTCATGACAAGTATACAGCTTAAGTTTGAAGAATAAAAATTCGCATGATCGAGAGACAGAAGAAATTAATTTAAAAATGAATTTTACCGTTGCATTCCAACGATGCAAACTTCAACACCATACCTGCAAAATATTGAGATTCTCCAATATACCTCTTCGCAATTCTGTTTCGCAAGTTTATTCAGCCCGTTGTCATCTAGTGCAATTTTCGAGATCAAACTAGGCCTCAAGATATCCTTTTCAAAGGATATAACCAGGAGGGCGGTAAGACTGAAGACAAAAATGACGGAGTTTGATTAAAGATGTAGATTATTAGGGAGTTGTGGGTAAAGCAGCCTATTTTTGAGCCTACAAGCGATAGTGGTTCAGCCTAACGAACTGATTGATTCAAAGTATTAGACGTCAGAACAGACAACCTTGACCCATCTTTCAGCCAATAAGAGAAATCCATGCAGGAAGAACTCGGGTTCTTTAGAGCCAATCCAGAGATCAGGCCATTTTTTGGTTCCTTTGTTAGAGGTGAAGTGCTGATTCGTACCCGCTCCCTGTATCCATTGGAACAAATGGCAATCGGAGGTAGGAATATCTGGGGAATACGACGGGTGGAGTAGCATATCCCAATTTGATTCTTCCAAGCACTTCTTGACCGGTCGAGCAACATGAAGCCTGACATTGTTGTGCTGCGAAAACAACGTCTCGAGGCAATTCTTCCATTCCGGCCTCTTCTCGTGCAGAGCTTGCCTCAAATGCACCAGTTATGGTCGATAATGATCAACCGTGTATGGTGGTTTCCACGATCCTTGTTTACCATAGAGAAATCGCCACTTTGAAAGTGGCGAAACCATTCTTCGCCCATTTTACTCTATGGACCCTTCCGGGCAGGCATACACATCCTCCAGCTTATGATGCGTCTTCGTGGTGGGCCTATTCTCCAGGAAATAATGGAGCATAACTTCCCACAAAAGTGACTTGCTTGGAACGAACTTTGCCATTGAAATAGATTGGTGAACACAATTAAAGATGAACACAATTGAAATAGATGATGTTGTTGCGGCGCACGAATGTCACCTATGGTGTTTTTGGAGGACTGCTATAGACCGAGACTCATGTGAATTGCTAACTTTCGAAGTTAATTCGAACAAGTAGTATACCTAATGGCTTCTATTCTCAGGTTCTCCATGCAACCACCTAATGCATATTAGAACCGTTACTAACCAACATTCGTGGGTCTTTCCAAAGTCTCTACTGGTAGTGTGTATTTATATTGCTTCCACGTGGAAAATAATGAAAAATAGAAGAAGCTAAAATCCGTTTATAGATCAGAAATAAGTACTTTCTGTTTTGCCAAACAACCCAAACGCATCAGCTGTTACTCGCAACGTTGCTAAGTCTGTGGGTGCTATTTCGTCATTCTGATCGTTTTCAACCGGAAATTGAAATTTTCTTGTAATGTAGTGCTTTAACTACACGGTGAAGATTGATTTTCTTATTTTTTACAATATCTATTATATCTAATCTATCGAATTTCAGTTTCCCAACGAGTTTCGTTGGATACGTGAGCAGAAAAACCACGATCACCGCACTTCCGGTTGACCATCTCCATAAGACGACGTGCTTCGGCACCTCAAAGTGCTCGACGTTGCAGTTTTATTGCGAAAAAATGTATCGGTCAAAATAGCTCAAATTTTGGCAATAGGCGCATGAAGTATTGGTCGAAATCATAAAAAAATTTCAAATCCGAAAGTTGAATGCCTAGTAATGATCGTACCTCCTTAAATGTTTCTCATCGTATCTCCTGTAAATTTGGAAACAATCCATCAAGTGGTTCTCGAGATATGTCCACTGACTTTGAAAACAGTGTTTCCAGAAAAACGCTAATATTCCAATAACATTTTCAGCCAATTTATAGCTAAAAGGTGATACTCGAATATCAATATTTTTGAAAAATGCAATTTTTTTACATACGTAGACAATTATATTTAAAAAAAAGAAGATATTTCGTGCAAGTTGAGCGAACATGACTGGAAACATTCTTATATTTCTTCTAATCCTGATTCTGTGGCAATTCCCTCAGGATGCAGCGCAGTCAGTTGAGGGACGTTCCATCCTGGATGGCACGTCTTTTGCCAGAGCCCTTCGAAGGTTTCAACAAGCCGGACACCTTCAAGATGTTCGGCTCTAGAACCGTAGCCACGGCTACGAGTACGTTCTACACGGATCTAGAAGAGACTTCTGAGAACGACGATGGCCCCAACAACGACGACGTCGCTGCGGCAAAGTCACGGGGCTCCGGAGACTTTCAATCGCTGGAGAGGAGAAGCGCGACCAGCGAGGACGCGAACTCCCAGGATTCCGACTCGGTCGTCGGTTCGGAAGAGCAACAACAGTACAGCAATCACTCCTTCCATAGAATCGCGAGCTACGCCGGTTTTCCGAGGTTTCAGCCTTTCGTCATGTCCGCCTCGAGTCCCGCCGAATGCACCAACACCGGCGAAAGATTCGAGGAAACAACGAACTCCATCGTACAAATGTCTCACAGCGTTTTGGAGTACAGGAGTAGTAGGTGCGTTGGTCGCCGAAAAGAAAACACACAATCGCTCAATTTCTATGAGCTCTATGGCCAAAAAAGCCTTGTTTTCCAAAAATCCGTCCTAGATAATGGAATGGAACGTTTTGGCTCGATCGACACATATTTTAACTACACAGAATGATTTTAACGGGTAAGCTCGTGACCCGGAAAGAGAGGAACTTTTGCGATTTTGAGAAGAAATTGAACGTCCATATTACATTAAAGTATAACTCACATTAGAGAATGTGAAATAGGAAACTGCGCCACGTTGAGATAGATGATATATTCGCTCTTAAATTCGATATTGAAAATCCTCGTTTGCTTAAATTGTGAAACATTGCGCAACAGCGGAGCCCCCACAATTTCCTTCAAAAGGAGGCTAGATCGGATATCTCTCATGGCGTCTCTATCAAAGATTAAAAAAAGGGGAAGTTCCATTTCATAAGAATAACGTTCGTTATCTACCAACGCGATAAAGTGACATGTGCCATAAAAAGTACCGCATCAACGATGGTGGATGCCGCGATACGTACGTAACACGAAAACGATGTCATTGATAACAAAGCAAAAGGTGTGAAAAGAAACACACACACGTTCGGTGCTACTTAAGGTATTCCTTTTACGGACCCGAATATTCGACAATTAACTGATTTTCGTCTATAATCAAGTAAAAATACATCCTAGTATACTGGTAAAATTTCAAGCCAAGTTACCGAACTTAACGAAAAATTACGACCCTAAAAATTGTCTCGTTTATACGGCGCTTTATGGGCATGACACGCTCGTCACATTTCTATTCGATAGATAGATACATTGATTTAGCCATTCTTGCCTCGCGGGCTTGAGGGCTTACATAAACCTGAGGCCGCTAAAAGTAAGGTTATGTTTGAGAATCTTTTCATGTGTAAAACTGAATTTTATTGAACAACCATGATATACATTTTGAAGTATGACATTTTATCTACATTGTGTGAAAATTTGGTTACAACATTTCAAACAGTAAAAAAGTTACAGTTGTTTTCCTAGGACGTGTTTTCGTTGACGGCGTTTGACGTACCAGATGTGCCGTTGCCATTTTCCATCTAAAAAAATATTTGTTTCTTAAAGTAGATAAATAAAACTAGTACTTATCGAGCCGGAATTTAGTCATTTAATTTTTTCGGGTCATGGCAGTCACTGGAATAAAACAGGCGATTTTTCGCCTCAAAATTGTTCAGTACTTATGATGAAAAAAAAACGATGCCAGGTATCGAAAAAACGGTTAGATAAGTACTAGATTATTGTGTCAAGCATAACAGTGTAAAACTGGATCCCGATAGGTCCAGCAGTTGCGAAGATATTTCTGGTACCGATTTTGAAAATACTGTTTCGAGTAAAACGCGTTTAAAGTTTTGAGTACACTTTACACCTCCACCCCAACCGTTAGTCGTTGCTCACCCGGTCAATTACAAAACGCTATAACTCATTACTGCGAAATTTCTCATGAAATTTTCAAAGTAGACACTCGAAGGATAGTATTTTCGGATGAGCACCTTTTCGAAAAATCGATCTTTTTGACCCACCCAGGTGTATGTAAGCCCTTAAGGTAGTCCTATCGTTTCACACAAGTCATACCACTGATCATACTTGAGACCAGTACAATTTATATTTTTAACATGGTCGAAAAAAATAATTTGGAACAACTAAAATTTTCCATTTGTAAACTGTTTAATGAATGTTCACATTTCATTCGAAAAATGAAAAAAAAATGTTATTCCAACGATTCGCATAGTGTTCCTATCATCATTTTAGTATTCTTATTACGTCATTTTGTCATTTAGAAGTATCTGTGTATATATATATATATATATATATATATATATAGATACTTCTAAATGACAAAATGACGTAACTAAAAAATGTAAGTTTTCACTTTTTTTTATCTTCATTTTTTTTAAGTGACGTCATTTTGTCATTTAGAATATTATATATTATTCTATATAATATTAGATTATATAGAATATTATATGATACTTTTAAATGACAAAATTACGTAACTAAAAAATTGAAGATAAAAAAAAAGTGAAATCGTTCCTCCGAAAAACGACCTTCGAATGTTCCTCATCGTGTCTCCTGTAAATTTGGAAACAATCCATGAAGTGGTTCCCGAGATATGTCCATCGACTTTGAAAACAGTGTTTCGAGAAAAACGCGTTTGAATTTTAAAGCATGTCGTTGAAGTTTGCATCGTTGCGACGCAACGAGATATTATTTTTCTGAATTTCCCAAATGTCTTTTGGCAGGTTGAAGCTATGAATATGACGCGAACATTTTTTTGAGATCCTTATTCAGCGATCTACAGCCTCAATATACCAAATATAATTTTCTATAATGATAAAAATAAGGAATTGAAAATAAGTTGCGAAATTTCGTCTCAAATCAACAATGTAAACTTCAATCCCATTTTCAAGTATGGTGCTGCTACCACTCGCCCGACCGACTGTTAGAAGCTGTAACTCATTCAGTGTTATAAACATTTCGATGACGTTTTTAGGGAATATAGCTCAAAGGTGAAATCGGATAAAAATATTTGTAGCTGTAACTCATTCAGTGTTATAAACATTTCGATGACGTTTTTAGGGAATATAGCTCAAAGGTGAAATCGGATAAAAATATTTGTGAAAAATGCGATTTTTTGGCCTACCTAGGTAGCCCGTTAAAACTTTGTTTTTTGTTTTCCTACGAATTGTACAATAATCTTCGATCTTACAGATACGCAGCAACGAAGAGGACTTCCAATCAGTATGCAGTGGATTCGTACGCGGTGAGCGAATCCGAGAGCGACGACGAGTCGGAAGAGACGCGTTCGTCGGGAACCGAGTCTGTTTCAGCGACGGATCGAAGGGACGACGATACGGCAGCCGAGTCGAAAACAGCGAGCCAGAATGAATCATCGTCGGCGATAAATCGTAGAAAACGCGCGCAGCGCGTCGCCGAGGAATTGCTCGCTACCGAGAAGAAATATGTAAATATATTGCACCTGATAGATCAGGTGTTTCAGTTTCGCGTCGACCAGGAGAATCGAGCGCACCCGATGTTTCCACCTGAGACCGTGCAACACATGTTCTCCAATATCAAGTCGATATACAAATTTCACAATGACTTCCTGTTGCCACAACTCGAGGAACGTATGAAGTGGTGGGACACGAATTCACGTATCGGCGATATCATGAAGAACTTCGCACCCTTCCTCAAAATGTACACCGAATACGTGAAGAATTTTGATTACGCGATGAATCTTATTCACACGCTGCAGCACAAGGTTACGAGATTCGCCGCGATTATAAACGACATACAGAAACTCGAGGAATGCGCCAAACTTTCGCTCTCACATCACATGCTCAGCCCGATACAGCGATTACCGAGATACGAGCTCCTGCTCAAGGATTATCTGAGAAATCTCAAGGACGACAATCCCGATTACGAGGACACGAGGAGTGAGTTTGTTTTATTCGAAATGGCCAAAGAAATCTCAGACTTTTTTGAGTGTTTCGTAGCCACTAGGAATCTTAAAAATTTTGTAAAACTATAGAGATCATTTGTAGCTCAGCAATTGAAATGATAGCGTCTTATCACTTTAGACGCTAAACAAGGCTATTTTCATGCATTTTTTTGATAGGTTTATATTATAGCAGGGTTGTTACGCATATGGAAAACGGGAAATCGGGAAAACTCAGGGAATTTCGTTCCTCCCGGAATAATCAGGGAAAAGTCAGGGAATTTTGGAATTTTTCTGGAGTTTTCTCACATTTTACTTTTTGAAAGAAATACGAAAAATGAAACCGACTTGACAAAAAAAACGGAACAGTATAAAAATAAATATTTTTGTATATCTTGAATATTTATATTATTCCTCATTATACACAAAAGAAAGTTATGTCAGTGCCAAACATTGAGGATTTAAAAAACTGAAAACTAATTTACTGTAAAGCTACATTTGTAAATTGAAGTAAATTAAAAGTGAAGCTACAAAAAGACATTTGTATTCGATCTGTCGATACACAACCACATCATTAGCATTATAGATAAGTATTTATATTTATTTTTTGTTTATTTTCACCAGCGTACAAAGTTTTGTTTATAATGAAGAACAGGTTCTGTATTTGCTTTTAATGTCTTTTTTTTACTTTATAATGTTTAAATTATGTTTCGAATTTCAGTTTAAACAAACAATATATCAATTTAATCAAATTTCCATATATTTGGTCTTAAAAAAATTATGTTATCCAGTTCGACGTAATTCTTCAATAGAAGGATCGAGTTGAGAATTTCCGTTGTTTCTTCAAGTAGGTTAAAAATGTTTTTTTTTTTCACAAAAATCAGTCGTTGCTATTTTTATGTATATAATGTTCCCGTATAGTTTGTAACGTTCACCAAGACTAATATCTCGCTAGTTCAAAAAATATATGTTTGATGAAAAGAAAGTGTTCTTTATTTGACCCTAATCTGGCTAGTCTGCAAAACCTGGAATTTTTGCAAAACCTGGAAAAGTCAGGGAATTTCTGAGTCAATAATGCGTAACAACCCTGTATAGATATTGGTATAAAAGTTGTTACACTTAATAAGTGCACTTTCGAAATGCATTTAAAAAAATTATTCGTTTAAGTCACTATTTATAGGCGAAAATGGTAGTTAAAAAAATGTCATAAAAAAATTGTAGGTCTGCGCTGTTGATGAAATCTGGGAGATGGATCATGCGAAACAAAAAAATCAAACGGTGTGAGATTCAGTATGTTAATGGCTATAGCGCATAGACGATTTCATATAAAATGTCCGCCATTTTATTATTTACGCAAGCATATATATATATATATATATATGCGTAAATAATAAAATGGCGGACATTTTTCGAAAAAACGAAAAAGAAACGTTTTTTTCCACCGTTTTCTGGTAAAAAAAATAGTAAATCAAAATTTAAAAAAAATCCTTGATATGCGCTCCAGCTATAGTTGTAAAGAATATGTGATTAAAATTTCATAAGGTTCAGTGGATTCGAAGATTTTATCAACATATCGAAAAACGTTGCTTCGAGAAAAAACGCGTTAAAAGTTTGTTTGCGTTACATACATACACAATTTTTTAAAAATGCATTTTGAAAGTTTATTCGTTGAGTGTAACAATTTTTATACCAATATCTATAATATATACCTATCAAAAAAAAAATCATGAAAACAGCCTTTGTTTTTAGCGTCTAAAGTGAGAAGACTCCTTAAGAATTCTTATTAGCGGATTGCACCTAGCTCGTGACCAAAAAAAAACGAAATTTTCGTGATTTTTTTGGGGAAACGTATGTAGCTTTTCAAATTATTTTTTTCTCATTAAAGACTACGGTTTCAAGTATCCTAGACAATGTTTGTATTGGTAAATATTTATAAATGTGGTAGATACAACGATTCGTGCGGACCGTTGTTTGAAAAACATCCGTCGCGGTGACCACTGCGGCTCGGAAACAGGTCATCCGAACTAAAAGAAATAAACGAAGGACTTAAGGGGGGAGATACCTTTAGGTGAGGTAAAAATTGGTGGCTTTCATGATTTTTTTTAACGAATCTATTCACCGCTTCGGGGACTTAGGATATGGTTTATTAATACTTTTGGCGTAAAATGGCGTAGCGATGACACGGTCTTCTAAACGGATCGCGGCGGGATTAACGTGAAAAGAACGAATATTTTTCTTTCATTAACATTTATACGCAGGACATAAACCAAGAAAAAGTGAGAAATGTTGAAAACTGATGAAATGGTACGGTTTGAAACGAAAAAATTGAATTTTCCCAAAAAAATGGCCATATTTTGCAATAAAAACGTGCTTTTTCATTTTCAAAGATATTTAGGATTATGTTTTAGATAATAAGGTTGAAAAGATTTACACCAAATTTGATCAGAATCGGGCGATAAGTTTTTTAGCTATACGTTACGACAGTTTTGTAAATGTAGTTTAGAAGACCGTGCCATACGTCCAGTATTTTGAGAAATTAATAATAAATAAAAGAAATACCATGTAACAGCCAAATATGGTAATAAAACCTACCCCAAGTCTTAACAATCAGGAAGAAATCTTTCTTAAAAAAAAAAAATCACGAACACCAGCATACCGTTCCCTCGCCTAAAGGTCTCTCCCCTCTTAATAAAATATTGATTTTCGATAAAGATGATCACAGTCCAACGTAAAAATGTTGATTTTATGTGGAAAGAACTATTTATTGTCGATGATGAAAAAAAACCGTGCATTGAAAAAAGTTCCTTCGCTCAAGCACTGCTTTTTCATACCTGTTCAAAAGAAGCTTGTCAAATTTGAAGTTGATCTGTGTAGTGATTTCTTAGATAACGTTATCACCGATTTTGAAAACATCCTTTTCAGAAAAACGCCTTTAAAGTTCGCTGCTTTGCGGAGCTTACCTAAAAGCGCCCATATACTCCCTCAATTTTCAGCAAATATTTTTGAACAATCATATTTTAAGAATCTGTTAAAAAACAAGAATCTATATTTTCAAAATTTTCAACTAGGCACAAGCCTTTTAAAGAATATGATGACAAATGATAATTGAATGAACATTGATAAGAATATTTAAATATATATATATATACCGGTGCGTTGGTCTAGTGGTTAGCGTGCTGGCCAGCGGACCGGGAGGTCGCGGGTTCGAAACCCAGTCGCGTACTTTCGTCGTGAAATGTTTTTATTCGACATTTTTCGGCGAAAGACGACTAGTTCCGTGACTGGGAAACGAGCTTGTGACCGGCTGTATCGGTATAGGTTTTCCGCGGTTTCCCTATACCCATGGCAGGTATGCCATGGTGAATACGATACAGAAGGGGAAGTCGGCTGCGGCCGCAAGGTGGGGGGGAGGTGGCAAGGTGAGAGTTGTGGAATGGGGAAAGGGTGTGGGGGGGATACGTGGAATAGGGGGGGAGGTAAGAACGAAATCAAGGCGCATTGGGGCTCGTAAAAAGGGAAAGACCCTGTACGACTGGAACGAACTAATAAAAAAAATATATATATATATATAATATATATATATATATATATATATATATATATATATATATATATATATATATATATATATATATATATATATATATATATATATATTCATCCATATATATATATATATGTATGTATGTATGAATTAAAAAATCGCAAGATGAAAAAAGATCGAAGTATTTTTTTTTAATAGCCACCTCCTCCCATTTTTGGGCTCCACGCCTGAAAATCTTCGACGGCGCAATTTCCGACAAAATAACGTCTGCTCCAAAAACTTGCGACTGAATTATCCATCAGTTCCACATACACAAATATATTTCTTTAATTTGACAGTTCCATTTTGCATACTTTCGACACTATTCAATAAACTTCACACGTCAAACATTAATAATTATCGGCGTTCGTGAAATACCGGCGTTTTGTGACGGATCAATTAGCCAACTCTTTGCGAGCAATCAACTTTGATTACGCGATATTACAATTGCGTGCGTACCTAGCAAGCTGCACAACTCTTCTTTAATGCACGATTCTTCGTGAAATTTCAAGCAATGACTCGAGGCTTCGATCTATCTGTTACAGAAGCCCTGGAGCTCGTTTCGACAGCGGCGAATCATACGAACGAGGCGATGAAAAAAATTGATAAGTTTAAGAAATTATTGGAGATACAAGAAAGTATTTACGACGCGACAGACCTAGTCAGTGCGACTCGCGAGCTAATAAAGGAAGGAAGAATAGTCAAAATATCAGCGCGTAGCGGAGATCATCAGGAGAGATACTTATTTTTGGTAAGCAACGAGACAAACTTCGAAGCGACAATTTACGATCGTTCCATCGATGGGAAAATGGCTTAGAGGATAAGCGCACGAGACAAATATATTTCCATATTTTCGCAACATTTCGCAGCTGCAACTTGAAATGATGATTTTGCTTTCAGTTTAGCGATATGCTACTGTTATGTTCCATGAGACTGATACCGGGACCGTTGTATCGGTTGCGAGCCAAATTTCTGATCGAGAACATCGAGTTAGTCGAGGGCGACAATCTCGAGACCGCGAATACGTTTTACATACGTGACGCGAACAAGAGTGTCGAGTTGTACACCCATGGGACGGCGGAAAAAGCGGCCTGGCTCGATGCTCTGTTCCAGACGATGCAGGAGATAATGAGGAGAAAGGCGAGCCTCAAAACTGGCAATAACGAAACGGCTTTAGTCAAGGCGGACGATGTCACACGATGTATGGTGTGCGAAGCAATATTCTCGGTTATGAAGAGGAAGCACAACTGTCGAGCTTGCGGAATTGTAAGTTTTGTGATTCGAGGGAGGAAAATCCCTTTAACCCTAAAATCCTACTCCACGGTCTTACATACAGGTCTGGAAACTCCGTTAGTACACGTGATTCTTTTGCCGAAGCTCGACGCTAGAGGCGCAATCAATCAAAGTCAATCCGCTCGTTTGATGTCGTGAAATCGTGTACACCGTTCTGAAAACCATAGTTTCGAGGGAAACCCGTCCAAAGTTTTACTAGCAGTTTTATCGTTATAATTACAAGTTTACGTTACATCTGCGATTCCTGGGTCGTATGTTACACGTTCTCGTGTGGCCGCAAGCGACGGACGAGTGTTCGGCAGTTTTACAGTAGTCCAACCCCTTAAAGTTTCAACACTCAGAAATGTCGTAACTAAATTACCTACCCATTAATCTGTGACTCCAGGGCCATAAAGTAGTCCCTCAGCATCCTCCCGGGGTTCATTTTCAACCTCTTTATGTTATAAAGGAATATCCCCTCCTTAAGCAATCATCACAGCGTGAGTCGAAAAATAGCTGATTTTCGCGATTTCGATAGACAAAATACGCCAATCAGTCTGATTTTTTAATGTCAAATCAAAGAACTCGTGCAGAAAAGAAAATAAATCTTTAAACGTATATTTGATTTCTGTTTACATTTTTTTTTACGGTTGAAAATGTCTTCGAAAAAAAGGAGTCCTCTCGGTGTACACGATTGTAGCCGTAAATATTATCCGAAACAAAAATTGTAAATAGATTATTGATCAGTATGAAAGCTGCTACCTTGCTACGGCGGTTTAAAAAAAATCAAAATTGATAAAATGGCGTCGGTTTGAAAAAAAAGTATCGAATCTAGCTTATTTTTTTGTTTTTCGTTAAAAAAAATGAAGATTTAAAAAAGCTTCCATAGCAAGATTAAGAATGGCGTGAAGAATGTCGTGTCAAAATTTGAGACGAATAGCTTGAAAAATCTTCCTTTGAGGGTGTACACCATTTTGAAAAACGACATTTCGAGAAAAACGCGTTTCCAGTTTCGCCAGGTCTCACGCCGCTGCTCGAGTCTGTTCCCTAAGAAATTAGCGACCGAAATCATTCAAATTTTGCCCTAAAAATGTAGCAGCATGTTTATATCCGTTTATACTATCAGATAATGCAAAACAAACGATTTTTTGAAAATTTCACTGTGATGAACCCTTAATACGGGAAGTACAATCTTTGTCCGCAACGCCCCGAATATTTGCGGAATTTTTTATTTCCCAATGTTCCGTCCCGGTTTTTTTCAATCCTTTCACTTTTATCCCATCATCATCGTTGCACTATTCCCAGTGCCTGCGACATTACCCCCCCCCCCCCTCCTCTTCCTATCAGATCGTTGCAATCATTGCATGGCGACGCCTCTAGGCTAGTAATTAATCGTTGTTTTCAGGTGGTCTGCAGCAAATGTTCGAACCAAAAGCTACTCTTCGAGGACAATAAGAATATGAGAGTTTGCAGACTCTGTCACGCGGCGTTGACTCAACCGCTCGCGAAATCACCGACTTCTCCATCCGGTCCTATGCCAAGCTTGCTACAAGTCTCCGCTAGCGACCCTTGCGTTCTATCGGGCTTCCTGTATCTCAAGACCCAAGCGAGCAAACCATGGACGAGACGATGGTTCGCTCTTCACGCTGATTTTGTACTGTACACATTTAAATCGGATACGGACAGACGCGCGCTCACCGCAACTCCAATGCCTGGATTCACCCTTACCGAGGGGGCAAAATTGCCGGACGACGATCCCTTGAATATACGAGATCGCAAGGGCACATTCAAGATTCATCATTCCAGAAAATATTACTATCTACAGGCCCATTCTCAAGAGGAATCGGACATGTTAGTAGAAGTTTTTTTTTCTCAATCGAAACAGAAAATAAGCAGGTGTTTTTTGTACCAAGAGTACGACAAAACGCCTTTCGCTCTTTCGGATCTTCTCTCTCTCTCTCTCTCTCTCTCTCTCTCTCTCTCTCTCTCTCGAAATTTAGGCTTTATGAGGGAATTAAAACAGCTCGGGCTCGATTCACTCATTTTTTTATTAAGAGTACAAGAGTCAAGTAGAAGGCAGCAATATTATGAATATTTCTCCCAAGTTTCAACTCACCCGGCTTAATAGCTTTTGAGTAAACGTGCACGCCAATTTCGAAAATGTAGTTTTGAGGAAATTACGTTTGAAGTTTACGCCCGCTCCGAATTCCAGCGGCGAGGCACAGCGTTGACGGACTGTGACGTTTGAAGTTTTTCGCATTACGCTTTGAAACTTTGGGAAAATATTCTACATATATATTTCTATCGTACAAAGGGATAAAAAATAAATCGATTTTTTTATCTCTGTAAATATATTTCGCGCCTTAACAAAGTTGTATACTGAATTTCATTGAAAAATATCAACAGTTAAGGCCTTAGGCCACAGTAACGGGTATAAAATCAGGTGCGAATTTAACAATTTTTTTTCGTATGAAAAAGTGATTCACTCGTAAAATTAATTATACATCTATTTAGTATGAATATCAAGCTGTTGGAAAAAAATATATATATCTTTTTTCGATGTACAAAATGGCCAAATGGTACAAATGGCGATCGATATTTGTAGAAATTTAGGCAGCAACCATCCGAAAACTGCATCCTCTGATCATCATGTATCTTCACAGTTGGCTGCACACGCTCGAGCTCGCCACGAAAGCGGAACTACCTCATCCCGAGACAAGCGTGAACGAGGATAAGGAAAATGACTTGGAGGACGCGGACGCACAACAGGCTCAATCCATAGCTCATGGAAACTAGACCTAGAAGTAAATTCTTTTTGTACCTTTCTTCGTGATCGAAGGAACTAGCTAGTGCAAAGAATTTCTCGTTGCGCGAACCGTACGCGAGAAATTGAACAGAGGAAACATAATCGTAGCAGTAAGTAGGCCGTACAATATTGATATTTGTGCAGAGTTGAACAATGTTACTCGACGGTATAATGTTGTACGAGAATCAAGTCAATTGACTAAACGCAAATGAAAGCGCTTGTTGTTTTGTAATATTGTGTTATAGTATATTTAAATATATATCTATATATATAGTATATCTAAATATATACATATATATATTGATTATATATACGAAAGTTCGATAGTCGAACATGCCCTTCTATTTGCACGAGAAAAAAAAAAGATGTTAAAGCTGAAATCGATGTTTTTTTTGTTCGAATTTTAAATTTACGCTTCGACGCTGTATTTGATATATAAACGTGGTAGCTAGTTGGACTGGCGAATAATAAGTAAGTGTCTTTTCGCAACGGGATCGTTACGCCGCTTGGCCTTCGATTCGTAACGTCTCTTTCGCGCGAATGAGAGAATAAAGTGGTACGAAACGATCCTAATCTCTCTTTCGCATTCGCAAGGGGATACCGGCGGCCGCGGTGGTGAAAACCGAGCCTGGATTCAATTCGCGGTCATCCGTTGTTTCGCAGACCAACGCGTAATCTCTCAGAACCATCGCGAGCGCCACTTTGGCTATGATCAGCCCGAATCGTTGACCTGTGAAGATTTTCCGCGACAAGTTATCGGCTGATCGAGGAACGATTATCGCTAGCAGCTTAGGTTGCAATTCGAGAAGTCTCACCTATGCAAGATCTAGGGCCGACACCGAAGGACAAGTGGGCAGCTGAGAATCCAAGATCGTCGATGTCCTTTCTCGTTGGATCGAAAACTTCGGGATCCTTGAAAAATCGCGGATCCGTGTTGGTACCGCAGGTCGCTACGTATACCGTCGTGCCCTTCTCCAAAGTGATATCGGTACCTGGAATCTTGTGAAGACGGTCCGCGTGAGAATTTTTCGCGAACGATCGTACGCCCAGTATCGGGACTCCGAAAAATTCGAACGTTTATGGTAGTTTGACGAAGATTGGGTATAAATGAAGACAAATATATTTGTCGGTCATCTTCCGATACTACCGCGACTGAATTTCCGTGAAAATGTGGCTCAGCGGGATGTGCGAAAGAGCATTAACGGGCTACATCTACCTAGGTGGGTCAAAGAATTGCAGGTAAGTCTTTGTGAGTGTGACTTTTCCGAAAAATGAGCCTGAAATGATTTTTTTTGCTATCTTCTCATTTATTGGGTAATACATTAGTATATTCAGTTGGGGGAAGCTGAAATTCACCTTCCGCCATAAAAAGTTATGGGGTTTTGAAATTCGCGGAAACACGTGCGAAAATAGGGAATTTTTGAACATTTCGACGCTTATATTGGGTTGGTTTGGGTTTTTGAAAAATTGGAAATTATGTTTATCGAATTTTTGCCCGTAAAAAATTGTTAATGAAAAATGTTAGCTTCCCCCGATTGAATATAATCATTCATAGCCTAATAAATGAGAGAAGAGCAAAAAGAATAATTTTAGGCTGAGTTTTTCGAAAAAATCACTTATCGAAAGAATTACCGAATTGAATTCTCCAAAAATATTTTTATTCGATGGTATCACCTTTTAGCTATATTCCCTGAAAATTTCATTGAAGCAGTCGTGAAATTGAATGAGCTGCAGCTTCTAACAGTCGGCCGGGCGAGCGGTCGCAGCACCATACTTCAAACTTTAAGGGGGGATACACCTTTGTGAGGGCAAAATCAGTCATTTTCGACAATTTATTTAAGAAAAACAAAACAATATTTTTAAATTCGGTTTTTTATACATGTTAGTACAAGTCTTAAAGTAAAATAAAGTTCGTTTTTTTAAATATTATTTTGAAACAAAATGGCTTTAAACGCGTTTTTTTCGAAACTATGTTTTTAGACACGGGCGTATGCGTAGCGCCTCGAATTTTCAATCGATTGACTTGAAATTTCAACTGTAGCTTCTTGACAACATTTTATAGTCCAGTACGTAGGATTTTTTCGATAAGTTGAAATTTAAAAATTTTATGATCGATATTCGACCGTTTTTTCTACGATCTTTTTTCTTCATACCAACGCAATTTTTTTAAATCTTTATTTTGAAAAACCTCTACATACTGAACTAGTTTTTTATATCTACTTTCAAAATAGTTTTCGTTTTTTGTTCTAGCTTGAAAATTATGACCTGTGCGGATACGCCCGCAGAGGACTGAAAAAAAGGAGTTTTCTTTCATCGACTACTGCGCCGCTATTATGTTACAAAATAATGTAAAAAAAAATTCTTTTACTTTAAGACTTGCACTAACATGTATAAAAACCGAATTTAAAAATATTGTTTTGTTATTCTTAAATAAATTGTCAAAGATAACCCTTGATTTTGCCCTCGCGAAGGTATATTCCCCCTTAAGGCGGGATATACATTCACAACGATCAAAAAAAAGATTTCTTTTTTTCTTTAAACAATAGAACGATATATGTAGAATATTTTCTGAATAATATTCTACAGAATCTTCCGTAGAATAGTTTTAACTGAAAATTATTTTGAAATTTTTTGCAAATCAAAGCATACGGGAACCTAGACTTGCACGCCGATTCGCAACTTCCGCCACAACCTTGCTGTAACATTCTGCCAAAGCTCTGCCATTGCGATGATAAATAAATTTAAAAAAATGGTTTCGTATACTTAAATATACTATTAATGTATATTTAAGTTTGATAGATGTAGAATAATCATTTTTCAATTTAAAAAATCCTCAAAATTGCTTAATTTTTCCCCGTCTAAATGTATATCCCGCCTTAAACGCGTTTTTCTCGAAACACTGTTTTCAAAACCAGTGGACATGATGTCTCGAGAACTGCGTGATGAATTGTTTTCAAATTCACAGGAAATACGATGAGAAACATTTAAAGGTCGTTGACGATCTCACTTTTTCAAAACCAATCTTCATTTTTCAATAGTTACGTCAAAATGACGACTTTTTTTTTCATAGATTTTGTATGCTCGAGTCTCAATTCGTCGCCACGTTGTTAAAAATGTTTTTTAAAAATAATCAACGATCGTCAACGACTCGTATTTATTGTTAACTTGAATAACCCGTTTGGTTTTTAGATTTCGGATGGTCCGTTTGAGCTGGATAGTGTCCACCGCAAAACGTCGCGAAAGAAATTTCATCATCTGCCGACGGCCATGTTTTTGGTGTTTTTCTGCATTTTTGGTTATTTTTCAAAACGCTCTCGATATATGTCACCTGTGTGACAAAAAAATTCGGAATTTGGTCACTTTTTTCGAGCCTCTGCGTAGATGTAGCCCCTTAAAAGCACGATGAAAACAAAAGTGTATTTCGAAGCTTAAGTACTCGAGGAGAATATTTTTGGCAGGCCCTGCCCATTTTACTTTGTAGTCTCGCACGGAAACTCGGTCGTTTATAGGTAGAGGGGGATGCAGTCGAAGGGACTCGTTTAGGCATTTCTCCAGAAACGTCATGTCGTTCAACATGTCCATCGTCAATTCGCCGTCCCGCCAGACGCGGGTTATTTCCTCGTGAGCGCGTGCCTCGTAGACAGCATGCTTCGAGAGATCGTACAGAGCGAAAGCGATCGCCGTCGACGTTGCCTCGAATCCGGCAACGAAAAACGACACTGCCTGACCCACCAAATTGTCACCTTCGAACACTGCAAAATTTTATATACTACTATTATTCTTATACTCTGAAGTTTACAGGTCTTTTTTTCTGTGCGAACAAGAATACGACTCGTACCAAAATCCTTATTTTGCTCGCCGTTTTTCAGGGCCATCAGAGTATCCATGAGGTCCCCGCGCTTGTTGCCGACCCGTTCACGCGTGTTGTAAGAGTCCCAGAAAATGGCCCGAAAGAATTTCGCCGGACCCCTGGACACGAAGGACGTGAGAGGTATCAATTCCGGGAGGAAAAAGTGTATGCGAAGTATCAAACCCCGCTTCCAGCCTGACAACACTCTTTGGCCTGGAAATGGAAAACGGCGAAAAACATAATTATCATCCGTTGGGAAGAAGGCGCAAACGACCGAGACTGCGGTGAGTGCGAGAACGCGTAGCTGCGTTGAAGAATCCGCATTTTCTTTTAAGAAACACTTGATGGGTAAAAAAAGATGACCAACTTTGAGGCTGTAAAAGAGATGAATATTCACCTTTACTTTATCATTTTTCAGTTTTCTTCATTATATTTTCAGGTTTGCAATTTTGTTTTTCTTCATTTTAGAAAGTATGGTTTTAAGTATTTTTGGCCATTTTTGCATTGAAAAATATTTATAAATGCGGCGGGTACAATGGTTTGTGCAGACTGCTGTTCGAAAAGTCTCAAATCGAGAGAAAAAAAAATCAAACGTATTAAGTTCTTGCGTGTGATGTTCCAATGCTTGGACGAAGGACTTAATAAAATATTGATTTTTGAAACAATGACAGTCCAAAGTAAAAGTATCGATTTTTGGTGGAAAACGCTCTAGTTTCGTTGATAATAAAACTAAACCGAAAAAAGATTCCTTCGGTCAAGCACTGCTTTTTGATGTATAAAAGAAGTTTGTAAAATTTTAAGTTCATCGGTGCAGTGATTTTTGAGATATCCCGATCACCGATTTTGAAAAAGTCGTTTTAAGAAAAACGGAATTGTGAACAGAATGACTAGAAATATTCAGAGAATATTTTTTGAGTCTTATATTTTCCGAATTCCCCGAATACCAAAAAGCGATATCTTCAATTAATTTCAACGTGTGAGCCCTCAATTACGCGAAATGAAAGTAATCGCGTCAATTTAATTAATATTACGATTATTATCTTTGGATTTCAGGAGATTAATATGAAGTCTAATTGCGAAGCAGAGCCAGCTGGACAACACGTTTCGTAACGACGTTATCTTGGAGCGTTCGCTTGGTACGTGCCCAAAGACATTCATGATTTCCAATTTTATTGCCTACTGTCGATTTCACCACTTCCGAGGCTCACTGGGCCACAATTATTTTTTTACTCCACTACATATACACTACCGGCCAAAAATTTCCGGACACTTCAGATAATTGCAAAACTTTCGACCACTGGATAATTGCCGAATAAGGTTCGAATAATATTGTTCATTTCATTGGTTATTTTACGAAGATATTATATAGCTCTGTACATCCAAAGTGATCGAAAGTTCTGCAATTATTTGAAGTACTCGGAAACTTTTGGCCGGTAGTGTACATCAAGTAAGTATGAATATGAGATCGGTAAAAAAATATTCGATAAAGTTTTTATGAATTACTCCGAAATGTGAATTCTTTGCGAAGTCTGTCTACGTCATTTAAAACTTATTACAATACTACCTGGAAGACCATAAAACCATTTAGAACGTGCGACAAGTACAGAGTTTTCATCTGTGTCGACTGTGGGGGACAAACTTGATTTATTTGCGATTTTTTGATATTTTGGATTTTGATATATTGATATCTTTTATATTTATTGTGTTTACACTATGATCTCATAATTTTTCGAGCCGCTGTTGCGGATAAATTGCGAATTTTTCACGATTATCGTTATCTTTTTTACTGCAAAATAGGCCCTCTTCAACTGTCCAAATAAATACCTTTTTTGAAACGCCCACTTCGAGGCTTTTTTTCCCTCAAACTACCATATCTCAAGAGTATCACCCTAAATTTTTTTAAACTGGAAATTGCAAGAGTTATGATTTTTAAAGTAAAAAATGGCTTTTTTCACGCATCGATCCCTTCCTGTTTTTCTCCCGCCATTTTAAATGTCTATTACAGTATTATACTGAGAATGTCACATTCTAGAAGGTTCACACTAACACCCTGGATTTTTATAAGTCATTCGGAACAATAGAATCAACGTGGCAATCGTTTAAGGGGTAAGGCGACTGTAAATTTTTTGAAAAATCGATTTTTTTTTATTGGCTTAAAAAAAAGTTTAAACCCTCTAGAATAAGAAAAAAAGGTCCTGTGCGAAAAAAAATTTGTTGTCCTTAGGAAATGAAGGTCGCCGCCAAGCGTGTCGCAACTTGCTCCGAAACGACTGCAATTATATCGGAGATGGCGATTCCAAAACTTTCAAAGGCATCGTGGATTCGAAGCCTTATGAAAATGTTGATGTTAAAAAAAAAGAGTGCATAGATCACGTGCAAAAAAGAATGGGCACTCGATTGAGAAACTTAAAAAAAGGAACAAAAGGTCTCGGGGGAAGAGGAAAACTCACTGCCAAATTGATTGACGAACTAAGCATTTATTACGGCTTAGCAATCCGTCGAAATTCCGATTCCATCAAAAATATGAAAAATGAGATCTGGGCAACCCTTTTTCACAAAATGTCAACGGATGAAAAGCCTCAGCACGAAAAATGTTCGGAGAATTGGTGCAGTTGGAAGAAAGCGAAAGCAGAAAATGCCTTGGATGCGTATCATCACAATCAGCCAATGAGTGAGGAGGTTTATCAAGCCATCAAACCCATCTACATGGAATTGAGCCGGGACGAGTTGCTGGAGCGTTGCTTGGGGGCCTATACTCAAAACAATAACGAAAGTTTCAACGCTACCGTTTGGAGTTTGGCCCCCAAATCATCCTCAAGCGGAAAAACTGTACTAGATATTGCGACGGATATCGCTGTTTGCATATTCAATGGCGGCCTTACCAACGTCTTGCAAATATTCAAGATGTTGGAGGTGGAAATTGGTGTACAGTTATATAATTTCTGCATCGAAGCCGACGCCAAACGCATCACGCACGCGGAGACATCTCTGAGCGACGCGGCCAAAAGTGCGCGCGCGCTCCAAAAATCAACCAGGAAAGACGAAGAAGACGAAAATTTGGCTATCGAAGGACAAATGTATGGTGCTGGGATTGCAGACTAACGGTAAAAATTTTTTTTAACTTCTTTTTTTAATTTTTTCCAATAAAAAACTATTCGCAAAACTTTAAACGCGTTTTTCTCGAAACATGGTTTTTCAAAATGGCACGCAGCATAACTCGAACAATTTTCATTTTTTTTACTTGAAATTTTAACCAGATGTGAACATTTACATTATCTTGAGAATGTCGATCGGAATTTTCAAGAACTTTATTTATTGATTTTTTATTAACAAAAAACTTGCCGTTTTTTTCGTCAAAAATCAATTTTTTTTTCAAACGCACGCCAAATCCACAAAAATTGATACTTTTTAAAATCCGATCGACATTCTCTAGCTATAGCCCTCTAGATTAATGGTTTTTTTTTTGTTCTAGATTCAAAAGTGCACCAGTGGTGCTGCGTGCCGCGGAGCCCTGGAAGCAAAACATGTCCCGGGAAGATAGCTGTGGAACCGCCATTTTGTTTTTTTTTACTGTAAAAAAATTTTATAATAAAGTTTAATGTATGCCCGATAACACCATTAAAAGTTTTTTTTCAAATACCTTCAATTTCGGGAGCAAAAAATTAGTGAAAAAACCTTTTTTTTGGGCCGTTACAGTGGCCTTACTCGTTAAACATGGCTGGAGTCACACGGGCCCTATGTAACCAACTAAGGCTAATAAACCACAAAAACTCGAAATATCATATGTCTAATGCTTTTCGAGAAAACGATGTCAAAGAATGTCTGAATGTCTCTATCTTCACACCACACGACGGGGCACCAAGCCCCGATCATTCACGCAAAAGCCATTTCTGCAATAACGTAGGAGAAAATAATTAAAAATTCCAGACGAGACCTACCCGCTTCCCAGAAATCAGTGTTGTTCTTGTCGAAGGAATTGGTCGTGACGCCAAAAGCCGTTGAAGCGAATACATCTGTGCAATATCTACCGGCTACGCTCTTGAGCTCGAAGAGTTTCGTTCCATCGGCTGCAGGCTCTTCGGATTCCACGCGCTTCACAAATTTTTCGCAACACTCGACGACCAACGGCAGCAAGTTGCGAAGTTTTTGTCCCGTCAAACAAGGCGTAAGTTTGGCACGTAGATACTTCCAGCGGGGTTTTCGTATGCCCAACAAATTCACGTAGCCCAATGGATCGGCCTCGGCCTCACCGCCGAAGCCACGATTCGGAAAAACGTCGTAATCCCTTATCATAATCTGCTTTATGATTTCAGGACTTCGCAGGATCAGCAAGGGCTTGTGGAAGAGATAACAGCCGACGAAGGGCTCGTCCGGATCAGCGTTGTTGTAAATATCGCGTAAAACTTGCCCCGGTGTTTTTTCAGACAATATCGACTCCTTCATGCTGCCGAAGATGAGATGCGACGATGGCGATTTAACGCCTTTTCTGCTCCAGTAAGACAATTTCCATTTGGCGTACATGTAAAATCCACCGACGATTATCAAGGCGGCACTCGCCGCGAAAGCAACGAGCTCCGTTGCTTCCATCGTGAGAGCTGGAGCGGCACTGATGGAACTCGCTTAGTCGCTCGAATCTCCTACGCTCGAGCATCACTGCCCTCTCGTGCTCATTATGCGAGAATATTTCATCTTGCTCTGCCCCGAGGTTGATGAGACGCTCGTTGGTTTTTCGATTTAGTCCAAGAATTGCGTAATCCCGCCGTTGCGCAAGAATGTCCGTATCGATTCTGAGTGCGAAGAAATTTTTCGGTTCACGGTGCGTTTCGATGCTGATCGATGGCATTTGGAGAGAACGGACCGCGTCCGTCGGATCTTATCAACAGAATATCGGTGATAAGAGCGTCTCGATCGTTAATCGATAACGAGGAACGGCCAAGGAAATTTATTCACTATTTCTTGTGGAAAATACAAAGATATCGCTCGAGACATCAGTGGGGCAAAAACATGAAGTTTCTTTACATCAATTATGCCAAAGATTGTGGTGTGGCAGTTGTCCCGGATAACTACACGACGTTTCCGGCAATGATAGGTCTTGGATTATTCGCCAAGCCAATCAGTCTGGTATACACGCTCGTCTTGCAATTAGTCGTATTAATTATACGTGCATAGTTGTTGCAATGACTGTATAGATTTTTAAATATTGCTCGCAGCTATTCGATAACAATGTCGCGAACTTTTATTTACCGCGTGGAACCTGCTCGGCTGTTGCTTTTCGAGATCAAGGATGTAGAGGAATCCTGCAGTAAACGCTACCGTGACGGTGGAAATTGAATGCGTTAAGGGGATACATCTACTTAGAGGCCCGGAAAACATGGCCAAATTCCGATTTTTTCGAGACAACATATATTGAGAGTTTTACAAAAAAAAATCACCAAAACATACAGAAAAACAACAAAACTATGGCCGCCGGCAAATGATGACATTTTTTTCGCGACGTTTTGCGGTGGACACTCTCCAGCTTAAACGGTCCATACGAAATCTGAAAACCAAACGGGTTATTCAAGTTAACAATAAATACGAGTCGTTGACGATCGTCGATTTTGACAATGATTTTATTTAACCGCGTGGCGAGGAATTGATACTCGAGCATACGAAATCTATGAAAAATGTCGTCATTTTTACGTGAGTATTGAAAAATGAGGATCGGTTTGAAAAAAAGTACGATCGTCAATGACCTTTAAATATTTCTCACCGTATCTCCTGCAAATTTGGAAACAATCCATCAAGTGGTTCTCGAGATATCATGTCCACCGACGTGGGAAACAGTCTCTCGAGAGAAACGCGTTTAAAGTTTAAAGTATGGTGCTACTACCGCCCGCCCAGAATATTTTCAGGGAATATAGCTAGAAGGTTATACTATCGAATAAAAATATTTTTGGCAAATGCAATTTTTTTACCCACCCTGTTACATCCCACCCACGCCTCACGCCTTCGCGATTTTTTTGCTGTCGAAAGACAAGTGAGAGGACAATAATATTCAAGAATGATATTAGTCATATTTTCAAGTGAACAAAAAAAAATCTATATTAAAAAATTATACAAAATCGTGACACTGGAGTTGTTCTCGCGAGGCATGGTGAATTTGAGACGCTCTGCGGCACGCAGTATAAGGGACGCAAATTTGAATGTGGGAAAAAATATTTTAAAATTCCATTAATTCACATGAGTATAGCTGGAGACATACGTAGGGGATTTTGAAAATATGAATTTTTGTGCAATTTGCAAGCATTTAAAGTAAAAACTCATTTTTTGAAAGACAAAAGGGACAAAAATTAATAAATAATGTTATAATTAAGTCATGGAAAATCCGGTACGTATTGCTCTCCGAAATGTTATTTTAAAGATGTGCTCAAAATTTGAAGTGCATAGAATGAATATTGTTGGACTTATGCTGCGTGCCGTATTGGAAAGTTGTGTTCCGAGAAAAACGATCGACGTCTCGCACACGAGTCAGCCACTGCCATCGTAGACCTACACGGAACGAGTTGAAATTTTCAGAAAATATTCTTTGACTGTTATATTTTGAGAATCGGTTTTAGACGAAAAGTCGATATTTCCAAAAAGGTCAACTAGGCATGCCCTTAACGAGTAAGGCCACTGTAACGGCCCAAAAAAAAAGGTTTTTTCACTAATTTTTTGCTCCCGAAATTGAAGGTATTTGAAAAAAAACTTTTAATGGTGTTATCGGGCATACATTAAACTTTATTATAAAATTTTTTTACAGTAAAACAAAACAAAATGGCGGTTCCACAGCTATCTTCCCGGGACATGTTTTGCTTCCAGGGCTCCGCGGCACGCAGCACCACTGGTGCACTTTTCAATCTAGAACAAAAAAAAAAAACCATTAATCTAGAGGGCTATAGCTAGAGAATGTCGATCGGATTTTAAAAAGTATCAATTTTTGTGGATTTGGCGTGCGTTTGAAAAAAAAATTGATTTTTGACGAAAAAAACGGCAAGTTTTTTGTTAATAAAAAATCAATAAATAAAGTTCTTGAAAATTCCGATCGACATTCTCAAGATAATGTAAATGTTCACATCTGGTTAAAATTTCAAGTAAAAAAAATGAAAATTGTTCGAGTTATGCTGCGTGCCATTTTGAAAAACCATGTTTCGAGAAAAACGCGTTTGAAGTTTTGCGAATAGTTTTTTATTGGAAAAAATTAAAAAAAGAAGTTAAAAAAAATTTTTACCGTTAGTCTGCAATCCCAGCACCATACATTTGTCCTTCGATAGCCAAATTTTCGTCTTCTTCGTCTTTCCTGGTTGATTTTTGGAGCGCGCGCGCACTTTTGGCCGCGTCGCTCAGAGATGTCTCCGCGTGCGTGATGCGTTTGGCGTCGGCTTCGATGCAGAAATTATATAACTACACCAATTTCCACCTCCAACATCTTGAATATTTGCAAGACGTTGGTAAGGCCGCCATTGAATATGCAAACAGCGATATCCGTCGCAATATCTAGTACAGTTTTTCCGCTTGAGGATGATTTGGGGGCCAAACTCCAAACGGTAGCGTTGAAACTTTCGTTATTGTTTTGAGTATAGGCCCCCAAGCAACGCTCCAGCAACTCGTGCCGGCTCAATTCCATGTAGATGGGTTTGATGGCTTGATAAACCTCCTCACTCATTGGCTGATTGTGATGATACGCATCCAAGGCATTTTCTGCTTTCGCTTTCTTCCAACTGCACCAATTCTCCGAACATTTTTCGTGCTGAGGCTTTTCATCCGTTGACATTTTGTGAAAAAGGGTTGCCCAGATCTCATTTTTCATATTTTTGATGGAATCGGAATTTCGACGGATTGCTAAGCCGTAATAAATGCTTAGTTCGTCAATCAATTTGGCAGTGAGTTTTCCTCTTCCCCCGAGACCTTTTGTTCCTTTTTTTAAGTTTCTCAATCGAGTGCCCATTCTTTTTTGCACGTGATCTATGCACTCTTTTGTTTTAACATCAACATTTTCATAAGGCTTCGAATCCACGATGCCTTTGAAAGTTTTGGAATCGCCATCTCCGATATAATTGCAGTCGTTTCGGAGCAAGTTTTGACACGCTTGGCGGCGACCTTCATTTCCTAAGGACAACAAATTTTTTTTCGCACAGGACCTTTTTTTTCTTATTCTAGAGGGTTTAAACTATTTTTTAAGCCAATAAAAAAAAATCGATTTTTCAAAAAATTTACAGTGGCCTTACCCCTTAAGATTGTGCAAAAAAACGTTTTGTTTTTTACATCGCAAGCTGAGGCGGTCCCCTTAAGTGGAATTTTGAGGGTCGGTGTATCGTTTGCATGCTTAAAGTAACTTTTGACAGAAAAATTCAACCCAGGTTACATTATACCACATAATGGAGAGCACGCGCGATCTTTTTCATCGTGCAGGTACCCACTGCATTAATTAAGCAATTTAAGTGCGACAGCGACGTTGTATCAAAAAATAGTAACGAAAAAGTAAAAGCAATTCCAATGAAATAGTTTCCAGTGTTATCTTCGATGATCGCAGAGTTACCTCAATACAAAAACCCACAATAAATTCGATCGCGATCGCGCCGTTTTCATCGTTCCGCTCCAGCGCCACTGCGGCCGCTGTCTCAACCACACACTCGTTTCTTCTGCGCTTGCGCCGCTGTGTTTGTGTGTGTGCGCCTTAGGATGCTCCGATGCCGTCAATCTTAATAGTAACCTCAAAGTCCGATGTATTCTCTCTCGTGAGATCTCGTTAAAATAAAGTAAATTAATCTTTAATCGGAGTCAATAAACGTTGAAGATTCGCGACGTGTACGGTAAAGAAAGAAATGCGGTTCGGGAGGACGAATTAACGAAAGTTATCGTCGTTAAAGTCGCGAAACATCGACCAAACTCTCGACGCTCTTCATTGTAACAATGAAGTGTACAAAAGAAAAGGAAAATACGATGAAACTTTAGTTATGCTTCCGTCTACCGGTTATTTCAAAGCTATTATTTGCCCTTTCTACGAGAACGGCTGTTGCGACAGGCCCTACTGTCATTTCAAACACTTACGTCGAGGTAATCAACGACAAATATCGCCCAAGCACAAGGAACAACGTTTCCTTCCAATTTCACTGTCAAACCGCGTCGATGGAGCACAACTCTTGGACTGATCGATCTAAAAAAATACGTTGCGCTTACGCAGTTATTTATTCGTGTGTAAATCGTTTTTATTTTAAAAAATTATTGTTTCAACGTTTTTACATCGCTTCGTATTATCACGTTATTATTTCCTTCGCTATCCAAGCGAGCAATGCCACTTCGTAGCGATGGAACTTTCAATGCACTTTCCATTCATTTAATGCACAGTGGAGGATCGATCGATAGAGCAATGTTCTTGATACCACTGCAGAGAATGATTTCAATGCTTAATGGGTTACACCTAGCTCGTAACCAGAAAAAAGTCAAATTTTTGGGATTTTTTTCTGGGAATGCAAGTACGGGTTTCAATATTAATTTTTTTTTAGATTGAAGAGTATTGTTGCGAGTATTAATTACCATTTTTGTATTTGAAAATATTTATCAATGTGGTAAATACAATGGTTTGTGCAAACTACTATTTGATAAACTTCCTCCGGACTGACGACTGCAGCTAAGAAACTTATCAACCGAAATTAAAAAATCAAACTCATTTAGTTTTTGCATAAAATTATCTAGTGCTCGAAGGGAGAATTTGATAAAATATCGATTATCTGACAAAGTGGCCGTTGTCCAAAGTAAAAGTATCAATTTTCAGTGAAAGAAGGCTCTATTGTCTTTAAAAAAAATTATGCATCGACAAAGGAAATTTCTTTGTTCAAGCACTGCTTTTTATATTGTGGTCATCGATTTTGAAAATTACATTCTGAGAAAAACGGGTTCAAAGTTCAACATTTACAGAGAATGTTTTTAAAATGTTATATTTTGAGAATCCATCGAAAACCAAAAACCGATATTTTCAAAAATTTCACCTAGGTGTAACCCCTTAAGTAATTGGCAAGTTATTCTTTTTACTCAAATTATTACAGAGGCGTTTAGAACTTGTCGCCGCAAATTTGTAATTCTTTATAGTTCTAAACATTTGTTTGGTACACGTGCTCTACACTTCCCAATAATATGAAAGACTTCGGTCTACACACTTATGCATAATACAAAAACTGAAAATCCAAATTCAATCCAATATACATTGATCTCAAAAATTAATTTCAGATGTCTCATACCGTTCCAAAGTCACACAATCTGTCAAAGGTAGTACATGATTCAAAACTGTGAATCACATTTCTGACTAATTTCCAAAACATCAACAATTGTTCGACAAAGGGGCTGTCTCGCATGGGAAAGGTTCATTCGTGACTCATATTTCCTGAAGAGAGCCATGATGAAGTTGAATTATCAAAGTACAAGTGCTCGGCTCGCGAATATATTTTCTCTCTATACTAATCAGGGTGACGAGAATATATTTTGGGGAAAAAAAATAAAAGATTATCGGCAAAATATATTTTCATATTCTTTGGATAAAAGAACGCTCTTGCAGACTTTTCTGATCCTGTCCCTTTCACGTTTACCCCACATTTGTTGATTTTCTGTTTCTCGTTTCTTAGAGATCTAGCATGAAATTGAAGTTTGCATCCCTCTCATGCAATGAAAATTGATATTTCTGCATTCCCTCAATTTCTTCTGGTAGACTTTGTCTACAAAAATCTCTCAACTGTTTTTCGAGGTACTTATTCAGCAGTTTGCAATATAAATCGCGAAATAAAGATACCGATTAATAATAAAAGTCAGGAAATAAAAATATAAGGACTTTTATTGCACTCGAACGATACAAACTTCAATACTGTGATCTCCCGGATAGTCACTCGTTTCCAATTGTGCCTCTGCAGGCACAGGGCGACTGTGGAAACTTCACGAAAGTGACCGCCTTTGATTTTCTTGTAACTCATATACGTGTTAAAGCATTGGAAGCTATTTCATTTTTCTTATTAGCGGAAAAAATGGTTTTCGACCTATCTGGAAGAAACAAAAACCAAAATTCTTCTAACCTGAAGCGATGAAAAAATCCACTATAATAGTATTTTTAAAAAAACAATTAAGGGGTGACACGCCTTTCCTTAAGGGGTGGTTTGCTTTCTCAAAACTGTTTTTCCGCCGATGAAAAAAATATGTGCCTAGTAGTTTGCAAATAGTGTTGAAATTTGCATCGTTTTACAACGAAAATCTTTCTTCGTTTCTTCATTTTTTATTGTTATTACTATCTAAACTCTTCCTTTGCAGTTTGAGGTTATGGACGTCTAATAAGGAATGTCAAAAAGATTTTAGTGTTATTCATAGCCGAAATGTGCCAAAGAAAATTTGGGCAGCACGAAAAAGAAAAATAATTGCATTGCATTCCATCGATGCAAACTTCAATATCATAGTTTTCATTGCTCTATCACATATATGGGGTTCAACAAAATCGAAGAGAAACACTAAAGTAATGTTCCTTCTGAGTTTCTGTACCGTCGCTGCTGCTAAACCCAGTTAAATTGTCTCCGGTTGCATTCCTGAGTGCTAGCTCATCCGAGTATCAGGTCAATGCTACTCCAGGTTGATGCTCCTCGACGTAGGAGATTGCCAAAGCCGTGCAGTCGACGCGTATCCACTACTCCTACATTAATTAAGTCAAAGCTGAGTTTATTTTATTCGTGGAATATATTTTTTGGATGAAATTTTCTGTATTCTGTGAGTGGTTCGCTTCCATGGCTGATCTTCCTAAGTGTTTGTTTTCTAATGTGGGAAATGGCGTGTGGGGAAATTGGTGTTGCAGTTTATCAAGGTGTACTGTCGCTGGGCGGATAATTATACTGTTGTTTCTTGCCTTGCAATTAAAAAATCATCTTACTTTATTCAGTTGCAACGACGATAAGGAAAAGTCTTGCTCACGTTATTGACCGTCACGCATGCATTCACCAGATTTCCAGACGAATATACTAAGCCATAATTTTATAGAAATTTGCTAAAACGTAGAATATAATCTAACAATTGATTACATTTCAACTTTTCGTAAGCCATAGCGATTTGCGGTCACCGATTCTGTTCTGAAGCATAAAAAATACTTAATTCACAAAGTCTTCCTATGCCTAACGTAAATCTGTTCAGCAAAATAAACAAGACTTTTTCCTCATCGTCGTAACAAATTCGCTCCAATTGTCCATTGTCACCAAGTGTCCGCATCTCATTATCGCTGAACTGCATAAACCTTAAGGGGCTACATCTACCCAGAAGCCTGAAAAAATGGCCAAATTCCGATTTTTTTTTCTGAAAAACGGTTGGTGAAACGGAAACGCGGAAATATATTAAAAGGCTTGAAAAAATCACCGAAAAATACACAAAAACACGGCTGACGATAGATGATGTGATATGATCATGATGATAGATGAATATTTCAATGAAATTTTCAGGGGCTATTGCTAAAAGGTACTATCGAATAAAGATATTATTTGGCAAATGCAATTTCTTGACCCACTTAGATAGATGTAGCCCGTTAAAAAGTCCCCAACTATTAACCAGTGTCTGAGCTTGACGCGAGAATTCGACTAAATGTGAATAACTTGATGTGACAGATGATTCAACGCACTTATCCGCCTCGTCGGCGTGTCAGGCTCAAGCGGCCGAGGCGAGCCAAAAGACGGAAGTCGCCGGCGCGACCTCCGGGCCGGGTACCAAGGCGGAGATTCATCAATTGGTCAACGAAGCTGTAAAAAAGTTGCTCGAGAGTCAAGAAGCCGACGACACGAAAGCAATGACGGACAAAATTGTTGCTCAAGTGGTCGAGCAATTGAAGCCTTCTATATCGGCCAATCAGGTGGCTATGTCTTCGGTCGTTTCAGCGGAGAAGCACGCACCTTCCGGCACAATTGGGAAGCACAGCGGTGTACCGAGCTGCGTAACGAAGCCATCCGCCTGCGTGTACAATCCGACACCGATATCCGAATTGAAGAAGCGTCACATACCCGTGCCCGTTTACATGCCAACGAGGGAGAGTCGAGTTGCAGCGAAGCGGAAGTCGTCGTCAGAAACGGCAACGAAACCATGGCTCGAAATGCTCCGCGAGTCGACGAATTCCGAGATTACTTACAAGCCCACGGCCATAGTGAATCCCTCGCAGGAACCGGAAACATCCTCGAAGACGTACGTGCCGACCTTGAGATCCGACAATTCCTCGTCGAATTCTTACGACGACGGTAACTCGAACGATTACGCGGGAAAAGTCAAGGAGGCGTACTATCCAAAGTCGAAGAAGAGACGAGAGGAATACGTGCCGAAGAAAGTGAAAACACCGTTGAAGTCGGTGCATCAACTCGACGACACGATACTCGACGATTTCGAGCCGGAGTTCAACATGATCGATGATATATTAACCTCGACACCGGCCGTCCTCGTCAACGAGGAACAAACGGCTGTGCTCAACGAAAATTCCCGAGATTCATACGAGATCGAGGCGAAATTCTCGGAGGACGAGGAGGAGAACGCGGAGGAGCCGGATGCGATGGAAGTGACGCCAACCAAAGAAGTACAAAGCGACGTCGCGAGCGTCCAAACGCACGCTCTCGATGGTGAAGAACGGGACGAAACGAACGAAGTCACGAAGCCAGAGGTTGACGATAGCAATAAGAGCAAGTCCCGGAAGAGTGGGACGTCTCACAAGTCACACGGCAGCGATGACAAGTCGGCCAACAGCGCTGGTTCAAACAGGAGTAGGGATAAGTCACGACGTGACTCGGCCGTCGACTCGTCGAGCGGCGAAACAACGGTCAGGGACAAGGACAGGAAGAAGGAACGAAGGGATTCGAACAAGAGCGACGGTAAAAAGGACGAGACTGAAAGCCGCAAGAAGGAACATAAGAGCAGCCGAAAACATCACGAGAAAAGCAGCAGCAAAGAAGGCAACGAGAAGAACGACAAAGACAAGAACAGGCACAATAGTTCGAGGGACAAAAGTCGTTCCTCGTCTTCCAACAAGGATAGGGATAGGAGTAAGGATAGTCGTAACAACGATGTCAAGAGGATAAGCTCCCACGGTAGCAAGGACACCTCGGCATCGCGAAAAGACAAAGCGCCCAGCTCGAAGAACGAGGATGGTAAGAGCCGAGACAAATCGAAACACGATGCTGGAAAACACTCCTCGAGTTCCTCGAAAACGAGAAATTCGAGGAAAAGCGACGGTCGTAAGAGCAGCACCGAGAAAAGCCGTACCTCAGGATCCCACAAGTCGAGTAAATCGAGCTACAAAAAGTCACAGAGCCGCAAAGATTCGGGCAGCGAAACGAGCTTCGTCGAGCACGACGATCGCTCCAATAGCCCCTTCGAGAGTCATTCTATGGGCGACGACTTGATGGAAACGTCGGACTCGGATCACAACGTTGAGGAAGAGTGTCTAAAAATCTTTCAGGTAAACAAGGCTGTGCCTCTGCGTTCGAGGTTTGTTTTTCTTGTCGGAAAGGAGGGATCCATATGTCGTATTTTTCCGAAACCATACACGAGATATTGAACTAGTAGAAGCCGAGTCGGGATGTACAAGAAACCTGGAATTGCAATAATTAAATACCAGTATTCTATTTTCTAATCATTAGGGGTGGTAGTCCGAATCCAGATTTTCGATTGAATTCTGCTTCGGCCGCCATTTTGAATTTAAGGGGAATTGTCAAATAACTCGCTCATTTTCAATATTCGACTATAAATGGTCGTAGCTAAACTTGTAGAAACTTTAATTGCTTACAACTGTAGTCATAGCAATTTTTCGTCTACGGTCGATGAAAGTTTTACGGTCGATGAAAGACGCCAATGGTAGTTTTGCCGAGCTTCCGGCGGTAACGTAATCAAAGCTTAGCGAACGCCTATGTTGGCGCCGGTTTCTAGTGATCTTTAGCCCTTGTGTATATTAGGAGAGTATGACCTTGGCAATGCCTGGCGAGTTTTCTAAGGAACTGAAAATAGTAAAGTATTCTCGGCCGATGAAGAAACATTAGAAAAACGAACTGCGAGATATTCAATGGCGTTGAATTCTGCTATGTTGGAACGCAACGAAAGTTCTTATTTTTTTCTCCTTTCATTATTTTTAGTATAATGAATATTTTTCATCCATAAAGGCGGATTTTCGTGACCTGAATTAACGAATAAAAGTGCGAGCAATAGAAGAAAAATTAACTTTCGTTGCCTTCCAACGATGCAAATTTCATCATGATATTGACACGATCCACAAACGGAGTTTATCAATGTCATACGTTGAACAATTCTAAAAAAATAGGAGTACGAGCCCTCGGAGCATTCGAAGGGAGTAACGGCAAAGGAAGCTCCGAAACAGCAGCCCGAGGAGAAAGAAGACGTTGGACGAAAGCGCGTCGCCCATCCTTCGGCAGCGGATTCGATCGTACGGGCACACGGACCGAGCCAGCCGCGCAAGAAGATTCAAAGTTCCCAACAACGGATGTACGATCGTTGGCGTTCCATGAAAGACGCCGTCGAGGCAAAAACGGCCGAGAGAAAAGCAGCGATTGCCGCGAAGGAGAGCGCCAATCCTGCCGAGAACGAAAAATCTTCGCAGGGCCAACAGAATTCCGGCGCTCAGGAGACAGTTCACTCTGGGAATACGATGTCCCAAGCATCCGCCTGCAATACTCAGCTCAACGGTAACGGTACGATTGATTCTCACCTGATTCATTTTGTTAACGCCAAGTCCCAATTAATCAGTGGGATGAATAAAGGATTCGGACCTCGCAATGGAATCGCAAATTGAAGTGAATGGCACAATAATTGTCAGCGAATGAGCCGCTGTATTGAGGAAGAAAGAAAAATGCGGATGTCTGCAATTGGCACGAGTTAGATTCGAGGGTGACGATCTTTGGCCAATCCAAACATACACATCCGCGCCCAAGTAAACTTAAACAAGTACAACCAAGCCCAGAGAATCGCAAAGAAACCCAAACAAACCTTGCAGATCCCAAACAAACAAAACCGAATCCAAGTAAACCCAGACAAATCCAATCAAATCCCAAAAAACCAGATCAAAACAAAACAAATCCAAACAAACGCACACACACGACACGATACGAGCGACGAACGTGCATTATGATGTCGATAAAGTAGGAATAGCGGTATCACGCCATGATATATATCGACATACGCGCGAATTTAAAAAATTCAACATTTCGAAAACTATGGCGATGCGCCAAAAATCTATTCAGACAGTGACTTATTTTAGATAACGCTATTCGGAAGTACAGCCAAAATGAGTAAATTTTATTGAACATTTACAACTTGTTCATCATTACATACACAAGAAAGACTACACTAAAAAAGGTGACATTTAAAAAAACATTTTAACGGCCGCTCTGTGGCTGTCCGTTCGGAGTCACCTTCACAAACTCTTTCTTTTCGAGTTGACGCTGGAGAAAAATAGTATTTCTTAATATACGTATGAAACACCAGAGAGTGCCGGGGATTTGCCAAAAAATGAGGCACGCTTGCATTATTCCAAGAAAACAAATGATAAAACCGTCTATAGCCGAAAGACTTTTCAACATTTCGCAAAAATCTTTGCTACTTCCCGCGTTTTAAGTTAAAAATATGGAAATAATGCCAAACGCAAGCTCATACAACTCGCAATAGTCCAAACATTAACGAATAACAACGACGTGTCTTTATTCAACAGGTAAAATCAGAATCGCTCACGTTCCGTACGCAATGGCCCTAGCGATGAAGAAGAAAAATGTGACCGAGTCGAAGGCGGCGATGGAAGCGAGAGCTCTCGCAGCCTTGCAGGCGAGAACAGCCGCCCAAACGGCAAAGGGATCGCGGGTAGCTCACATACCCCAAGTGGTAATAAATCCTCACTTCGCGCGGGAAATTCATCAATAGCTCGTGGCTTGCCTCTTGACAAATGAATCTTACTGAACCGACCAACATGCGATAGAAGCTATGACTGTACGGTCGCTTCGTGCGAATTTTCCTCTTATTTCCTCCCGCGCTGATTACGTTTTTGTTGCACTTCGATATTATTATCGCTTAAATATTATTATCGTACGACCGGCACGTTCAGCAGCATACTCGCTGCGGCTCGTCAAATGTCCGTTGTATCGTAGAAATCTCGGAGTGCTTTGGAACTCGGTTGACAAAAAGTTTCAAAATTCGCTTGACGCTCACGAAACAGTTGCGTCAGGTTCATTGTTGTCTTGATTTTGACGGCAAGCTTTTCACACCGACAAATGTAATCTTGCGTTTAACACGATTGCCCGAATCGCACAGATACCGCAACTCGTAGCACCGGAGCCGCTCCAGGTATCGACACAGAAATTCCCGATAAACGTGCGACAGTATTACGTGAATATGATGCACGTTATTTGCGTACAAATATACACGAACGGCGAGGACGCGGGGCAACGGGCGCTCAGAGAGGAATTAGCGTGCCACGATCGTTGCAAGGCACTCGCCGTTTACAAGAATTCGTGCATGCTCGCGACTCACAGACTACGGAAAGAGGCGGAGCAGGGAACGAACGGCGAGGAAGCGTTGCCCTCGGCGAGCGGTGTCGTCTCGCACAACGCTGTCCTCGCTGGTAAATCCAAAGGCTCGTGGAGCGTCGAGAAGACGAAGAAATCGGTGATGGATTATCGCGGGCCTATGCTCTACGAGAGACTCCGGAAGTGGATCACCACCGAGCAACAATTGAGGGACAACGGATTCCCGAGACCTCATCCCGATGGACCCAAGGTCAGTGTCTTATCGCCCTCTTTTTTCTTCAATCGGATATGATTTTTCGTTTGTCGGCGAGTACATTTAATGGAAAAAGGGCTTTTGTTTTGCGCCATAATCTTCAAAGGGACGAGCCAAAATTTACGTTCCAAACACGAGGAATAAAACGATACTTTCGAAAGTGCCTAACGAGAGATACTGCTCTCGATGCAGCAAACCTTTCATGGTCGACAAACACGGATGTCCGGTTCAGCAACAAAATTGTATCTTTCATTGGGGAAGAAAATTCACGACGAGGGGCGAATCGAAGTACGCGTGCTGTCAACAATACGGCTTTGCATCGGGTTGCGCCGACGCGAAGAATCATGTCTGGGACCACGTGGATTATGAAAATCTGCGTGGTTACGTGAAAACTTTGCCAAAAGGTACGATACTTACGCGAATACGAATGTAGCCGACTTTAACAAAATTTAAGCTTTGAGCTTCGACAATAATTTCTCGAACGTTGTCTCTGCGATGTTTTATACTCTTTGAAAATGTATATTTTTCTCGTAGATGTTGCAGCGGAGGAACAAGGCGTCTATGCGCTCGACTGCGAAATGTCGTACACGACTCAGGGACTCGAATTGACGAGAGTAACAGTCATAAATGATAACTGCAATACGATTTACGAGACGCTCGTTATGCCGGAAAATCCAATACTCGACTACAATACAAGGTGAATAAAGTTATTCTGATGTTACCGGGGCTATATTTATCTAGAGGCCCGAAAAGCATGGTCAAATTCTGATTTTTTTGGGATATGGTTGGTGAAACGAAACGCGTTTTTTTAGCACTAAAGTACGTATATTGAGAGCCTTTAAAAATAATTACAAGAGAATGTAGAAAAACGACAAAAACATGGTCGACGATGACATTTTTTTCGCCACGATGGCGCTGGACATTGCAGCTTAAACGGTCCATCCGAAATTCAAAAAACCAAACGGGTTATTGATGTTAACGATAAATACGAGTCGTTGGCGATCGTCGATTGTTAAGTCACTTTTTTAACAACGTGGCGACGAATTGACACTCGAGCATACAGAAACTATGAAAATAGTCATTCTTACGTAACTATTAAAAATTGAAGATCGATTTGAAAAAAAAAGTGAAATCGTCGACGACCTTTAAGTGTTTCTCATCGGATCTCCTGTAAATTTGGAAGTAATCCATCAAGTGGTTCTCGAGATATGTCCACCGACTTTGAAAACAGTGTTTAGAGAAAAACGCGTTTGAAGTTTGAAGTATGGCGCTGCTGTCGTTCGCCCGACCGACCGTTAGAAGCTGTAGCTCGTTCAATTTTAGGCATAATATAATGACATTTTCAGAGATTATGGCTACGAATAAAACTATATTTGAAAAATGCAATTATTTGGTCTACCTAGGTAGATATAGCCCGTTAAAGAATTACCGTAATCTCGTCACGTGCATCCGTATCTGTGTACTTTTATAAGCTTTCGGTTAACAAATTTCAAATTATCGATGAAAACATCGTCTCGTACGTACGTTCAAGTAAACTTGTTTTCAAATTGACAAGATCTACTTGCCATATTTTCGACACGATTCGGAACGTTTGACGTGTCAAATATATAGATAATTGTCGGTGTTTGTAGAATCCGTACGCAGACTCTAGAAAACTAACTATGAAAACAGACTCTAGAAAACTTCGATGAAATATTAAAACTATACGCGTGCCTAACGAGCTACGAAGTCCTGTGGCAAGTCCCCAGCTGACACGTCCATTAACGCTTTTTTGTTTGTTTGTGCGCGTGAGCACAGGTTTTCCGGTATAACGGAGGAGAATATGAAAGGCGTCAAAACGACTCTACTCGACGTTCAAGCCACGTTGCTGACGATGTTCTCGGAGCAAACGATACTGGTTGGCCACAGTCTCGAGAGCGATTTCAAAGCACTGAAACTTATTCACGACACGGTTGTCGACACGAGTATAATGTTTCCACACAAAAATGGCCCGCCCCACAAGCGAGCGCTGAAAAATTTGTGCTCCGAATATCTTCGCAAGATCATACAAAACGAAGGTGAGTCTTTTCGCGACGTGCTTACTCATTATTGGTCCCTCAGAGCTTTAAAACCAGCATCAAGGTGCTTTTGAAGTTTACATCGTTGGAATGCAACGAAATTCCTTTTTCATATCTTTATTTCCTCTTCATTATTTCAGAAAACCTTTTTTTTGTTGAAAATTCAAAGAATAAATCTCTGAACGAGAAAATTAAAAAGGTGCGGGAAATTTTCCATACAAATCTGCCAAAAGAAATTTAAGTAAATAAAAAATACCTTTCGTTGCACTTCAACGTAGCAAATTTCAACATCGTTGAGCGAGCACGTTCGTATTGTTGCAAAAATGTATAATTTTCTGCAAAACGTTCATTTCCAACATGATTATCAAGTTTTCGTTTTCTCGCGCGTCCTGCAGTCGGAGGTCACGACAGTGCCGAGGACGCAATTGCTTGCATGGATCTCATACACTGGAAAGTCAAGGAGGAAGCGAAACTTCAGTGAACGATCGGCGAGAAACAATATTGCGAGAAAGTTAAACAGAAAAAACGAAACGTACGAGCGATTAAACCTTAACGATCGTGAGCGAACTTCCACTTCATCATCATGTTTCTTTCTTATCTCCGATGCCTTAGCCGATGATGTCAACCAGAGTTGGGGTACTTTTTTATTCCCCACGCATCCGTTCCATCGGACGATAAATTGAAGTAACGAATAATCGATGTGTCGAACGCGGTTGTTCTTACGGATAAAACGAATAATCTTTTCCGTACGGGGCAATCATACTTGCCGTTGGGTTACGTGGCACAGCGCCTGCACGCGGACATTGTTCAAAGCTCACAAACAATGCGACGAAAATTCTTCAACTCTGATCCGTTCCCTTTCCCTTCGATCTTTCATTGAAGTATCAGCGCGACAAGTATTTTCGTTGTATCGTCTACTGCCGTATGTATCATAAGTTTTCTTGTATAAATGTGTAAAATACACAAATTATATTATACACGCATATGTTACTTGTCTATGGCTGCGTGTATAAAAATATATATACACATCGTCACGCAACGCTTGCGCAAAACGTTCGTGTTCTGTCTCATCGTCGAATAATTGAGCGACGCTTTTTCATAATGTTTTGTTTTTTATTGTCTGTTTTTCGTTTTTTTTCTGTACTTTTTCATTGGTATTTATTGATAAGTAACCGAAATGCGAATTGAACAAAGGCGAACGATTTTGATGACAGTGGAAAAGGCAGAGCAGACTAGAGCCGCGTGGCATTGGGCGATCGCAAAAGGAAGAGCACGATTAATCGTTATTTCTTTTCTCGACACACTTCGATTAGTATTTTTGTACTTCGTTACCTATTTATATTTTGAATCATTAAACGAAAACACAACCTAACTTGATAGCTTCGTTGATGATTCATTATGCGGGAGAATGTATAATAAATACGCCCCATTAAGGGGTTGGACTACTGTGAGGAACCGAGTCAGGGTTATTTGAAAAATCAAGTTTGAAGGAATAAGTACGATGATTGAAAAATCGCTTCGAAATTTATTTGTCTGTAAATTAACAAAGTATGATATTAAATTTCATTTTAAAATATCAATAATTAAGGTAGTTATGAACAATCTCGTGAAGGACCTTCGAACTTGAGGGAATTAACGGAGTACTCGATTTCGGCCATCCGGTTGATCTAAAAAAAACGAGTTTTTTTCTTCAAATAGATAGGAATTGGCCAAACTTTGATCAATCGTGTTTCAATCGTTAAAAAACTGTTTTTTTTGTCGATGGTTCGAGGAAAAATGATATTGTTAATAACTAATGATAAAAAAAAATTAAGCAAAACATCGGTCAAGACTAAACTAGTATTACTCTAAATAAATGTACCAAATTTTCACCCCGTTAATTAGATGTCGAGAAATCGTGTACACCGTTTTGAAAACACACAGTTTCGAGAAAAACGCGTTTGAAGTTTTGCTAGCAGTTCCATCGTTGTAATCATAAGTTTACCTGCGATCTGCGACTGCTGCACCATATGTTGGACCTTCCTCATCAATTTGAGTTACCTCAAGGGACGAACGAATGTACGTTATTTCCACAGTATCCTAAGCCCCTAATTTCGGAGGGCATATAGTCGAGAGACTCGAAGGGTATTCAACGAACAAGATGAGGCAACATTTTTTTTTGTACAGTGTTTTTTCCTTCATTGTGGCTTTTTTCTGCCATTGTACACGTGACTATAAAAATGTTCAGTCGAGTCTTCCGATCTCTCTCGAGAAAGGCCTTCTTATGATTCGCGTGTGCTTATTCCACCCACGTGTTGCATGTACAATTGTCAACAAACGCAGTTCTCTCTCTCTCTTTCTCTCTCTCTCTCTCTCTCTCTTTCTCTCTCTCTCTCTCTCTGTCTCTCTTTCTATCGTTAACAAAAAATATAGATTTTCTACTTTGATTCTTATAATGCGAGTTTTTCTTTTCTTTCCCCTGTCAGGTTCCCGTCACTGCAAACGCGGTCGGGCGTTGCAACCGCGCGGTATGACACGTGCGGCGACTGTGTGCGATCAGCTGTATAGCGAAATCGAAGGATATTCGATCGATGATTCATCGCGGTACAACGCGCGATTTTCTTTGCGACACTGGACGACGAGTACTTTCAGCTAACTACGATTGAAAAAAAATGGAGTACATTTATGCGAGAAAAATATTTTTGTCGCTGTATGGGGTGACTAAAAAATATCCTCTCTCGCACTCCCTCCTCCGCCCCCTCTCTCTCTCTCTCTCCCTCGCCCTCTCTCGTACATGGAGTTATCCATTCCGCTGTCGAGCTAAGAAAAAATAACTCTCCTCGCTACTTGACAAATTACGTACTATTAAATTATACAATTTTGATTTTTTCTTACGAAATATACGGTAACGCAATATCGGCGAAACGAGCGGCTATCGTTATTTTGAAAATGCCTCGTCCGCTAGCACGAAAATTTGTGATTTTTTTTTAATTCGATAAAAATTAAGATGACGAAATCTGCATCGTTTGAATGCAACGAAATAGATTTTTGGCATGCCGAATTTCCTTCTGCAGATTCGAGCCACGAATATTACGCAAACATTTTAGAGGATTTTCATTCAGCGATGTCAACAAATCCGCAAAATATGATTTTGGATAAAAATGAAGATAAGAAATTAAAAAAATAGAATCGTTGCATTTCGCCGATACAATCTTCAACCCTATAAATTAGGCATGATGACCAATTTGCATATCCATGAGGCGAATAGTAAGTCTTTTTTTAAACAGATAAACGATACAAAATTTTAGATATCCGTTGAGGACTCCGTTGTAAATAAACAGTTAGCGTAGGCCACTATAATAAAATGATGCACGGCGAAGAAAAGATTTGCAAAGAAAATAAGCAAAAGTTTGCAATAACGAGAAATAACTATGCCCGAAGGTAGACGATTGTGAATTTGTTGAAATGCTTCGTTTTCGTCTCTGTAAATATGCGTAATTCTTTATTCGTGAAATAATCGCGGATTAATCGTAGAAGAAACGTTTCTTCCTAGTTGATAAAAATGCCAGAAGAAGCCGCGTTATTCGCGCTATACAATAAAAAGCTCAGGCTTCTCGAACGAACTATCGAAATGTACATCGTGACTTCATAATACAGATCATACGAGTGCGATGAAAACAATATTGTACATCACGGAGTTTCCCCATCTTTTTATTTCACGTTTCTCTCCCCCCCCTCTCTCTTCTTCTCCCTCTTATGTCTTTTAATACTGGACACCGTTACGATTAGTCGAGAGGCTAAATATTAGTCTTCGAGTGTTCATTTAATCGGTGTAATTATATAATAATATATGTACATTTCGATATAACAACCTTTTTCTTTACAAAATATATAGTTTCTATACATTGGCAGCCGAATTACACACTCTACGATCTCCTGCGACCCAGAGATCTTTTCGTCGGATAGAAAAATAAAAGGTGTTATTCCCTCCAAGATTTTTCTCTCACATTGCACTTGTGACGAAGGAAAATATACTTTTTCGTTTTTTTTTAAATCTCCAATGCATTTCTTCAACTGCTCGTGTCTCGTGCTCTCCCCCCCCTGCCCAAGAATTCGAATCGAATTATGAAAAGGAGTGGATATGAGCGTGAGCTTAAAGCGTTAGCGCCAATATTGTCGTTTCATCGTATGCTTTATCATGTTATTATTGGCGAGATTCGAACGCTGGTTTTGTTCTTGTGGTTATCGGAAAGTAAAATCGACGGCACGTCCACGTGTGTACCGGGAATGATGGAATCATGGATGACGCTATGAGCGACTTAGGATATCATGCAAATAAAATTATTCCTTTTTGCCTCTACTAGTGAAGGGTGTTTCGTTTCATCCTAGAGCGTCTAAAAAATATTCGTTTTTTTTCACTTTGGACAAGGGCCGTTTCCCTGTTTCCTCTCTAAGAGAGGCCTATCTACGGTGTAGTCCGTCGCGTTTTACCAAGGCAACTATTCGAAGACACGTATTCCCTCTGGTGGGATTTTCCTCGTTCTTCATTAAAATTCATTCCGTCGTTGATACCTACCTATGATTTTCACTAATCCTCTCTCGTTCTTCTGTCCGGGCACGTCGCGTTCGGAAGATCTTTGGTTTTTATCAGCCACACCGGTTGGGCGTATTCTTCCGTCGAGAAATCTCCAGTTGGACAATCTCTGACTGTACTTGGATCAGTCGAAGGCCGTCGACGAATTATCGTATTCATTGATTTCTTGTTCCTCAGCGTCTCGACCGGAAGATCCGTATCTACGGCTTGATCGGATCGTCGTAGTCCTGATCGCCGACGAGATAGAGAAATTGAAAGGCTATCGCGAGCAGACTTATGCCCAGAAGATCACCCATCGCGGTCAAGTATGGAATGGCCGAGTTGTCGGGATCGATTTTACGCTTCCACATCCAGTGTATCATGATGTAGGCTATGTACAGCAACGCGGCGACTTGGAGCATCGCCGCACAGAGGTAGACGAAAACGAAGAGTGCGGTTAACGCTGTGTCACCGTCCTTCATGTATTTTATCATATAGATAAATATAATGTGGCCCGGTATCACCATCGCCATCAACACCCGAGTCGTTCTCGCGTGTAGACCTGCATCGACAAATCGTATTATGAATTTTCAACTGATGGATGAGCGCACGAGCAATTGGATAATCAAGGAGAAGAACTACGTGACAGAGCTTTTCGACGTGCCAAGAGGCTCGTGGAAGGATTCTGAGGAAGGATGCCATTTGTACGTTTAGGAAGGAAAGGATGAGTTACGTCCGGGTAACGTAAACAATTATTGTCTTGTTTTTGACCTCTGCTACGGCTATTTAGTCGGGGTTCCGAACACGGGAGTTCGGCAAGCATGAACGTTAATTGGAAATTTTCTTGTAGGCGAGGTAGACAAATTCGTGATAGGCTGCGCTATTTGTCCTAGGGAAGGAAGGTCCAGAGCACGAGGTTGTCCGCGCATGCTGTGTTGGGTATGGAAGGAATAGTCCAGAGGACGAGGTGGTCTGCGCTGCTCTGTTCGATGTGGAAGGAAGAGTCCAGAGCACGAGGTGGTCCGCGCTGCTCTGTTAGGTATGGAAGGAATGTGGAAAGTACGAGGTGGGCCGTGCTATTCCGATAGGAATTTGAGGGTGAAAGAAAATATGTTACTTCTTGTAGATTTGAAAAAGGGATTTGAAAAAAGCTATCAGTTGAACGATTCAAAGTCTTCCGTACTGACACAATGTTGAAAAGGCCGGGCTTTTATAGCCGAAAAAATTGGGGGTTGGACGAGGGCGAGTGTTTCGTTATTGGTGGAAGTTTTCGTCTTCCACCCTTCACATTTCTTGCAATCTTACGGGATGGGGAGAAACTCCTAATCCTAGGAGTCCTATATGGCCCTCTTCTCCAAGCTTTTATCTTTCTAATCCTTCGGTGCTGGTACCAGGCCCTAGACTTAGAACTAGACCTGGACCTAGAAATGTAGGAATGTGGAGATTAGGAAAGAATGACAGTGAAACGTTTGTATTTGGAAAGGACGCAAGGATCAGCACCAATGATGACGAAAGAACGAGGACGAACCTTTTCCGAAGAAACTGGCGATCGGAGTGATGAAGATGACCGGATGCGTGTGTCCCGGTGGTATCAGAAGAGTTCCAAGGTCAGCCTGTTTGTGTAGAGCCGTTGAGATTCTGCTGGCTTGGACGGCAACGAGATTGCCCCCGACGCCGTTTATCACCGGTTGAAAAACGGTAAGATTCTCGAAACGCGAGACCATAAATTCGAGAATAAGACCACCACAGCTGCTTATCAGCATAGCTACCATAACGGGCGTCCAACCCGAATAGAGCACGTCATTCGTGTACTTGTTCTTCTTCGCTATCCAGACCCAGAGCGGCGTTACGAGAATGTAACAGGCTATGATGAGCGGCGCTAGCCAGTCCTGTTTGTCAATGGACTCGTAGAGTATCGTCGAGATCCAGGATAGCAGTGCCAGTGACGTTATGTCACCGAGACTCGCCGCAATTGGGGTTGCCACGTTGTCCGGATTGATGTTGCAGTGACGCGAGAATACAATAACACCCGCGGTTATCAGGCCCAACACGAAGGAAGCCAGCGAGGCCGTCACGAGACTACTGGCGCACAGAAGATACGTGTGGTCGAGAGAAACGGTGCCGTTTCTGAAACCTCCCATTACTATCGCTACGACGGATCCGAGAAAACCCACCACTATCGCTTGACACTGGAAGAAAAAGGCAAAAGCGTTAGAGGCTGCATGCGATAATCTTTATCACTGATTTGTTGCCTTTCATCGATTGGCGAAATATCCTAATTTGGGTCGCGTTGGATGGGGCTGTTGTGAGTGATGTGAAGGAGCTACCGAACGAATCAAAAGTTGGAACAACTCTATGCAGCCACCACACAGCCTTGGGTGGTTTTGCAAATCTTTTTCGCACTCAGGAAGTCGAAAACTATACCCTCGTGATTGTTCCTTCCGATTAAAACTATCTTCAGGAACTTTCAGGAAGGCTTGCGAATGTAGCAAAACGACGATCGGGTTCCGTAGCTTGTACGCGCATAATCGCAATATTGAAACTTAAGGGGTTAGGCTTTGTCACAGTAAATGACGAACACTCATTTAGACAACTTTAGGCAACTCAAACTGAAGAGGGAGGCTCAATATATGATGCTGGAGTCGCGGGTTAGAAAGTAAACTTACGATCACGACGATAAAACTGCTAGTGAAACTTTAAACGCGTTTTTCTCGAAACTAGGTCTCTCAAAACGGTGTACATCATTTCTCGAGAACTAATTCACGGATTCATCTGAAATTTGGTACACTTGTTCAGTGTAATAGTAGTTTAGTATTGACCAACGTTTTTCTTAAGATTGCTTGACATCTAATGAACAGATTGACTTGAAATTCAGAACCTTTATTCAGTGTAATAGTAGTACAGTCTTGACCGACGTTTTTCATCGGAACATTTTTTTCACTAGTTATGGAGAATATCGATTTTCCGTAAAAATCGAAAAAAATTGAAAATGTATTTTTTAATTATTAAAACTCGATAACGAAAAAAAAGTTCAACCAAGTCTCAGCTGTTATTTTAAGAAAAATCTATTTTTCTTCAGATCAACTGGGTGGCCAAAATCAAGAAAACCGTCGAGCCCCTCACGTGCAAAAGTCCTTTACGAGATTGTTTATAACTTCTTTAATTATTAACATTTTTAAATGGAATTTGGTACACAATTTTGTTAATGTACAAACAAATAAATGTCCAAATCATTTTCCAGTCATCGTACTCATTCTTTTAAAATTAATGTTTTCAATAACCCTGATTTTCGGGTTAGTAGCCTAACCCTTTAATTGCTCTGAAGTTTGTTTACAAATTTGTTGGTTACAAACCAACCGTATTTTACAAAATCCGATAATAGTCAATATTTGACGTGTACAGTTTATCGGTGCCGAATATATGAAGGACAATATCAAGTAAAATCAAAAAAGCTTTGTCTTTTTTCTCCCGCAGTTACTTATTTCAGTCTAACCGTAATTTTTTACTCGAACGTATCCACCGAATGCCAGTTTAATTAATTATTCCAGCCTTTCAAATCAAAAGATTACGAAAAAAAAACAGAACTACTTGGAACCACTTAGAACCACTCAGAAAAAATTCAAGGGGCCTTGGCTGATTTTTCTCCACCAATGCTGTGACCGAACCGTGAATATATCCTTCCATTGGAGCTTAATCATTTTTGCGCAGAGACCGGGCTGCTCATAACACAATTTGTCTGCCCAGATCGAAAATGTCGTGAACCCTGTTGCCAGGGTGGAGTGCGAAAGGTTGAGCGGACGTGAAACTACGGACGAAGAAAAGTCGGAGAAGAAAGAACGCCACAACGAGAGGGAACGAAAACCAGGTCATTCCCAGATCGTTTTGAGTCAATTGAGGAAGGATCTGGGTAGCGGAAGTAGGCTAGCAGCTGAAGCAAGTGGGTAGACACTGAACTCATGTGACACCGTTGACGAGAACCGTTCCAAGGCTCTTTTCTCCGTCTGTTTCTCTATCTCCCTTCTACGTATATATTGCTCAATTAAAATTAGACAACCGCGACCTTTTATCTCGTAATCGTTGCGTCACTCGATTTAATAGAGCCACTCGCAACTACCTTGTATCAACACACACACACACACACACATATATATATATATATATATATATATATATATATATATATATATATATATATATATATATATATATATATATATATATATATATATATATACGTATGTTTGTCTACTCAACACCAATGGAATTATACTGTCGTTTGGGTATTTCATTTTATCGAGCGAATCTCTCATTTTCCAGCTTCCGACGAGACGAACAAAGAATGATGAAAATCGGAAAGCACTTGGCGAGCGTTCATTCGGCTAGACGAATATTCGTCGCGTCAACTTTTGAGGCATCGAGCGGGGTGTGAAATATCCGCGAGACACGTGCGTGGAAGGTCATACGATTTTAATACGAGAGGTCGGAGGAGCGAGATGAAAGAGGAAGAAAAGAAGATAGAGGATCTCCGCGTGGCGCCGAACGATAAGGAAATCGAAAATTGTACGAGGCGCCTAGCGATAAAGCAATCGAAGTTTGCATCTCGTCGGAGGCGACAAGACTATGCGGCGAATAAATGATGGATGCTCGGAAATTATCTACGCAGTATAGACCCGGAACGATGATAATAGCTTCGGATAACGATAACGGAGAAAGACGCGGCGAGTGTGCGATTAAGATTCTCGGAATGCAAATTTAACGAGGTACGTATGTCAATGTCATATTTTCATACCTGTATGAGAACTAAATTTCCGACTATCATGGACCATTGCTGTTTAGGAGCGTCCATGTGGCCAAGATTCGCTTGCGTCGATAGCCTCGAGGCCAGGGTCATCTCCAAATTACCCTTCAGTCCTAGTAGAGCCGGCACGAGGATCATCAGCTCGTTCACTTTCTCGAACACGACCCAATGCTGAAATCAATGGTTTTTTCGTTGCCAACACGTCGAGCTTCAAATTTTTTCGGCTCGTTGACTTTTTTCTTCTTTATCAAGGTCTGATAACGCCACGTCAGGCCAAAAATTTACGCGGCCTTCCGAAGTCGAGTTAAAAATAATTATAGACTTTATCAAAATGTTATAATTGCTGCCTCGGAATATGTCCGAAGAAAGGTATAATTTTCAAATGATTTTTTCAATATAACGCGGCGGCGCACTGTCCGAAGCCTTTTTTTTTGCTGAAGCGGGAATTTGGAGCAAAATATCAAAGCGTTTCTTAATGTTGATATACAAAATTGCAATAGTGTTAAAGATTTTTCCAAAATATTGAAACATTTTTTTGTTATCAACATTTTGATTAACAATAAATTTAAAAAACGCCCGTGTGCGGCGTTTTGTCCAAAGTCAACGTTTGATAAAATATTCGTATTTTTCTAGTGCTCGTTTGAGTTTGTTTCAGTTGGTATAAATTATGGTGGTATTAACCCGACCATCAAGAAAGATTTCGGTACTTCGCTCAAGGTTTAATCTACGAAATTGAAAAGATCCCACTGCGGAGAGTTTCTGTGTAAAAGATGGTGTCGAACAAATGGCTACAGCCATTTCTTACAGAAGAAAGTCAAAAGTTTTTCTTGTACTCCCTTTTCGTGTACGTATTTAGAAAAAAATGGCAAATGGTGAAGAAAGTTCATTGATTTTCCAAAAATCAACTGAGAGTCGCCATATAACATTTCAGTCTTCCCTGGAGATATTACCCCTCATATTTTCCAAGACAGAAAATCAGGACGTTCGAAAGATCGGAAAATGGCGAGTTGGATTAATATAAATTAAAGCTTTATTATTGTTGTACGGAATTGTTGTAATATTGTTGTATGGAATATACGCAGAGAAGAGTACACATCGTTTTTTTGACTGATTTTTTCAATATAACGTTGCGGTGCACTGTCCGAAGTAATTTTGTTTTACTAAGGGCGAAACATGGAGCAAAATATCAAACTGTTTTTAAATGTAGACAAAAAAACGGCAAGTGTTACAGATTTTTGAAAAATATTGAAATATCTTTTTGTTTGGGTTCGATTACTAATTTAAAAAACCGCAGTAATGCGGCTTTTCGTCAAAAATCAATATTTAATCAAGTCTTCGTATTTTTATCGTGCTCGTTTAAGCTTGTTTGCGTTTGTTTGCATTCGTATAAATTTGGGTGATACAAACCCTAACGCCGAGAAAGGTTTTGGTACGTTGCTCAAGGTTTAAGGATGGTGTGTCCAAAATTGAAAATGGTAATAAAATTTTACAAATTCGATAGTTCATTATGTAAAACATTTGATAGTTTATTATGTAAAACACAAATTACACACAGCCTTATGGAAACTGAAGTAACTTTGCAATTATTATTTTTTTTGTTATAAAAAATGATGCCAAAAATACAAAAAAAATCACACTTGAGGAAAAACATATAAGAATATAGTGGCAACGTTGCATAGACCGAAAGTAGCGGGAAATTTAAATACTCATTTTCGTTCACGGACGACGTCGTTCCTTGCACCATAAAGCCACTTTTGTTTTTTGATATATTTAAAATAAAAAAACGATCGTTCATAAATATTTCTTCTATTTCGAGAAAACAAATAGCAAAGTTTGCTATTTGCTAATAGAATTGCAAAGTTACTTCAGTTTCGATAAGGCTGCGTGTAATTTATGAATTCTAATATCTCAGTAGCCAGCTTCCTAATCGTCGTGCAATTTTTATACAACCTTTCAAATGTTTTACACAATGAACCATCAAATTTGTCAAATTTTATTACCATTTTCAATTTTGTACACAACATCCTTAATCTATGAAATTGAAAAAATCCCACTGCGGAGTGTTCCAGCGTAAAAAAAATGGCATCGAACCCACTGCTACAGCCGTTTCTCACAGAATAGAGTCGTAAATGTTTTGTACTCTTTTTGCGAACGTTTAGGGAAAAATGGTAAATGTTGAACATTGATTTAAAAAAAATCAACTCATAGTCCTCGTGTACTTTTTCAGCCGTCCACTGAGGTATTACCCCTCGTCTCTCCCAAGAGACAGAATGCAACCGACGGATCGCAAAATCGCGAGTTTGCTTAATTTGGGAGCTGACGTTTGCCGCGACGGGCGGTGCATCGCTGCAGAATCGTTGTGCGACGAAGGGGAAAGACTCACTTGAACGTCATCGAGAACTAGGCCAGCGCCGACCATGCCGAGGCCGGCAACGAGAAACGGTATGAAGACCTGAATTGTTATAGCCAAATAGGACTCGACGCGTTCACCATCAGCGCCCCCGCTTAGCTTGCTCTCGGCAACGAGATCGGGCAAACGTCCACCGTCCCCGGTCTCGTCGAGGATCGTCACCTCCAGGCAATCTTCCGTGCCCGACAAGGTCGAGGTCAGAGGGGTAGTCGCCGCGAGCCCCGTCTCCGACACGGTCCGCGAACGTCCACCGATCGGTGTCATCCTGTACGAGTTCCGGTTGCTGCCGCGCAGCAAAACTTCCTTACATGGCCCACTGTCAACACAAGACACATTCGGTTAATCCACTTTTCACGCCGTCATTGCTCTCTGCAATTCACCGGGAAAACGATGCATCTCTTTCAGCTTAAGGGGTAACACTACTGTTGAATTTTCGTAAAGTTCATTTGTTTTTAATTGGCGTCAAATATGCCTTGAGCCATGTAGAATAAGGGGAGGTAATTCTATAGATAAGTGACTTTTTCGAATTTTTGTTTGTTATATTCTCATTTATCGGGTTATAAACGATGATATTCACTCGCGACAAGCAGAAGGATTTCATTAACAAATTTTTTACGAGCAAAAAATCGTTAAAAATAATTCCGAATTTGAAAAAATCCAAACAAACCTTATATAGGCGTTGAAATGTTTAAATAATGTTATTTTATCACGTGTTTCCGCGAACTTCAATACCCCATAACTTTTTATGGGAGGGGTCGAGTTTCAGCTTCCCCTGACTGAATATCAACATTTATAACCCAAACAAATTTTTTACGTGCAAAAAATCGTTAAAAATAATTCCGAATTTGAAAAAACCCAAAAAAAACCTAATATAGGCGTCGAAATGTTTAAAAAATACCCTATTTTATCACGTGTTTCCGCGAACTTCAAAACCCCATAACTTTTTACGGGAGGGGGTGAGTTTCAGCTTCCCCCGACTGAATATCATCATTTATAACCCAAAGAATGAGAAAATAGCAAAACAAACGTTTTAGGCTCAATTTTCGGACGTAACTTATCTAAACCTCATTTTTCAATAGTTACGTAAAACTGACGACTTTTTTCATATATCTTTTATGCTCGAGTTTCAATTCGTCGCTACATTGTTAAAAAAATATGATTTTAAAAATCGACGATCGTCAACGACTCGTATTTACTGTTAACTTGAACAAACGTCGCCAAAAATATTTTATCATCTGCTGGCGGCCATGTTTTTGTAGTTTATCTGTATTATTTGGTGATTTTTTTGTCTCCCACTATATGTACCTTTGTGTTTAAAAAAATGCGTTACTTTTTCACCAACCGTTTCTCAGAAAAAAAATCCGAATTTTGCCATTTTTTCGGGCCTTCAGGGAGATGTAGTTCCTTAAAATGGACAGAATAGAGGATAGAAATAATCGTTTTTTTTGCGAGATTGGTCATTCGCGCTCACTGCCAGAACAGCAATAACACTTTTGTTCGTGTCTCCAGATTGAAACTTCCGTGAAAATGTCACAATTTCACGAAAAAGTTCACCACTTTTTCCACATTTTTGGCACTCAACCCTACTCGGGGGCAGTGAATTTCTTCAAAATTGCCAATCTGAAAAATTTACTTCTCGATACCGAAGTATCGAGACTGTCAGGCAATTTTATCGAATTCCCGATAGGAATATAATTGAAACTCGGTAAAAATGAAGTTTGTATGCAGATTTTCCATAGATTTCCTGTACCCTCGTGCGCATGCACCAGTGCACTGGAAACCGAGTGGCTGTGAGCAACACCTTGGTGGGTCAGTAAAAAACTGCAGGTAATCGCATGAAGAGCCAGTGGTGTTGAAAACTCGCTAAGGCATACGTCGAAACAATAAAAGAGAAGGCTGCGGCTAGCCGTCCGGTTATCGGACGAATAAGCGTATGATATTCGTCCGCATAGCAGCTCAGTTCACGCGGTACACGCTGTACAACGTCCCAAACAAACAATCCCAAACACACAAACCCGAATAAACACACCCAAACAAATCAATCCAAAAAACAAACTCAAAATAACAAATGCAAACAAACGCAAGCAAATCAACCCAAAAACAAACTCAAAATAACAAACGCAAACATACCCAACCCAAACAAATCAACCTAAAAATAAACTCAAAATAACAAACGCAAACAAACCCGAACAAACACACCCAAACAAAAGAAACCCAAACAAACCAATCCAAAAATAGCCCAAACCCAAACAAAACCAACCGACCCAAACAAGCGAACGCAAACAAACCAAACTCAAACGCAAACATACTAAACCCAAACGCAAACAAACACCCAAACCCGAAAAAAGCCCAAACCCAAACAAAACCAACCGACTCAAACCAAACAAACTCAAACATGCAGACGCAAACGAACCCAAACAACCTAAATGCCAACAAACCAAACCCAAACGCAAACAAACTCCCAAATAAACAGACCCAAAAAACCCAAATCCAAACAAAACCAACGAATCGAACCCAAGCAAACCCAAACCACATAAAGCCAAACCAAACAAACGCAAACAAAACTATAAACATTTTATTCGGATGACTACGTGTAAGTTATTCTTCCGGATAGTTTGTTTAACAATTGAACACATTCTATCCGGACAATTATATATATGTTATTCGTCCGGATACTAGCTTACACAAATCACAATAAGTGATCACACTTCTGAGCCTACTGAAAATGCGTTGTGAACTGATCCGATAACCGGACGGGGGGACACTCCGAAAAAAGAATGCCTTACTATTGTTTCTCAATTTTGAGTGCCATCCAGTTTCTACTCGAAGGAAGCTAAAATATCTGACGAGTGAAAAGTGCAACAGCTGATAATTGCCGTACGATTTCTATTCCTTGTTACGAATCTTTGTTTTCAGACAACATACTCTTTGAATTTGACGCTGCACGCTTGTTCCTTCTGTTCCGGAACTCCGGCACTACTGACCGACGCTTTATTTTCATCCGGAAGATGCTGTTGCTTCGTCAGACCCTCCAGCATCCTACTATCATACTGAAAGTTTCGCTCGTGACGGCGCCATCACTTCACACGAACGATTCGTTCGGATCTATTTCTTCTTTGTTCTCCTCAATTCGTCGCGTACCACCGGAACGGCTGATAACGACAATTCGCGGTGCGACGACTCCACCATTCCCACCACCGTTGTTCATGAATTATAGTGAAACGATGGAAAATGCGATATTGCGCAATTACGCGACGATGAGAAAAAAAAGGAGATTCGTCGCGAGATTGTTCTGTCGCGGTGAAACAGATCTACGTCAATAGGAAGTTACGACGCGTTGTCTAATGAAGAGATACGATTAGGCGAGCATCCGACCTTCGTGCAAATTAATTGTAAATCTTCGCCAAGTTTACGCTTATATACGATGCCTCGCGCAGCCTCGCGACGGCATTTTTATTACGCAAAAAATGACTAATGTTTCGCTAGCTTTTGCCACTTTGTGCACAACTTCGGTGTGAAAAGATTCGAAAGAAACAGGTATAAAGTGGAGAAGTTTTGCTTTTACTTTTATGGTGAACGTGATATTATTTAAATGTTCAACTGCACCAGTGTCGAGAATTTTTTCCTTGAGTGGCTGACAAAAGACCCGCTTCCCAAGTGGTTTCGTTCGCAATCATTTTCTTTTTAAATCACAGCTACGTAATAATCGATAATCGCGTCGGCAGGACAACAACTCTACTCTTTATTCCTCTATTCCCAGACATTTCTTCCCTTAAATATCTCTATTCTGGAGCAGGTTTAATCAGAAACATCTCTATTCCAAAGTATCGCAGGTCTGAAACATTTCTCTGTCGAAACATCCCTATTCGTAAAGATCACAACGCCACAATAATTCAGCTCTGAAATACGACTATTCCACAATCTTTCGTATCCGAAAGTTTTATATTCTTGAATATCTGTATTCTTTAAAATATCACGTGACATCCAAAACATCCGTATTCCGACAATTCCATCTCACGACATCTCTCTTCCGAAGCGTCTCTATTGCAAGAGCCTCTGCGTTGGACTTGTTTTATTCGAGGCCAACATAGTAAACGCAATATTACGAATGGAATAGAGATGTTTCGGGAGAGAGATATTGTGAAATGAAATTGTCGGAATTGGACGTCACATGAGATTTGGAAGAATGCAGATATTTAAGAGTAGAAAAGTGTCGCATACGCAAGATTGTTGAATGGAGATATTTAAGAGCAGTAATATTTCAGAACTGAATTATCGTGGCATTGCGGTCTTTACGAATGGAGATGTTTCGGCAGAGAAATGTTTTAGACACCAGATATTTTGGCAATAGAGATATTTTTGTTTAAACTTGCTCCAGCATAGAGATATTTCGGGAGAGTAATGTCTGAGAATAGAGATGTAAAGAATAGAGTTGTTGTCCTGTCATCACGCAACACACATAAAATATAAAGCTTTAATCACACGTTCGTGTTAACATTAATGGGAAAGTCTTGCAACACCTTAAATAAAATGAACTAATTTTGCCTCATTCTTCATTCCAGTTACCAGTCTTTGAAATTTATGATGTTGAAGTTTGCATCGTTGGAATGCAACGAAACATTTTATTAGTGAACTTCCCAAACTGTCTTTAACAGATTTAAGCCACAGAAACCCCGCGCTCATTTTTTCTGCAGCTTATTTGTCGATTTACGACCCGAATCTACGAAATTTGATGTTTGACCCTAATAGAAATAAGGGTGTTAAAAAATCGTTGCGCTCCAACGATGCAAACTTCAAGCCCGTTGAACTTCAATTCCAGTAGGTACTCGATTATATACGTTTTAGCTTTCTATTTTTTCTCTCAAAATCGGCCCAAGACTTTTTAGTTAGATTTGTTTTTAACCATGTCACTATCTATGCTCGACAGTGACATATCGCTCATTTACTAAACAAACTGTCATAACACAAAAAACGCCGTTTTCGGAAAGAACGCTTTACATTTTTGGTTTACATTCGTGAGGCCACTCTAACGTCAATATTTATCGTAGTCTTTAATGATTTTGTTTATTGTGAAATTTATTAACCTTTTCGAGGGTTATAAACAATATGTAGCCAATGGCAGTATAAATCCGATTACGGATTTTTCTGTGTTGTGACAGTTTTGTAGCTGATGAGCGATACGAGAGAATCGTTTCTGAAGCATTGTGCTTCTAAGCCACGTTTTTATCCGCCTCGTGGCAGAAAAGCTCCTCTCACAGCCGGCGCAGCTCACCGGAGTACCACTGCTGCTTGGAAAAGCTTATGTCAGCCAGTGCGGTACTCCTTTTTAACATGCTTCCTTAAGGAATCATCAAAGTGTAAAATTTTCAAAAATCGATTATTTCCCATTATTGGAGAGTATAGACGGTTATCGACATGCTGTTCAATTTTTTGGACGAAATTCGAATTATTCGAATTCGAAAAAAAGGTTCGACGAGCTGCGTGAGACCTGACGCGGACGGACGCGTTTTTCTCGAAATGTCGATGTTCAAAAAGGTGTACACTCTCAAAGGAAAAGTTTTCAAGCTATATACGTCTCAAATTTTGACACAACATTGGCTACTTGTCATTCAATTAGGAAATTACGACGAAGAAACTAGTTTAAGTTTTATTAAGGGGTGAGATACAGTCAGAATTTTAAAAGAAAATGATTTTTTTTTACATTTTCTTGAAGTATGATGTTTCGAAAATGTTCCCTGAAAATTTCAAGTCAATCCGATGAATAGTTTCCGGGATATCCCACAATTAGTGAAGGGGCGTCGCGTCCCCATTGCAGGTAGCGGACAGCAGCTGCAAGCAACCGGTTTCGATCCCCCCCCCCCCCTAATATATTCTATAAATGCAACAACAAATTGATATTTTGGAAGCGCCCACATCGGCAGAAGCCCTATTGTATGGGCCAGGAACTGATAATTCGATGTAAGTAACTTTTTAATCAGTATTTCTATACATAAATCAAGTGTAAAATTGGATAACTCTTTCAGAAATTTTCAAAAATGTATTACTCAAAAACTATGAACTTCAGCGAAATTTTATAAATAATACTTTCGTTTTAAAATTGCCCAAAATATTTTTAAAAAATAATTCATCCCGAAAAACTTTAATTTTTTGAAAAATTGTTTAAACAATTGGCTATAAACAATTGAATGCTCGACTTTTGGGCAAAAAATTGTGATATTCGGATTCAGCGGATCAAAATACATAAAAAAAAGGTTAGCTCCATCCACCGAGCTCAAAATTTTACGAACATGTAATACCGTATCCACATCGAAAAACTTTAAACGCGTTTTTCTCACAACTATGTTTGTCAAGTCGGTGACCACTATAATTCAAAAGCTACTCGATGGATTTTGATGAAATGTGGTGTGCTTATTGATAGCATTAAAAACTAGTCCTTAATCGGAGGATTTTCATTTTTGTTGAACATTTCGATTTTTTTAAAACAATAAACGAGCGATTTTTTGGTCGAAAATGGAAAGTTATTTGTCGGAAGCCGCCGTTTTGTCAATTAAAAAAAAAGAAGCTTCGATTAAGGACTAGATTTATTATTGAACTAATGATTTTTTTTTGTTTTTTTAAATTCAGCTGATCCAGTAAAATTTTATGATGGTCACTGCAAAGTATTACATGCCGAAGGGGGTCCGACAAAGATGGCGATATTTTTCTTTGAAAATGTGTACAAGTCAAGTTGAAATATAACATAAAAAGTCTGTGTAACCACTTTTGTAAAACAAAGTTAATTACAATAAAAGGAAAAATTATTGAAAATGCTCGTTTTTTCACGCCTCTGACTGCATCTCACTCCTTAAATGATTTCTTTATGCTTGCTTGGGTGGAATGAATAAAAGTAATCGATTATTTGATTTTATTTATATTGCCGATTTTTGTAGGGTAGCACTGGCATTTTGAGGGGTGTGGGGGCGGGTGGGGGGAAAAATGTCGAACGATCGATATGCAGATGGGCCAAAATGTCGAATTCGAAAATGCCGAATGTTCGAATATAGATGGGTCAATCTTACTAGAGTCTGTAAAGTCGAAAATAACAATTACGAATATGAACATCTCGGAAGTTGATATATAGCGAAAAACAAAAATCAGATTTAATAAAATAGCGAAAAACACAATATCGATGGGCCTGTATGCATAACACCAAATAATTCGAGACGACAATTCTCCGAATTAAAAAAATTGCGACGGTTCACAATGCAGAAAATCATTAAAGCGAAGGCCAAAAAGTCGAGTGGTTAAAATCGCGAAGGGTCAAAATGTAGAACGGCCCGGATGGCGAAGCGAGCAATACGTTACTTGCGCTTCAGAGTGAAGCTGCGAGATGGCGCTGTCGGTCAGTCGGCTAAAATATTGTAAGGCAGTCATCCACGTGACGGGCCCCACCACGTTCGTCATGTTGGCCGTTCGACCTTTCGGCGTTCGACATTTCGGGCCATCGACATTTTGCGTTTCGATTTATTGCTTTTCGCCATAGACGATATTACGCATATTAGGCACTCGCTATTTTCTGTTTCGGAAATATGGGTGTTTTACATTTTTCGATTCTGTATTTTTATGTTCCGAATTGCAGACGATCTGAATATTCGTTTTCGAATAAATTAGCTCTCCAATAAATAATGGTTCGATTTATAGTCATTCAATTTTTTTATCAGTCGACAGATAAAATTTCGAATAATTGAACCTTCGTTATTTTGAGAGTTCATAATTCTACCGTTTCGAAATCTTTGTCGTTCTACATTTGGTCATTCGACATTTTTACCTCCACCCGTGGGGGCGTGCCCACCCTTGTCCCTTCCTGGCTACGCCAATCACCTGCTCACAACTTAGGCAGTTGGGCCAACATCAGCCCATCAAGATCCTCAAAAACGTCAGGACCAACCTGCAGCTTTACCTACATAAAAGTTGCCTCGAGTTACAGGTTGATAAATTCACATCCATCGAATTCGCGATGAGGAGGACATATCTATCTATAAGTAATCTATTCATCAATTTGCTCGCAAACGCTACAACTTTCGCTACCAGCTGTCGTTTTTTGCAACTATATCGATTTTCACTCAAGGCCCATTGGGACAATAGGTCTTTAGTAAACGCTCCAACGAACAGACATTGGATTCATCATTTCACGTCCAATGAAATGTCTACAAGAGTCAAGGGCAAGTCCCGAGAATAGACTCGCTCCGGTTGCAATGAAAACCACGAAAAGCTTTTCCTTCTTTCCTCATAATCGTCCGTCGCGTGTCTCACGTTCATCTATACGGCTTTGAACTTTTGTGCAGCATGCGACACGAGGTTGCACGAATTCTTGCAATCGTTCGATCAATATCGTTCTCAAGGATCACCACTGCACGACCGAATTACGTTTTCACGCATCACGAATGAAAGTTCAATTGAAAGAACAATGGAAAATCTTGTCCTGGGTCGTCATCTTTTATTCGCTGGCCACTAAAACGGTATCTGCTTCCTCGTCATTGTGCTCTGGCAAACAAATTGACAGTCTTGGGAAACCCTACGATTTTCATCAGACTTTGTTAAGAGTCCTCTTACTTTAAGGGAGCTTGCTACTTTGTTGAGGCAAAACAAGTTTTGGTTTTCCTGTATCGAAACGAGCCAAAGGAAAGGAAAGTGTACTCTATGGTCCTGGCATGGCAGATCGAGTATAAGTATGCAACTTTTTATTTTATTCCCACATGAACTTTGGTTTGACTTTAAACTCGTTTTTCTCGAAACCTCGTTTTCCAAGTTTGCGGAAGTGCTCCTGCACACCCTAGATGAGCAATCGTTGGGAAATTTGGCAGGCGCGTGTACAACAAACGTCTTCATTAGTTGAACTAAAATTACCCAAAAATATTTAAACGTTTTTATTCTATCAACGAAAAACTGCAAACATTTTTGGTAAAGAACTAAACTTCCCCTCCGATCGCTCACTGTGTTTTTATTTTTCAATTTTCCTTCTCGATTCTAGTTCGACTTATACGCAATGTTGTATGAACTAAAAATATGGGTAATTCTTTAGATAAGTGACTTTTTCGAAAAATCAGCATAAAATACGTTTTTTTGCTACTTTCTCATTTATTGGATTATAAATGATGATATTCGGTCGGGGGTAGCAGACATTTTTCGTTGGCAAATTCTTTACGTGCAAGAAATCGTTAAAAAGAATTTTTTAAAAATGCCCTATTTTATCACGTGTTTCCGCGAACTTCAAAACCTCATAACTTTTCATGGGGGGGGGGGGGGGATTTCGCGAAAACACGTGATAAAATAGAGCATTTTTGAACTTTTCGACGCCGACATTGGGTTTGTTTATAATTGGAGCGGGCGGTTCAGCTTCCCCAACTGAATATAATCATTTATAACTCAATAAATGAGAAAATAGCAACCGAACAATTCTAGGCCCATTTTTCGGAAAAGTCACTTATCCAACAAAGAATTATCAAAATATATTTGATTTCTTTGCTCCAGATCACCTGTCCGAGACTCAGGACTTCCGTAAGCGAAGAACATCATCACCGGTGCACCGACATACGTGGCTCCCACTCACACTACCATGTTTTGTCAAACTAAAAAATATTATCATGTACAATAAAGACCGCTTATCAAACAGACCAAATTTCAACTTTCTATAGCAAATATTTTTCGCATAAAAAATTCGTGAAAACTCGAACATTTTTTGGCCCAACGAGGTAGAAATCTGCCTTAAGTTTCAACCTTCACCTCAGTATTTATCATCAACAATTGGATGAGACTCAAATATTCTCGCGGGGTGAAATAATGAGAAATCATCGTCATTCAGCACTGACCATTTGCCAATTCGTACACCAGAATGACTTCGAGTCTCACCTCGCTGATCCCGTTTCTCTTTTACCGCACAGATCAAGTCCACTTTGGTGCTGATTTCTCGTGGCGAAATGTCACGAGGAAAGCTTCGTCTACGCGGCCCTTCTCCGCCTCGATAATTAACGTCGGATGATCCCTGGACCTCTCGCTGATTTACGTGCGAGAATACGAGTGTGTATGTGTATATATTGTTCGCCAATATATGTCCAGTATCGACGTTGGATCTCCGGAGGCCACGTGCGAGGCCGTCACATTATGCGGTTACATCGCGACTGAAGACGACCAGGATCAGTTTTCTCGTATGGGTCGCCCGTCCGTGTATAAAAACCAACCCCCCCCACCCACGCTCGACGAGGGTATAACTCTGTAGAATCGTACACGCGTGTATATATGTATATCCCACGTGGCTAACATTGGACGATAATTCGCAGGCGCGAGCTTATCGATCCCGACGAGAGGCTTCGTGATGGTCACACCAGAGGATACGGAGAGCACACGCTCCCGAGTCTACGGACCCACAACTGCACACTGCCTACACGGAGAATCCAGACGCCTTGGGGAACGAAAAGATAGGGTGAAGACAGCTTGGAATGCATGTGCATCGAAAAATCGAACGCAATCGTTTTGGCTGATGTCACTTGGAAAATATAAGCTTAGGGGTGGTTTCTTGGTTTTGCTTGCTTGGTTTCAAGTCCAGGGATGAGGGGGGGGGGGGGATTCCTTTATGAGGTAGGAAAGTGCTTATGGCCGAAATACCACTCCACGAGGAAGCTAAGGTACTACTTCGTGGTTCCGGAATCGCTGATCAAGTGGTAGGTCATTTAGTCAAGAAATTGTTGAGTCTTAAAATGTTCGGGATTCTGAACTGTACTGAAAAGTACTTTGCACTTTTTCACTTTTCACTTGAAAAAGGAAAAAGTACTGAAAAGTACTTTTTCCTCAACCTCCCACATGATAACTCGAAAACTATGTGATCATTTTTTGGTATTTCACACTTTTGGATAACGTAACGACGGCCTATGTGAATCTAAAGATCCTTGGCAATGATTTTCTAAATCTACTTCTTGATTAATCCTTCCTTGACACACTGGGTCACTTTGACCCGGACGAATGAGAAATAGAATGTTCACTGTTCTGAAACTAAAAGTTTTTCATAATTTTTTACAACAATTCAATTTTATACTTTCCGAATTTTAGTTATGCAGACATATTGAGAAATGTTTGAAGTAGATTCCGGATTTTTTTCAATAAAAACCGCCCGAAGGGTTGAAGGGGTTACCCCCACTTGCGATTTTGAAAAAATCGATTTTTTTTATTGCATTTTTTTGAAGTACAGGGTGCGCCAGAGAAACTTACTTATTTGAAAGGTCAATAAAAACAAAAGTACTTCAATTATTGTTTTAAATTTTTTTTTATTTGAGAATACAATATCCCAATTTTTTTTTCATGTAGTCTTGAAAATGACATTGGATAAATGGCGACCCCCATTGCGCATACACTGATGAAGTCGATTTTTGAAATTCGTATCCACTCTTTGCAGCATATCAATCGGTATGTTGGCAATGGCGTCGCGAATGTTGTTCTTGAGGTGTGCTATGGTCCGTGGTCGATCGACATAAACCAGAGTTTTTAAATAACCCCATAAAAAGAAATCGCATGGAGTCAAATCTGGAGAGCGTGCCGGCCATTGGAGATCGCCTCTGAGAGAGATGAGGCGGTCGGGGAAATGTTGTCGCAACAAATTGACGAAGACCCACCAACAAATTGACTCCATGCGATTTCTTTTTATGGGGTTATTTGAAATCTCTGGTTTATGTCGATCGACCACGGACCATAGCACACCTCAAGAACAACATTCGCGACGCCATTGCCAACATACCGATTGATATGCTGCAAAAAGTGGATACGAATTTCAAAAATCGACTTCATCAGTGTATGCGCAATGGGGGTCGCCATTTATCCGATGTCATTTTCAAGACTACATGAAAAAAAAATTGGGATATTGTATTCTCAAATAAAAAAAAATGTTAAACAATAATTGAAGTACTTTTGTTTTTATTGACCTTTCAAATAAGTAAGTTTCTCTGGCGCACCCTGTATAAGTATCTGAGAATATGTCCTGAAAATTTCAAGTCGATCCGAGCAAAATTGACTGAGATATGAGCGTTGAAAGAGAAGAATCCGTGAATTGAAGAACTGAAATTGAAACTTTAAACGCGTTTTTCTCAAAATGCCATTTCTGAAGTCGGTGACCAAGATTACTCGAACACTAATGAACCGATCTTCTTGAAATTTTGCAGGCTTATTTAATACATAAAAATGTAGTCTTTAATCGTTCGATTTTTTTTCGAAAAAAATGGCCGTTTTATAGCCAAAAAACGGCCGTTTTTTTTCGTTAAAACCGAACCATTAACTTTGACTGTCCGCCATTTTGTGAAAAATGAATATTTTTTAAAATCCTTCGATTAAAGACTAGTTTATACTTATATTTGACTAAATCCATCCGCATTTTTTTTTCAGATGATCCATTTCGCCGCAATGTTGGTCACCGCAAACCGTGTATATAAAAACATTATTTCATTGACGGCCATTTGCCACTAAACAATGTAATATTTTTCAATAATTACTGAAGAATTACTGAAAGTTCTTCAAGATGGTATATTGATCGATTAAGGGGGGATTGTCTTTTTTTTCGCAAAATTTACCGCTTTTTGGGAATTTTTTTGTGAAGAAAGTATACAACGGAAAACTTGTGAAACTTGGCATATAGTTTTATTGATCTGTTTACAAACAAATACAATACAATTTACAATTTACAAAGTACATACAAACAAATTTTTAAACAATTTCATCAAAAAATCCGCCTCCCACCCCCCTCGACGCGCGATGGTCCTTTTTTGATGGTGTGCACGATTACAGCCTTCACGTTCATCTTGCAACAAAAACCCAAAAAGCATTTTACTTTAGTCACATATAGCTATCGTTCGATGAAGGGAAAAAAAAATTGACGATTTGGTGACGTTTTGAACTTGAAGTATCGATTTTTCGAAAAAAATTGATCGATTTTTTGTTATAAATAAAAAACTATTAAACGTATTGCTTTTTTGCTTCATCAAACGATAAAAGGATGTCAGCTGACCATTCTGTCCAAATTTGAAGGCAATCGGTTGAATAGTTTTTGAGAAATCGTGCACACCATCAAAAAAGGACCATCGCACGTCGAGGGGGGTGGGAGGCGGATTTTTTGATGAAATTGTTTAAAAATTTTTTTGTATGTAGTAAACAGATCAATAAATCTATATGCCAAGTTTCACAAGTTTTCCGTTGTATACTTTCTTCACAAAAAATTCCCAAAAAGCGGTAAATTTTGCGAAAAAAAAGACAATCCCCCCTTAAAATTTTTTTGTAGTTTTCTTTAAAAAAATTCATGAACAAGGCCTTTTTTGCGCTACAAGTGGGGGTAACGCGTTAAGGGCAGGTGGATGTTCGATCCGGGTCAAAATGGTTTAGTGTGTCAAAGCCGCGGCCAAATATAAGTGTGTCAAGGTAGAGTTCACAAATACTATAGTGAAAAATCCGTGGAAAGTAGTACATTTTTTTCAAGCACGTATGATTTTTCGAATATTCACTTTTCTTCGGAGTTTTTAGGTTCACGTGGAGCGTGTGGGCCTTTGGAACCTGTAACTTCTCGGCTCTGATATTTCAGATCGATGCATCGGACGCTAGGTTGTACGTCGCGGACCGAGTCAGGTGGTAATCGTCTCTGAAGCAAGTGTTGTACAGCCGCCATTTTTAAATATAAAAAAAAAACAAATTGGAAAATTAAGAAAAGTAATAATATGTACACAGAATTTTAATTTTGTGGAATAAATGATTTCGACAAAAAAGAACTTGAAAATTTCCTTATATTCGGCTGTCTAAAGGGATCTCCCCCCTTAATCTATTTGTGTGTAAATAATATTCCGGATTTGCTAAGTAATTTAATGATCTAATAATTTGGATGTTCTAATAGTCCAGTAATCTAATAATCTAATAATCTGGATGCTTAACCGAGTAAAAGTTCAGAATTTAAGGGGGGAGATGCGTTTAGGCGAGGACATTTTTTGCTGATTTTTATGATGTTTTTAAGGTGAAGCTTCCTTTATCTTTTTTAAGACTTAGAGTCTGTTTTGTTACTACTTTTTGGCTGTTACGTAGAATGTTTAAAAATTAATCTTTAAAAATTGATGTATGGCACGGTCTTCTAAACTGCATTGTCAAAACTGACTGAAAAACTAATTGACTGATTCTGATGAAATTTCGTATAAACCTTTCTAACCTTATTGTCTAAAACATGACCCTAAATGTGTTTGAAAATTTAAATAAGTTTTTTTAATTGCAAAATGTAGCCATTGGTTTCGGAAAATTTAATCTCTTTGTTTCAAAGCATACCATTCCATCGATTTTCAACATTTCTCGCTTTTCCTCGGTTCATATTCACCGTATGAGGGTAAATGAAAGAAAAATTTTCGTTGGTTTTTTTCAGATCAATCCCGCCGACGCTACATGCCACGCCGTCTGACAACATCCGCCGCACCATACCCCCGCCATTTTTAAAGATTAATAAAAAAGACATACCATGCAACAGCCAAAAGTAGTAATAAAACATACCCCGAATCCCAAAAATGGTGAAGAAATATTTTCTTTTAAGGAAAATCTTGAAAATCTGCAATTTTTTCCTCGTCCAAAGTTATTCTCCTCCCTTAATCTTTCCTACTTGTAGAGCGCAGGAGGGAGATGCGTTTTTGAAATAGTTTATTAAGCACGAAATTCATTATGTTAACCCATTGATTATGCAAGCAGTGTCATATTGCGCTTACGGCATGACGTTCTATATAATTATTGTTTTTAAATATAGTATGAACTTTTAATTGATATCTCTGGAAAATATAAGCACTTGGTTGAAAATCCAGGACCCGATCTGTTTGTGTCTAATAATCAATATTTTCTAATAGTCTAGTAATCGAATTATGTTATAATTTATCTGATAATGTGGATTCTTATCCGAGTAGAAATTCAGAGTTCAATTACGATCACTTGCAGATCGGAGGGGAGAGGATGAGTGTTCAAAAAAACTTATTGAGCACGAAATTTATTATGTAACCTATTCATTACGGTCTTATATAATTATTCATTTATTATATAAAATGAACTTTATTTTTGGTACTTTTTAATGCATAAAACATTTAATCCATATAATATTAATTATATAATATAAAATATAAAATATATATATATATATATATGCAAAAACAGTAACATATTACGAATAATGATTACATAGCAGATGTTAAGACCCTGCCTAATTATTATCTATATTTTTTTTTATTTTTTATTATTATGTATTCCTCAGAGGTACGGGGGCCTTCCTCTTTTTACCATCCCCTCCTTTTATTCCTTCCATTCCTTCCGGCATTCACAATCCTTCCAGAGCTCCCTACATTCCTTCCAGAGTTCCCCCGCAGAGTGTTGACCGCAGCCACTCTTTCCTAATGCACTACTGTATCGCAATAGCACGAGGGCCCAGGGAAACTGCGGAAAACCTGGGCCGATACAGGCGGCTATATTTGGCTGAGTTTCAGTTGTATTAAACATCAGAAACTCAGACAAACTGCCTCCCGCTCAAAGGTTGACGCGCAAACCAGTGCACGGGCAAGCGGTCACCGCTTCAAGTATTGGCAGCCTCCAATGCTGCTTAACTTCAGTGGACGCCGAGCCCGCACACCGACCGCGCGCCTACCTCTGTCGGTATTATTATCTATATATATATGTATTTTTTAAAATAATGATATATATTTTAATAATTCACTGTTCAATAACAAGCGCCATTAAATAATTCGTCCATTCTCTGCCGATGGCCGCGCCCTTTTCAAGTTAATCAGTCTAACACTCTTCAATGAACCGAATTCGACGGCAAATTTTTTTCACCCTCAAAGGATTGCCACTAATAGTCATTAAGGCGTTACCCCCACTTGTAGCGCAAAAAAGGCCTTTTTCATGAATTTTTTTAAAGAAAACTACAAAACTTTTTTAATCGATCAATATACCATCTTAAAGAACACATCTTGAAGACCTTTCAGTAATTTTTTTATTGAAAAATATTACATTGTTTAGTGGCAAATGGCCGTCAATGAAATAATGTTTTTATATACACGGTTTGCGGTGACCAACATTGCGGCGAAGTGGATCATCTGAAAAAAAAATGCGGATCGATTTAGTCAAATATAAGTATAAACTAGTCTTTAATCGAAGGATTTCAAAAAATATTCATTTTTCACAAAATGGCGGACAGTCAAAGTTAATGGTTCAATTTTAACGAAAAAAACGGCCGTTTTTTGGCTATAAAACGGCCATTTTTTTTCGAAAAAAAAATCGAACGATTAAAGACTACATTTTTATGTATTAAATAAGCCTGCAAAATTTCAAGAAGATCGGTTCATTAGTGTTCGAGTAATCTTGGTCACCGACTTCAGAAATGCCATTTTGAGAAAAACGCGTTTAAAGTTTCAATTTCAGTTCTTCAATTCACGGATTCTTCTCTTTCAACGCTCATATCTCGGTCAATTTTCTTCGGATCGACTTGACATTTTCAGGACATATTCTCAGATACTTATACTTCAAAAAAACGCAATAAAGAAAAACGATTTTTTCAAAATCGCAAGTGGGGGTAACCCCTTAATTCGAGATTGAAAAAAAACCCTGAAGCTTTTGCGCAATTTTTGTCTCATTTTTTTAAATATATTTTTCTTCCCACAAGTTTCAACAGTCGGGATATGCGCTTTTTATTTCTGAAAAACGGATGGCAGCGACGAGGATCGTGCAGTTCCGGAGTTAACGTGCGTCAAACAGGATTGCGTCCTCCCACTCGATGTGAGGGGGAAAACTCATTTGTGCAGTCGCGCGGCGTGGGTGTCGCTTTCGCAGGATGAAAAAGGTCTCGTTATATGATTTATAGTATCGGACAGCGTGTCCTCGTCTGACATCCACATATTGCATCATCCTTTCTCACACGTGTCATTTGCCCCGGGAATACATTTTCCGCGATTGTCAGCTACGTTTTTTTACTTTTTTTTTACAGGACAGGTCAAAAACCAAAATAACCAAATAGAGATGAGTTAGAATTGTTAAGCTTTGATATATGAAGGCTCTTTCAAAATGCAAGCCGGGACCTGGCTTTAGTGTGACGAAAACACTAACTACCATGAGTTCATTTACATTTTGCATAAGTCTGGTTTTGAATGAGAATTGTGGACAAGTCCGCATTTGAATGAAAAATCTCATGGACATAGCCGGCTATGAAATAGAACAGATTCTTTGAGTTGGATATGACTTTGTTTTTTTATTATCAATTTAATAATCCTACACAAAGTCTTCCGTGTCAGGCTCACAACAATCGCATTCAATGTCGCAGTATAACTATCGTAAATTTAATCCTGGAACTAAGAGCGAAATATTTTCGTTAATTATATTAGTTTTAGAAGTCAAGTATGGGGGGCGGTTGAAAAAAAAGTAGAGACGAGTTCAAAAAAGTTTGTTTTTTCGATCATAATTTTCATATAAAAAGAAATATATTTTTTTCAATTTTCAATTAACCGAGAAAAAAACGCGCTCGTACTTGACTGTTGAAGCGATCTGAGAAGCTACAGTTGAAATTTAAAGGCGATTGGATGAAAATTGTTCAAGTTCTGCTACGTGCCGATTTCAAAAACATGCTTTTGAGAAAAACGTGAAAACGAATAGCGTCTAGTCAAAGGTTTTATAGATGCTACAACTGATGAAAGTTTTTCTCCCGTAATCTGATGCCACCTATTGGTAGAAAATAAAACTATTGTTAGTCGGTACCTTTTGCCTCAGAGATAATAACTTAGAAGAGTCGAGAGCTTCGTCTACCGGCGTGGCATGGCCTTAAGCGATTTTCAGCGCTCGGAGAATCCCTTAAAGAATAGCTCGAAAACCTCTTCAAAACTGTTTTTTTTTTCAGCTATTAACGAATATGCATAATACTTTGAAGGTTCAAAGGATTTTTTAAAAGTGTTTCCAAAAAAAAAACGATTTTTCGCAAATTTCACACTTGTGTCCTCCCTTAAGGAAATGTGTCCGTGAAATGTTTTATTAAGTAATACGTAGAATTGTGTTGAAGAGCATTGATACTAAGTTTCAAGTAATTTTGACCAGATATTTATTTTGCCATGCAAAACTTGCTACCCTCTTTTCTTCATGTGGATTGAATTTCCAAAAACAATGAAATTTCATCAATTGTGTCTAGGAGCAGTTATACAAAGTTTCAAGTAGATTTGACCCGATTTTCTTATTTTTCGTACAAACTGTGCCACCCCCTTTCTCCACTTAGGGGTTGAATGACTGAAAACGCTGAAATACGTGTTTCATTAATTGTGTCAAGAAGCATGAATACCAAATTTCGAGTAAACCCAACCAGATTTTTCAAAATCTTTATTTAAACTTTGCCACCCCTTTTCTTTCCTTAATGGTTGAATTTCGAAGAATCCCTTTTTAAATGATGCCTACATAATAAAATCAACATGCTCGCCAAATTTCACGTTTATACTTGTACATCTCACACGAAACTGTTGTTAATTTGGCTTTATTTTTTTGTTCGTCTTGTCCCAAGATTTTTGCGAACCATGTACATTTAGTTTAAGCTATGGAGCAAAGAAACTTAATAAAATATTTGACTCTATTTTTTCGAAGGATAATTTGAAAAAGACGACGTGTACAAGTATTTTTTACCCACCGTACATCGAAATGTTGAAAAATGAACGAAGGTTTTTTCATCGTTCAATCTGAATCGCCAATAAGTATAAAATCAATCATTTTTGCACAAAGGCCCCACAAATCAATTGCGAAAAAGATCTAGCCATAATCACATTGTTCGCAACTATTCGTGCTTTTTCGAGCCTCGCGCCGGAATATTCTCCAATCGTCAGGATTCCGCAAACGTTTATTACAGAAGCATCGTGAACACAATCCACCTATCATGAGAAACATATTTTTATCAAGGGCTTAGATCTAGTTGACATTTTTGAAAATATCGATTTTTGGTGGTCGACGGATTCTCTAAATATAACATTTCAAAATATTGTCTGAAAATTTCTAGTCGCTCTGTTCAAAATTGAGGGACTCATGGGCGTTTATCAAGATATCTATAAAATCGCTGCACCGATCGGCTTCAAATTTTGCAAGCCTCTTTTACATATTGAATAGCAGTGATTGAACGAAGGCATTTTTTTATCAACGAAAATAGAGCGTTTCTTTCACTGAAAATCGATATCTTCACTTTGGCCTGCGGCCATTTTTTCAAAAATCAACATTTTATTAACAGACAACACCACTGTGACGGCTTCAAAAAATCGATTTTTTGAAAACCATCTAGAAAAATCTAAAATACATTTAAGATTAAGATGCCGTTGGACCCAGGTCGAAAAAATAATTATTTTCGGAGATATTGAATATTTTGTGGAGCGGTGCAGCGCTCCGTGACGCTCGGGGTCCCGCGCAGCTGCACGCCTCAGGGTCGGCAGGTATATCGAATAGCGATCCATACGACGGTTTCGAGATAAAAAAAAAGAGTGCATCGATTATGTCGAAAAACGTATGGGGACGCGCCTCCACGAAATCGTGAAAAAACAAAAAGGATTGTCTGGCAGAGGAAAGCTCACCGGAAAATTGATTGACGAGTTGAGCACATATTACGGCTTGGCTATTCGGAGGAACAGCGATGATGTTGAAAAAATGAGGAAGGCAATTTGGGCAACTATCAAACATAAAATATCCACAGATAGTGAGCCACAACATGACGATTGCCCAGAGGGAGCCGAGTCGTGGTGTTCGTGGCAGCGAGCGGTCGCAAGCGGTAATATTTCTGAATATCGCCATAAGCCGCCTCTTCCTGAGCAAGTATTGCAGGCAATTACGCCAGTCTTCGAAAATTTGAGCAGAGACGATTTGCTGCAGCGTTGTTTGGGCGGCTTCACGCAAAACAACAACGAAAGCTACAACAAATCAGTTTGGGCAATAGCCCCCAAGTGTCAGTCCGGGAGCAAAAAAATCGTCGATATTGCAGCTGATATCGCGGTATTATTATTCAATGATGGCTTGAGAAGCCTCATGAAAGTTTTGGAGACGTTGGGGATAACTACCGGCCCAAATTGTTTCAATGTTTGCGTTGAAACCGACGCAGCGCGGATCGAGCTGGCGGAGCGCTCGCTCACAGACGCTGCAAAAGAGGCAAGAAGAGCCTCTACAAGTTCGAGAAAAGATGCTAGGGACAATGATTTGCTTCTTGAAGGCCAGCTATATGGTGCCGGCATCGCTGATTTGAGGTAAAATTTTTTTTTTCCAATTTATCGCATAAATTTACAAACCTAAAACTTTGAACGCGTTTTTCTCAAAACCACTTTTTTGAGTGCGGCACGCAGCAGAACTCGAGCAATTTTTATCCGATGGAATTCAAATTTGCACTGCATCAATAAAACTAGATTACCTAAAGAAGTACATAGGATTTTTTCGATATCTCAATAATAAAAAAAGTTATAGCCCATTTTCGACGAGAAATTTTGCTCGAAAATCGTCCTTTAATTTCAAAAGCGTGCCTATTTTTGAAAAATCAATATCTTTTCAAATCCCCATGTACTTCTCTTCAAAATATCATATTATTAACGAAATACTCGGCATTTTTTTTCAGATCGACGTTGAAGAGAGTTCTGCTGCGTGCCGCGAACCACTGCAGAGGCAACAGTACCTGACGCTGGAGCTTCCCCAGCGTCACCATGGGGCGTGAAAAATTTGAAAATTTTTTTTTATATATCTTCAATAAACAACGAACAAAACAAAAAAAAATTTCGAATATCTCTTTTTTCCCACAAAAAAAAATTCTTGAAAAATGGCAAAAAACAGGGGGTCACAGTGGTGTTGTCCGTTAAATGCTTCATCCCGGCACTAGACAATTTCATGCAAACACTTAATGCATTTGATTTTCGGACAATTTGTGTCCGAGCAGCAGTGGTCATCGCAAAAGCCTTTTTTTTAAAGACCTCTCTGCCCAAACCATTGTAATTAAAATTGTACAAAAAAAAACTCAAAACGATACTCTTTAAAGTAAAAAAAAAAAAAATCGACAAAAAAGAAAAAATGACGAAAATTCTTCTTCCACGAGGGCTTCGAGCTAGGTGTAATGCCTTAAATAGCCTGCCCAATTAGAGGAAAAGATCGCACATTCGCTGTTTTTTTTTTCAAGTTCACTCCGTAAAGAGAATTCCCCACGAAACGTATCCCCGTTTCTCAGCCATTAAGCGCAATTCGTAAAAACAAGTATATCGATAGTTGCCTGATTGTGTGACCCAGATGAGGATGAATCCTTGTGCACGATTGAGAGTTATACAACAATCAAATACATAATATCAAAATCGTAGTTAACGAGGCGCGCAACACACAATTGTGAGTTCGCTTCATCTATGTATACTTATGCACGTACACGTATATACATTTACGTACGTGCAAACTTATATATATATATATATATATATATATATATATATAAAGACACACATACATACTTATATACACGAGCAATATTAGTAACGCCGAGATATATAGAAACGTTTGTAATATTAAGCTCAGTGTCGGTGGTGGTGACGACGACTACGCGACTCTCCGAGGCAATTTGTATTCTGGTAACTTCTGGACTAGGTCACATCTATGGAGGCCCACTTTTCTGATTACCCACGCGTTTGAAACGTTTGCATTTTGCTCCTACAACATCTACGTATCAGACAACGTAACGATACCGACACGGGACACTTGAACTCGGGCTTTTCGCAGACGGGGATGAAGGATGCAAGAAAAACGGGACGTACTTTTGATCGTCGTTCGACAGGTGACCAAAGTTTGCGGCTACGTAGCCCTTAGGCGAAAAAACTTACATTTTGTTGGCGGACCTTAATTTTGAAGTAGATTTTACGAATTGGGGGTATTTAAGGGGTTACCCCCATTTGCGATTTTGAAAAAATCGATTTTTTTTATTGCATTTTTTTGAAGTATAAGTATCTGAGAAGATGTCCTGAAAATTTTAAGTCGATCCGAACAAAATTGACTGAGATATGAGCGTTGAAAGAGAAGAATCCGTGAATTGAAGAACTGAAATTGAAACTTTAAACGCGTTTTTCTCAAAATGGCATTTCTGAAGTCGGTGGCCAAGATTACTCGAACACTAATGAACCGATCTGCTTGAAATTTTGCAGGCTTATTTAATACATAAAAATGTAGTCTTTAATCGTTCGATTTTTTTTTCCGAAAAAAATGGCCGTTTTATAGCCAAAAAACGGCCGTTTTTTTCGTTAAAATCGAACCATTAACTTTGACTGTCCGCCATTTTGTGAAAAATGAATATTTTTTAAAATCCTTCGATTAAAGACTAGTTTATACTTATATTTGACTAAATCCATCCGCATTTTTTTTTCAGATGATCCACTTCGCCGCAATGTTGGTCACCGCAAACCGTGTATATAAAAACATTATTTCATTGACGGCCATTTGCCACTAAACAATGTAATATTTTTCAATAAAAAAATTACTGAAAGTTCTTCAAGATGTGTTCTTTAAGATGGTATATTGATCGATTAAAAAAGTTTTGTAGTTTTTTTTTTTTTAATTCATGAAAAAGTGGGGGTAACGCCTTAAAAGACAGGGAATGATATTCTGAATGACGGAACTCCAAAGTGGTTGGATGATAGGGAAATTTGAGTTTGAAGTCGCAGCGTTGGTTTGGAGGACTGGCCATGGGATAAAAACGTTTGTCAAAGGATGAGAGCAAAGTTTGTTCTTTGTCCATTGGTTTGTTGCAGCAGAGTTCCTCCCTACCGCCTTCTGTCTGATGCACGTTGCAACAATAGACAGCAACAAGAGACATTATTTCCACTTTTTGAATCATTAAAAAGTGGAAATAATTCTTGAAAATAGCGTTTAGATCGAACTTGCAAGTAAAATCGGGCGGTTACGGTAAAATCGTCAGTTTCGGAAAAAAATGGGACAAAAGGTTTTTAAATTAACAAGGTTCTATGATATTTTCTATCACAATATTTTACTGCCATATCTTCGATGCATTTTGAAAGTGCTGCATGGTGATTATTAATAATTATCGGTACTTGTAAAATACCGTTGTCTGATAAACAACAGATTATTCCCTTTTTAAAGTATTGTTATTATGAATCTACTCCCTGATGGGGTTGAAGTTTGCATCGTTGAAATGCAACGAAAATTGGTTTCGATTTGTCACTTTCGTTACTGTCCGAAATCGTATTTTGGAGATTTAGGTTGTAGATCGCTAAATAAAAGTCCTAAAAAATGTTTGCGTGATTTTTGGAGCTTCAAGATGCTACGGGAAGTTTAGGAGATTAAAAAAAATCATGTTCTTTGCATTCCGAGGATGCAAACTTCAACGTCATATTTCCTGACAAGCAACATCACTTAAGTGTTCGCCTTCGATTTTGTTGGAACTCATATACGTGATTAAGCATTGAAAACTATCGGAAACGTAATTTTTTTATTGGCGGATAATGGTAATACGCCTTTTTTTTCAGGGGTGGTTTCTCCCAATTGAAGTATCGAGAACTATTGGACACGTTTTTTTTAACGGCGGAAAAATGGTTTAAGGGGGTAAATCCCTTTGGACGACCGAAAATGAGTCCGTTCTCATGATTTTTTTAAAGGGGATAAAATAATCGCATCATGTAAAAATGTTGACATCATCTTATTACAACTTTCAAGTGTTAAAACAAATGGTTTTCAAACAACACAATGGCGGCGTAATGAGCTATTGCTTTATTCATTGATTATTGATTGAGCTGGCTGAAATTTTCTAAGGTCTTCCACTATAACATTATTGGAAGGAAATACCGATAAGAACATAAAAAAGTATAAAATTAAAGATTGAGTAGGCTTTGTAATCAAATCTTCATATTTTTGACCATTTTCTCGACAATTTTTATCCCAAAAAAGTAATCTATTTACACGATAACCTCAAAACTTGAGGTACATCCTTCCAATAATGTTATAGTGAGAAACCTCCGAAAACTTTAGCCTGATCGATCAAGTATTGTTGAATTTTTTTTTTTTTAACACTGAGAAGTTGTAATAAGATAATGTCACGCATTGAAAACTATTAGACACATTTTTTTTTCTGCGGAAAATGGTTTTACGGGGGTGAACCACCCTTCAAAGAAAGGCGTGTCGAGGGGTGGTTTTGCAATTTCACTTCCAAGCAGTTCACCGATTTGAATTAAACACAAACCAACATTCATCTAATGCAAAACGATGAAAAATCCACTATAAAATAAATAAAAAATCGGATTAAGGGGTTGTACGCCGTTCTTTGAGCCCCCCTGCCTCTTAAAACATTTTTGCGCAGATTAAAAAAATACATGTCGTATAGTTTTCATTGCTTTATTACATATATGAGTTTCAACAAAATCGGAGGTGGCCACTTGAGTGATGTTTCTTGTTTACAGAATTCCAATTCAAAATTACCATTATGTGCGTACCTAACAACCGAAAGAAATCCACTACAATGCTTCTATTTTCCCGTTTGCTTTTGAAGATTTATACCTCGAATGGAATGTTTATTTTCGCTCGGTCCTCATATCTTCTGATACTTCCGTCAGTTTTACGATCTAATTCGTAAAATGGCGTTCTTCACATTTCTCATTACCAATTATTTCACCACGACGTAGATTTGTCGTTTTTCGTCCATTTTCACTTGACTTGTCTCGATTTTTTTTCACAACTGGATGAGACTGTCCGTTTTCGAGAATTTCCTCTTCTGTTGAACACTTGAGATCCATTCAGGGCTCGGACGATTGCAAAGATAAAATCACCTCTCACATCGATGAGAATAATAATTGAATCTTTCGATCGGATGATAACATTCACGTATTAAATGTTTTGATTAAAAAATTGATCGAACGATTGACGAGTGTGAAAGAAAAATACTGACCGGTCTCGAAGACGGGAGCAAACCCGGCAGATAAACGGACCGACGTAAAGTTTGAGAGATTGTTTTGTGCGCGCCAATCCAACCTGACAATTCAGCCTCGTCGGGTTTACTGCCAAGTTGCCCGCGAGCACGTGGTCGCATCTCCCTCGACATATAACTCACGTAGCGAGAAAAAACGACGAGCGTCAATTGCACAATTGCACATTGTTTATTTTTACTCCGAAAATTTCTGGCTCGCAAGTCAACGCAACGCAGCCGGGGAAAGAGCCGCCTGTCACATTTATCATTGCCCGAACAATGACACGCTCGTAACTCAAAACGCGAATCGTTGAATCTTCCATTTTGGTACACGATATGTAAATTTATCCGACTCGTAATTGAAATAGAAAAAAAAATTAATACGAACCCATGCGGAAGAATTGTTACTAATATTTTGAGCAAAAGCTTGCATAAAAAATGGTCACTCGTTGATGCCAACGAATTTTCGAATACTGAAGAATCCTTAAGATGCTTGATTGAATTGAAGTAAAGGAAGTGATTTTGTGGAGAAGAAACGTTTAGCCATTCTACCGAGAATAAATTTCGTCATGAAAAAATTGAAAAACAAATCCTTGTTGAAAATGAATCGAATTGCAATATTATTTTCTTTGGAACTGCGTAACAATAAATTAACGGGTCAGTCATCCGAAATAAGAAAATCAAACGCCCTTAGTTTTCGCACGGTGCTGAATTATCCTTCAGAAATCGAATTCTGAAAAAATGGCCGCCGTCCAGACTCAAAGTATCGATTTTGGGTAAGAAAAATGCTCTATTTTTGTTGATAAGAAAACTATGCAGCGAAAAAAAAATCTTCGTTCAAGAGCTCGTTTTTGACATGTGAAAGGAGCTTTTAAAATTTGAAGTTGACCGGTGCAGTAATTTTTGAGATATTGTGGTCACCGATTTTGAAAAAGTCACTTTGAGAAAAAACGTCTTTAAAGTTCGCTGGTTCGCGAAATCTATCGATAAATAACTCCCTCAACTTTGAACGGATCGTCTTGGAATTTTCGGAGAATATTTTTGAAATGTTATATTTTGATAATCCGTCGAAATAAAAAAAATCGATATTTGAAGACATTACAACTATGATGAAATTTCAACTACGGTGTTCAATGATGTCACAGCTTGCATCTGCTAAACGGAATGAAAATTAATTTTCACGTTTTCAAAAATTTGTCGAGCACATCTGCGCTACAAAAATCACCTCGACGAGTTTTCAGGACCCTCATCAGGGATCTGAAAATATATTTTGGACAAGAAAAAATAAAAAAAACCTTCCATGGAATTCCGCCAATGCAAACTTGGACACCCAGAGTTGTTACGCATATGGAAAACAGGGAAAACTGGCAAAACTCAGGGAATTTCTTTACTCCCGGAATAATCAGGGGAAAGTCCGGGAATTTCGGAAATTGTCTGGAATTTTCTCAGAATTTACTTTATGCAAGAATTACGAAAAATGAAACCAACTTAATAACAAAACTGAACACTATAAAAATAAATATTTTTGTGTATTTTCAATATTTATTTTAATCTTTATTATACCCAACAACAAAAACGTATGTCAGTGCCAAACGTTGAAAAATTAAAAAACTGTAAACTAATTTACTGTAAAGCTCTATGCATTCGATCTGTCAATACACAACCACGTCATTATTATTACAGATAAGTGTTTATATTTATTTTGTATTCATTGTGACCGGCATACAAATTTCTGTTTATAATAAAGAACAGATTCTGTATTTGCTTTTAATGTATATTTTTAACTTTACAATGTTTAAATACATTTTGGAGTTTCGGTCTAAAAATAATTTTATCTCCGTTTTTTAACATTTCCATTTATTTGATTTTAAACAAAATTATGTTCTTCAGTTCAACATAATTTTAGGATCGAACATAGAAGGATCGAATTGAGTATTTTCTTTGATTTTTTCAGGTCGGTTAAAAATGTTATATATTTTTTTTGACGAAAACAATTCATTGCTATGTCTACGTATATAATTTTTCGGGTATAGTTCGCAACGGTTACAAACACTAGTATGGTTAAAACGAGACTCAACTTGTGGTCTTTAACTTCAAAAAATATATATTCGATGAAAACAGTGTTCTTTATTTGACCTTGATCCGGATCATTGCAAAACCTGGAATTTTTGCAAAACCTGTATGGAAAACCTAGAAAAGTCCGGGTATCTCTGAGTCAATAATGTGTAACACAAATTCTCCGGATAAAAATAATTCTCCATCCATTCGGAGGCTTTGACTGCATTTCTGCCCCTCAAAACAAATTCCAAAGTAATTATCTCAAAGAATGCAATAATTCTTCGCTAAATATCCGAGTTCCGTTTCCGCCGTTTTTCCAGTCCAATTACGTAGAGCACGTGAAGAAAAAAAAAGAGCACGAGTTGGCGCTCGTAATCGTTAAATCTGGGAAACAAATTGCGCAACGAGAAAATGTGAATTCTGGAAGTCGTTGCGTGAAAATGAGTTATGCGAGAGAATCGACTTTATGCCGTTGGCGAACTTGACCCTTCGCGAGGATTATTGCGAGAGTAGCGTTCGCTTGACTTTGACATTGAATCCGCTACCGCGAGACTGTCTGTGTCCGCGTACATGTGCGTGCTTGCAAATGAAATTGTGCAACTAAACGTCCCGGTGTATTATTCCGCGGGTTATTCAAATTCCCAACAATTTCACTGATCCGATCCGAGCGATTATCGCAATGCAGCGAGGGCGTGCGCACGTTCGCGTCAAAGTTATTACCTAAATAGGTAAAATACATCTATACCTAAAGGCAGCTTTTCCGGTACCACTGTGCTGTACATTTTCAATGATATTTAAGTTTGCATCCTTCACACGCAACGAAAGTTTCGTAGCCCAATTGCTTCATATTTTTTTTTGGAAAACGTAGGTTTCCAAAATCACTCAACGATTTTTCACGATCTTTGTTAGAGATTTTTAGTGCAAATATGTACGAAAAGATTTTGGATGGTGATGAAAATGAGGAAACAAAAAAATAAACAAGAATTTTCGTAGCATTTCAACGACGGAAACTTCAACATCGTCATTTTCAGCTGTGCTCGTAAGAAAATGTATTGCTCTGTACCCATTTTCATCTCTGGACTTTAATATTTTGTTCATTTTTTTTTTTTTTTGATGAATCTTTTCATTCTTCCAAGAATTATATGCATAGACGGTGACTCGCTCCGGCTTCGCATGCGAGCAATTTTGGATACACGACCGTTCATTTTTTTTTCATAGGATTTCTTTGATTCTACCCACAAAAATCCGACAGGGTGCAACGCGGCATTGATGTAGTGAAATATTCATACTTTGCCTATTTTATCATTCATTTTCGCATCAATCAAGTGTCGCTCGCGATTAGCCTGGGCCAATAGTGTTTATCGCGATAACCAGGGCCAATACTCGGTTGGGTGCCCGCTCGGTCGAGCATCGGCCTGCACGCCGATTATCCACCGAGAGGCAGCTTTTCTCCAATGGCAACGCGACAGGAATTCCGGAAGAATACAACCGTCTGTATCAAAACAGGCTTTCCCCAGTTTCCCTGTGCCCTCGTACAAACGCGATCCAGTTAAAGGAAGACTGGAAACTCACAATTTTTTTTGCAAAAATTCCTTTGCCTCGACGCAATGTTTTCTCTCAAAATACGTAAGAACGCACTTTTGGTGTAAATTTTAATCTAATCATTGTGAATTTGATTTTAATTTGTCTTAAATACGAACAAATTCACAACTTATTTGTGAATTTTTTTGTATTTACAGATTTTCGTGAATACATTTGCATTCACAGATTTTGATGTGAATTTTTTTTTTAATTCACAGGATTTTTTAAAAATATTTACATTTTTGTGAATATGCACAATTTTTTCTGTGAATTTATTTGTTTGTTCAGAATATTTGTGAATACAATTGTATTTGTATGCATGCGTGTGAATACAAGTAAGTCAAGTATGAATAAATTCGTATTTATATTCACATGAAAATCACGATGTGAATAAATTCGTATTCGTATTTATAAATAGAATTATGCCCACCATTGGTAAATACCTACATGTATATCATCCACCATACACTGTTGGAAAAGCTCTTACACGTATCTGATATGCGCTCCTGGCCACGGTATATATTACTGATTACTTAAATATCTAATATGCGTTGAGAACGCGATAGTACATGTTTTACTGTTCGACTCGGACGACACGCGGTGCAACATACCGGATCGTTTAAGCTTAGAGCTATCGTATATATATATATATATATATGTGTGTATGTATATGTATATATATATATATGTATGTATATGTATGTATATGTATGTGTATATATATATATATATATATATATATATATATATATATATATATATATATATATATATTGGAGTAATTGACATTGCTACAGTATTCAGGGCCGTTCGTACGGAGAGCACAGCAGTGCAGAACGCTTGTGAACCGAATCTATAACAATTTCACGTAACGCGTGTCCGTGTGCATACCTTCATTTCCTACGAACTTGGCGAAATCTTTTGGACCACGTGGTATCCTAATCGATCGAGGGAGAAAAAAAGACACGTTTATATCTGCTCAAACGATCGATAGGCTTGGTTCAGTTACGTCTAGATAGTTAATACAACTATCATTGAATAAAAAATGTAACCGATAAAAAGCGTGAAGAATGTTTACTATCGGAGTATCCGCGAATACGTAATATTGTATAAGGGAGCATTTCTTTAAGTTACGGTCCGTGCTTGTTTCTTTGCTGCCTTTTTGAAGGGTTTTTTCTGCTATTTTAATTGATGAGTTGTTGTGAAATTAGTAAGCACCGGATATTGACGGCAATTTTGGGAATGGATTGTAAGGGGACTCGTGCAATGGCTTTGCGTTTGGTGCATTATTAGTGTTAAGCAGGTATCTGTATATTCTAGAGAAAGGATTTGAATAATTGGAACAGTTATTTACCGTGCTGCCTCGATTTTTGTTTTCTGTAGATTTTAAAGTACATGACGTATGAGGTTGAAGTTTGAATCGTTGGAATGCAATGAAAATAAATATTTTCGAATTCCTTTATTTTCTTTTAATAAATTTTCCATACAAAAATCTTGTCTACATTTTTCAAGACACTTATTTAGCGATCTGCAGTATAAGTTTGCAAAAAACAATTTGTTAGAATAATAACGAATGAGGAAATTAAAAAATTAAATTAAAAAACTTCCGCTGCATGGCAATGACGTAAAATTCAACACCACCATGGCGATCGATTTTCAGTGTCCTGCGTTCGGCTTTTATTGGATTGGAAAATAATTCATTCGCGAAGTATTTAGCCACCGAAATTCGTTCATATGTTCACAAGGCATTGTTTCTACAAGTTTATACGTTAACTAGATATCAATGATAATTGAAATGGGGAACAGTAAAAGGAACTTTTCGTGAAAAATCGTACACATAATTTAATTTTTTTTTCAGACGATATAATTCACGAATGAATTTTCTTTCCTTTTGTTTCGGACCAATCAGGCGTTTTCCTACATAATGAATTATTTTTCGAATTACTAATCTTTTTTCCGTTAAATTTAACGAATATTTTTCGTTGATCCGTATACCAATGGCGTACAACAAATTAAGTAAACCGCGTTAGTAGTTTACCTTCAATTAATTCACAAAAATACGATCATTGGGGTGTGATTGCTTCCCCCTCAATCGATACAAATATTAGAAAATTCGTAATTACTGACCGCAGAGATCTGAGGGACATGCTCGTGGTGCGAGCACTCATGCGAAACTCAATTTCCAATCGTTGAACGTTATCCATTGCAAATATCCAAATTATCGTGAATATGCAAAGTATCGTCCAAATTTTCGTAAAAACGATACACCGTGGTAAAAAAATTGATTTATCTTCTCGACTAATCGATCTCGTTCATCGTTCGTACGATCGCGTCAAGTGAACAATCGTTGGACGAGTTTTTGTATCAAGAATTTATAGGAATGTCCGCCCGGACCCGATCTTCACTACTCGCCTCTCGCGCACATCAAAATATTTCAAATCTCCATGTTCGCGTTTATAAGAATTATTAGCGCTCGTGCTCGAGACGAGAGATTCCAGTCGCGACTGATATGACACCAGCGCGACCTAATGCTGCCTTTGTTTTTTTTTTTTTTTTTCATTTTCCTTCTCCTTTACCATCTCCGTAATGCGCCGTATATATTCAAATTCTAGATGTAAAAATTGCGAAGTCGTAATATTTGTTGAAGATAGGCCGGCGGAAGGGGGGGGGGGGGGGGGGTAGACGAACGAGAATTTTATTCGGCAAACTTTTTAGCTGCTCGTTCTCCTGGTTTTACTCATCAACGAGCCGTGTCTTTTTGGACAACGTCAGAGCACGTTTCTGTTCCTCGGTCTAGGCCCAATCAAGCAATTTCCAGAGACAAACGCGGGAAGCAAAACATCCTCCTCGTTACGACGCATAAATTATTCACGCTCGCAAACGTAACGAGGCAGGAAGGGGGACTCATATTTCCTTAGTTTTTTTTGTGCTATTCGTCTATCGAGGAGCAGACACGCTGCTTCAATCACGCAGACCAATCGGCATAATCGTTCGATTAATTATCAATCTACGTTTCAAGGTAATACTCGAGAGATTCGCTGGCTGAGTGCACGAGATATTGCACTTCACGCGCGCGTGTAGATTTTTATCGATTTCACAGATATACGTACCGTGTCTGTATACATGTGGGAAAATGATTTTGAAGACTTCGAGATGCGTTCTCATTAGCAGCCCATTGTCCGCATATTCAACATTACGAAGATGTCTTGGTCAGCGTTCGATAAATGCAAATGTCACCTTTTAGATGCATGTTTGCAAAATATCAGAATTCTGAGAAGTCGGGAAGTGGGTGAAATATCGATTCTCCGTTTTGCACCTCACAGGAAATCAAGTGAAATAACAGCTTCCGAAAATATAGTATTTGATCGAAGGATTTTCCGATTTATACTTTCCATTTAATGAACGAAAAATGCTAATTGTGGTTCGCAAAAATCAAGATTAACTTTGAACACGCGTAATTTGTTTAAATTTGATATGTCGGAAATTCCTTTGATTAATCTCGTAATATATTAAGGGGTAACCCCCACTTGCGATTTTGAAAAAATCGATTTTTTTATTGCATTTTTTTGAAGTATAAGTATCTGAGAATATGTCCTGAAAATTTCAAGTCGATCCGAACAAAATTGACTGAGATATGAGCGTTGAAAGAGAAGAATCCGTGAATTGAAGAACTGAAATTGAAACTTTAAACGCGTTTTTCTCAAAATGGCATTTCTGAAGTCGGTGAGCAAGATTACTCGAACACTAATGAACCGATCTTCTTGAAATTTTGCAGGCTTATTTAATACATAAAAATGTAGTCTTTAATCGTTCGATTTTTTTTTTTAACGAAAAAAGTGGCCGTTTTATAGCCAAAAAACGGCCGTTTTTTTTCGTTAAAATCGAACCATTAACTTTGACTGTCCGCCATTTTGTGAAAAATGAATATTTTTTAAAATCCTTCGATTAAAGACTAGTTTATACTTATATTTGACTAAATCCATCCGCATTTTTTTTTCAGATGATCCACTTCGCCGCAATGTTGGTCACCGCAAACCGTGTATATAAAAACATTATTTCATTGACGGCCATTTGCCACTAAACAATGTAAATATTTTTCAATAAAAAAATTACTGAAAGTTCTTCAAGATGTGTTCTTTAAGATGGTATATTGATCGATTAAAAAAGTTTTGTAGTTTTCTTTAAAAAAATTCATGAAAAAGGCCTTTTTTTTGCGCTACAAGTGGGGGTAACGCCTTAATGTACTGACGAAATCTGTTCGATTTTTTTAAATTAGAAAACCTCGTTCATCTTTGCATACTGTAAAATACGTTTCAGAGCAGTTTCCGTTTCTGAACGTCGGCTGTAGATCAATTATAGTGTTCTTCAGACAATACTTTTCCAAATACCTAAATTTGTAGAAATTTATCATGACGATTTTCTTAAAAAAAATCCTAAAAGCGAGTTATTTTCGACAGTTACAACTAGGCATAAGTCGTTAACACACAATTTTGAGGACGATCCTCGAAGCAACCGAATGCATTGACAGCCAACAGTCCATCGATACAACAGGTTTGAAATTTATTTTAATGAAAAAAAGTGCCTTTTGACGTACAGCTGCGTACTCCGAGCACGATGATTTACACGTGCGAAGCAAAGTTTGCATTCGCGCTGAAAATCGTCGTATACATCGCTCGCGACTATTCCCGTCACGACATACGTGTATCACCGAAGAAAAAGAAGAATAATAAATATGCACGATCGTGTGGGTTACGAGTCGGCAAATACGTCGTCTATTTTGGATCTCTCACCAAAGTTTGCACAAATGTCATAATCTCGGGCAAACAAATGGCGCCTCCGCTCCGTCTCAATTCCTATCCGAGAGTTTTTCTTTTTGTGTCTTCATCGAACGAGGATCGGTCGGAGTTTCTAAATTTCGCGCTTTTATTCAAGATTTTTTTGGCTCTTTTATCGCTCTCGAAGCATTCCGATTGGAAGACACAGCGTGTGCCAATATTATGATTTAATTTAACTCTTCGAGCTATCATCTCGTCGAGAAATGATTTGCTTAAAAACGAGGCAAGCTCGGAGCGCGGTGTTTCGATGAAATATTACCTTTCTTTGGCTCGTTTGAATTTCTGTTTTTTTTGTTTTTCAATCACGTGTGACTACCGGATCAAATAATCTTTTCGTCATCCGACGCACGGTGGGATTCGAAAAGACTCATCTCTCGAAATTTCGTGGCCGGCATTTGCGTTAGGATTAAATCGAGGCAAGGATTATTTCGTTCAACCAGTTTGTAGATAACAAAATAAAAATACTCACACTGACCGTCAGTCAGCTGCAGCTCACTTTTCTCGGTCCGTGCGGTTTCATATCGCTCTCAACGGACGTCCCACTTTTTCGAATCTCCGCATCGCACACGTAAATAATAACGAACGAAATAATAACAAATTCGAGCGTTGCGCAAGTTTGAGAACGGTCGTGGCTGCTGATACGGTAGATCGCGTTGCGGTATCAAAGAAATTCGAAAGATCGAAGAAAGAAGCGTGAGCAAATTGTTCGAACGAACGTCCGATAGGAGGTCGATTGTCTCGCACTGATCTCCTCGTTTCGCGTTCGTATCACTGAAACTTTGTCGTCGAGCATATTGACGGTGCGTCAGATGAAGGAGCAGTCCGTGAAAATTTCCAGATACGATTTTCTTCCATTCCACAGTGCACGACCTCGCGACAACACTCGTTTGCTCCTCCTCGAAAGATTTGACAACGTGAATTTTATTATCCTCGTCGAAAACTCGCGGAAAAAATAAACGTCACCCCTCCGAATGGAAAAATGACGATCCGATCGAACAATTTCGATCACCTTCGTGTCCCAAGGTTCTTTTGAAATATTTGTGATTATTATTTTTCTTCCTTCTTGGGATTAAATACGTTTTTCCCTTTTCGGAAAAAGTTGCCCTGCTGGTGAACGTTTTCCGAAATTATCGCTTTTTTTTGCGAACGCTCGCAAAGAATAGTCTGGAAATCGAATTTTTCGTCGCTCGGCCAGATTATCGTCGAGGCCTTGTTCGATCTTTATTTAATTTTTTACTTTTCATTGACGTTTGAGCACACGTCTTGGCAAGAGTATACGTGCGATCCACTGGCTAGTCCGATTAAGGATGATGCCGACTGCGACGATGCCCCCCGTGTACAGTGTGGATGTGGTGTTGAGTTCGCAAACCGACAATAGCACGTAGCCGCGAGAGCCTTCGCGCGCGCATATTGGACGTACCCGCGCCAGAAGATTATGAATGGAGCACGTATTACACGTTCTGTTATTGCCAGGAGGAGAGAACGCTCATTCGAGCTCGTAGATGTGCACGAGAGTGCGCGTGTTCGCGCGTCGACGATCCGTCATGTTATACGGGATACTTCGGGACAAATAGTGATGAACCTCCGCGCGCTGGAGACTAATGGACCGCGCATTCTTTATGGAATTTGATTTTTTTTCAAATAAAAATCTTGGTTCATTTGTGAGCGTCTTTATTTCTATTATATTGCGATCGTAATGCTTCGCTTCGAATATTCAGCGAATTGTCGACGCCCATCGATAACAACCGAGTCCGAACTTTTTTATTTCAACAATAAAGTATATCTTTGAAACAAAATAGAGAAATAAAATGTTTTGAATTGGAATAATATATATATAATTGAAAAGAAAAACTTTTGCATTTTGAAATAAAAATTCTGTCAATTTTATCTTGAGAATTTTATTTTAAAATATGGTGTTTTATTTTTCAAATATAAATATTCTGTTAGTTTGATCCCGCCTATTTTTAGTTCAAAGTGAAATTATTTATTTTCGAGATACGAATTCTTCCAGTTCGCTCTCCGAGAATTCTTATTTTGAAATGAAATATTTTATTTTTGAGATAAAAATTCTTCCCGTTTGATCCCCGAAAATGTTCTTTCCAACGTGAAATATATTATTTTCTTAAATGAAAATTCTTCGTTTGTTCCCGAGAATTTTTAGTTTAAAGCGAAAATGTTTTATTGTTAAAATTAAAATTCTGTCAGATCGGTGCTAACTTTTTTCATTCCGAAAGTAAAATATTATACTTTTGACATAAAAATTCATGCTGTTGAATCCCGAGAATTTCTACGTCAAAACAAAATATTTTACTTTCGGAATAAAATATCTGTCAGCTTCATTCCACGAATCTTCGTTCCAAAAACGAAATATTTTATTTTCGAGACAAAAGTTCTGTCAGCCTATACCGAAATGTTTTAACAAAAAAAAAAATATGTTTTTATTTCTCAAATTCATTTAAAAACAAAAACGTTATTTCGATAAACAATTAAAATATTTTGTCTGAAAATGATCGCACTATTGAACGTAGAGATTTTTTAATATTCTCACGTGCGTCCTCGCGGGCGTTTACGCCCCATTTCTATTACTTCCACCCCACACTTGTCACTTCACTATTTCCAGCTCTTCAGAGACCCCTTTAGAGTGTTTCTTTCAACACACTACCGCGTTCACCCCAGGGCACGAGAAAACTGCAAAACTTCCCCGTGAATCATATTTTTCCGAGTTTCATTTGTATCACTATCGAGAACTCAGTGAAAGTGAAAGTGTATTGGGCCGCCCGCCACTGCTCAACACGAGAGATCGCCATAGCGCTCATCAACCCCTGTCCCAAATGAAATGGCTTTTTTCGTTATCACATCACTGAAATTTTGCTATACCACCGACTCCATCCTCAAATCCTCTACTCAACGAGAAAAACCATTTTTTTACGTGTACGAAAAATATAGAGTTTTTGCTCGGACTGATTGTGAATCTCATCGGAAAAACGCATACAAGGGTCTATTTGGCCCGAAATGCCCGATATACATTTATATGTACATAAACGTCGAGAGCGAGAAAGAATGAAATGAAAAAGATTGAGATCGAGCGAGACGGAAAGTTACACCGCGCACACGGATATATACACACATACACACATATGCACAAGTGTACTGTTGTTCGAGACACGCGAGGTTATTCCATTCAGGGTATTAGGACCCGCGAATCAGTGACGCAGGTACAGGGATCTTTAAGGGGTTACCCCCACTTGCGATTTTGAAAAAATCGATTTTTTTATTGCATTTTTTTGAAGTATAAGTATCTGAGAATATGTCCTGAAAATTTCAAGTCGATCCGAACAAAATTGACTGAGATATGAGCGTTGAAAGCCAAGAATCCGTGAATTGAAGAACTGAAATTGAAACTTTAAACGCGTTTTTCTCAAAATGGCATTTCTGAAGTCGGTGACCAAGATTACTCGAACACTAATGAACCGATCTTCTTGAAATTTTGCAGGCTTATTTAATACATGAAAATGTAGTCTTTAATCGTTCGATTTTTTTTTTCAAAAAAAAAATGGCCGTTTTATAGCCAAAAAACGGCCGTTTTTTTTCGTTAAAATCGAACCATTAACTTTGACTGTCCGCCATTTTGTGAAAAATGAATATTTTTTAAAATCCTTCGATTAAAGACTAGTTTATACTTATATTTGACTAAATCCATCCGCATTTTTTTTTCAGATGATCCACTTCGCCGCAATGTTGGTCACCGCAAACCGTGTATATAAAAACATTATTTCATTGACGGCCATTTGCCACTAAACAATGTAATATTTTTCAATAAAAAAATTACTGAAAGTTGTTCAAGATGTGTTCTTTAAGATGGTATATTGATCGATTTAAAAAGTTTTGTAGTTTTCTTTAAAAAAATTCATGAAAAAGGCCTTTTTTTGCGCTACAAGTGGGGGTAACGCCTTAAAAAAAACTCATGTAAAAAATCTCTCGGAGTGTCCAAAAATAATTAGCAGACGCTAACAACAAAAAAAAACGAACGTAATCAAACAGTCTCCATCGAAAACGATTCTACGGCCACCCAAGAAAGAAATGATTCACTTTTCACACAACGTGTGCAATTATGTAGACTTATAGACGTATATATTTTTCCCCCTCGAACGATGCCTATCTTCGACACCTGATTGTATTCGATGATATACATATGTACATGCAACGGTAAAGTAAGCCCGATAAGAAACAATCGTTCATTATTGGGACCTGTCATATGAAAAAAAAGCCTTAAAAACGCGAAGCCGGCTAACAAAAGCAGAAAAATCGTATCTTCAATGCGAGAAAGAAAAATTCTAGCAGTCTCATTCACCCCTCGTAGGGTGGCATTGATGAAAAAAAAAACCGTCTGACGTCACAACACTGCATCAGGGTCCATTCGACTCACCCCGTTTTCGTGACAGCCGAATGATTTCTGGCTCTCGTGAAACGTCTCGTTTTCTCGACACGATGATTCTCCGGGATCCGAGTCATTTTGGATAAATTCACGGTTCACCGTAAGGGACATGAATTCGAGAAATGTACGAACACTGGAAGACGCGCGCGCGCGCGTGCTATTTTATTGTGCGAACGATGATGATGGCTAAGCGAGCACGTATGCGAACGGAGATCTGGACGAAACTCCTTGCGAGATTGACTTACGGAGAGTCACTTTCTCACTCTAGCTGCCTCGCCACTCGCTTCAATCGACAAATCAACAATCTCACTTGCGCGTTCACTGCAGTCTTTTCCGCTTCTTTTTTTTACCCCTTCTCTTTTTTGCCAACGATTTTGGCAATTTTGCATCGCCAGTGAGCATAACGTCTCGATTGTCCGATGCAATTACAATTACGAATCTTATCGGTCCCTGCAGTCCTTTCGAATATGGCGCGTACGAAAGTACATCTTGCTTCGTTAATTATTATCAATCTCGTCGAAAGTATCGTCGAACGCGATCATATCGAATTTTGCACGATTGGAGCGCAACGAAAATTCTTTTACATCTCTTCGTTTCGTCTGTTGTCTAAAATCTTATGTGTCGTAGATTTAGGGTGGTTGTCTCTGATTGGGATTACAAAAACCACTTTCGCTGCTTGTCGATCTGAAATGAGCTTTTTCATCGCTGGATGTTAAAATATGCATCGTCGAACGATGCAACACTCCAAAATCGTCAACACTGTTATCCGTGACGTTGAAGTTGGCATCGTTAGAGCGCGATAAGAATGAATTGTTTTTTAGTTCCCCGAAATTTTTTTTGCCAGATTTTAGCTACGAAAATCCTTCAGCTGTTTTTTATTTTGGAGATATGCGTTCCAAATCCGCCAAAAAATATTTGGTATAATAATGAAAGTACGAAGGGATCAACAAAAAAAGGATTTTCGTTGAGTACCAACGAGGCCACACTTTGCATAATCAACATCAATCCTATCACCTGTGACGTTGAAGTTTGATGAGATTGACGTTTGCATTGTTAGAGTGCAATGAAAATTATTTTTTTTGCTCCCCCAACATTGTTTTGGCCGATTTTAGCCACGAGAAACCCTCAACTGTTTTTTAATATGCTTTTTGGTACCATGGATTCCGAATTTGCCCAAAAATATTTGGTGTAATGACAAAAGTATGAAAAGATCGATATAAAAAAGAATTCTCGTTGCGTTCCAACGAGTCAAACTCCAACATAATGAACTTTGCATAATTGGAACACAACGATTGTTTCTTCTTCACGTTTCATTTCTTTATCCTCGTCACTATCCAAAGCCTTTCTTGCAAATTCATGAATCTTCAATGAGAATACGTGAAAATGTATGAGAGATTTTCGAAGCCTAAGTCGGCCAAAAAATGTATTAATTAACTCTGCGCGATCGCGGCCTCGTCCTCCGCCCCCCGACCGGAAACGTCCACGTACAGTTTTCACCGTGTTAAATGATTTTGAAAAACTTTAAAAAATTCCCGAATATTCTCAAATCCTTCCACAATACAAACTCTCGATTGCTCGAGTACAAATGTTATTATATTTATCGCTTTAAATTCTCAATAATTGCCAGGATCGTCAAAGTGAATTTTCCCTTCGCACGAAATTGTCCCAGTCCGACGGTGCAAGTTTAAAAAAGTTAACTTCCGTTGCATTCCAACGACGTGAACTTCATCATCACTATCGACCTGACATCCGCCTAATATCTCGTTACGCTACTCCCAACGAAGAAACATTACGAAACACAAAGACCACTCTATTTCGATCGGGTCAACATTTTTTCCTTCGACCTAACCGTCGCAACCATCATTTTCGTATTCTCGAAAAGAATTTCTCGGTGAACAGCGTTGAACGAACGGTTCGCACGTGTGCAATGGTGCAGAGTGACAAAAGTCTCGACCACTGCGCAGTAACGCGTTTCACAAATGTGCAAAACTCGAGAGAGAGAGAGAGAAGAATAAGCGACTGCTCCGTTTGTAAGGCGTTGAAGCCGTTTGCGAGTCTAAAATTATATCTATCAAACAGTTTAGAGATTATTGCGTATAATAATAGAGGCAGTCGGAGTATCAAGATCTGTCAGGGCATATATCACAATATATCGCTCACGCATATGCGTCACAGTGTGGCATTCACCAATCGTTTGGGATATATATATATGGCACACACGTTTGTATCGAAGGAACCCCTCGAATCTCACTTCATTGGTAAATAAGTGGCGCTCGCGAAAACTTTCCGGCGTAAAAAAACGATCGAGACTGGGCCGATGCTCGTACAATCGTAAAAATGTATTTCCAATTGCTTTTTTTGTGCTCCTCTTCGCGTTACACCCCTAGGGGATATTTATGTACATTATACGTAATACAAAATATTTATTGGCGCGATTATTCTCGGAGTTTCTACATACTGACCTGACGATTGACTTTCACGAGTTATTCAACGCGGACGTTATTAACATACGGATAAATCACAGCGGTGTTGGGGTTGCTCCTAAAGTAACGGTGTTGCAAGCTCGAAAAGTTTACGTTTTACGCCTAATGATATTCACACGTGATACTCGAGGGTTCTTTTTGAATCACGGGACTCGCGTTCCCCTCGTAGGTCCGAAGAGACGAGACCACTCGTTACTTCGAAACAAAATATTCTTGGTTATTTGATTCTTCTCGCTATTTGCTCATCGTCGAACGTTTTATGAAACTCGTCTGCGTCATTTGCAAACGCGCTCGCTCGTTGGTTTTGATTTGAGCGACTGCCTCGTCACACTTGCCTATCGGATCGTTCGGAAAAATACTCCACGGGTATAAATCTGTAGAGAAGAAATCGTGAACGAAGAATATCTTTTTGCAACGTAACGAGAGACGCTATGGTCAAGTATCGAGTATGGCCGAAAAACTGGCACTTGTGTTTTTTCTTCTACCATCTTCTTATTCCGAAGATCCATAATTAAATTATAAAGCCGCGTGTCGCGAATACTGACTCAACTGGTTTTCTAATCCAGAACATCAACAATTTTGCAATGGCCACGCCGTGCGCACGGACAATTTCGCTCGGCAAATTTTATCCCGCGAGTAACGAAAACTAAAAGCAACAACAACAAAATAAAGAAAAACCTTGGTCCTAGGATCACCGACGCAGTTTTAGGTACAACGGGTGCTCGGTACTCTGATCTTTACCCGCGGATCACTCGAACGTGAATCGAGCTATCCGCTGATTCCTTGCAATGGCAATCGTGCATAATTTGCGAAGTGCGAGAACCTTTCTTTTTTTTTTTTTTTTCATTTCTCGGAATGTTTCGTCGTTCGTTCAATCACCCACGTCGGAATCTCCGTCGCCCATGGCGGACAGAACGTAAAACGCGATCCCCAGTAGCGCCGTGCCCAAGAGATCACCCGCGGCGGTCAAGTAGGGAATCGCCGAGCTGTCCGGATCCATTCCCTGGCTCCACATCCACACTACCATCAGTTGAGCTATGTAGAGCAGCAGTATCACCTGCCAGACGAATTTTCAATTACTTCGGAAACCCGAGGCGTGTTTACAAAAGGCTTCACAAATGGGCGCGTAGGAGAATAATCGAAACATACGAAAGTTAAGGGGTTACCCCCACTTGCGATTTTGAAAAAATCGATTTTTTTTATTGCATTTTTTTGAACTATAAGTAGCTGAGAATATGTCCTGAAAATTTCAAGTCGATCCGAACAAAATTGACTGAGATATGAGCGTTGAAAGAGAAGAATCCGTGAATTGAAGAACTGAAATTGAAACTTTAAACGCGTTTTTCGCAAAATGGCATTTCTGAAGTCGGTGACCAAGATTACTCGAACACTAATGAACCGATCTTCTTGAAATTTTGCAGGCTTATTTAATACATAAAAATGTAGTCTTTAATCGTTCGATTTTTTTTTTCGAAGAAAATGGCCGTTTTATAGCCAAAAAACGGCCGTTTTTTTCGTTAAAATCGAACCATTAACTTTGACTGTCCGCCATTTTGTGAAAAATGAATATTTTTTGAAATCCTTCGATTAAAGACTAGTTTATACTTATATTTGACTAAATCCATCCGCATTTTTTTTTCAGATGATCCACTTCGCCGCAATGCTGGTCACCGCAAACCGTGTATATAAAAACATTATTTCATTGACGGCCACTTGCCACTAAACAATGTAATATTTTTCAATAAAAAAATTACTGAAAGTTCTTCAAGATGTGTTCTTTAAGATGGTATATTGATCGATTAAAAAAGTTTTGTATGTTTCTTTAAAAAAATTCATGAAAAAGGCCTTTTTTTTGGCGCTACAAGTGGGGGTAACGCCTTAACGCACGAACAAGCCCGAACGATAAAAAAAGGCAGAAAAATCGTTTACACGGAATTACCTGAAGAACAGCTGCGAATAAGTAAACTATGATGAATATTGCGGTAAACGAAGTGTGGCCAGCTTTGAGATAACTAATCGTATAGCTGAATATCAAATGTCCAGGGATGACCATCATCAGAAGAACTCGCGCCGTTCTCGCGTGACCACCTGAGCAAAAGACCAACGTTTAGCGATTACTGCAAAATTCCGTCGCAAGAAGAACGCCCGAAACTCCAGAGAGGAAGGCACTGATGAATTTATATGTAAAAAAACAAGCATTTCTTTAATGTACTAAAAAGTACAAAATAATTTTTTTACCGTATATGTGACTAGGAATAAAAGCTTGGGGCGCTCAACTTTTTGCATGCTTGATAAATTCGATCAATTCAGTTTCATTAACCGTATTTAATTTGGCACCATAGTAATTCGAGAAATTATTATCACACGTTTATACTCAGTTTCAGAATTTTTGTTTAAGAAATCTGAGTTTGTTTTACGGTAAATTGAATACAGTTCATGTTAACGGATTTATGTAAATTAAAGATTATATGACTAAATTTTGAGCGCCCCAAGCTTTTATTTAAAGTCACATGTATGTGACTGGGTAAAAAAAAGTTCTACTTTTTAGTACAGTGAATAAAAGCTTGTTCTTTTCAATATGTTTTTTACACACAAATTACTTTTTACTTTTTAGTCTTCAATTGATTTGACTAGTTGTTACTCGTGGTTAACTAGTTCACGAGTTTGTACGTTAGGAACATGAAATGCTTGTAAAAAAAATAACAAAGACCGTAATTGGGATTGAACTTACGACTTATTGCTGCATATAAATGTTTGACATACAAACACAGTCGAGTTTGTTTTTATGTGTTGGTAAGATTTTATATGGATGATTAGACATCGCTAATTTTACACGAAAAGTTGAACGTTCTATGGATATTTTTTTTGCATTGTCACCCCTTTTAGATGAACGTTAGCAAAATTTCAGAGCTCGAAGTAATTGGGAAGCGAGTGAAATATCGATTGTCCGTTTTGCATCTCACAGAAAGTCAAGTTAAATGAAAGCTTGTAAAAACGATCGTGCTACCTGGTGCCAAAAATGCGTGGAAAGGACTGACGCAGATTTTCAACGGCTCGCGCTGATTGCCGTTGTTCCGATCTTTGTGAAGGGACGTGGAAATCCTGCTGGCCTGAACGGCAACCAAGTTACCACCGACTCCGTTGATGACCAATTGAAATACGGCTATGCCCTTGTAACTCGATATCGTGTAGTCGAGTATAAGGCCGCCGATGCTGCTTATCAACATTGCCGATATTACGGGTGACCAGCCGTAATCGAGGACCTCCTTGGTGTATGGATTCCTCGCGGCAACGTAGCCCCAAATCGGCGTTGCCAGGATACAAAAGACCCCGAGAGACGGTGCTATCCACGGCTGTACATCTGCAATTTCGTTAATTTCCCACGCGTAAACGAAAAATCATGATCATTCCATTCTGATAATGCAAACTCCAATATCGTAAATATAAAAGAACATGCCCTGACTGATTCATCAACGCCGAGCCAAAACCGCCGATGCCAATTACATAAAATTTGAATCGTAGGTTGCTTTCGTGACGTAAGCACCAACTGAGAAGAGATTTTTCGAAGCGGACAAAAGAGATGACGGTTTGCATGGCAATTAAAAAAAATCTTGTCAGATTTACTTGAAATCGGATTTTCGAAGTTCAACCCCTAAGCGAAAGGGGGTGGCAAAGTTCGTACGGAAAATTTAAAAAATTGAGTCAAATTTACTTGAAACTGTCTATTATTGCTCGTAAACACTATTAATGAAATTTCAGGGTTTTTGGAAATTGAATCCTTAAGAGAAAAAGGGAATAGCAAGGTTTGTATGGTAAAAGAACTATCTGTTCAGATTAACTTGAAACTTAGTGCTGATGTTCTTCAACACAATTCTACGTGTTCTTTAATGAACGATTTCAGGAGCAGATTTCATTAACCCCTTCGTTGGCAGAGAGAATTCGACAAAAAGTGTCCAAAATGGCAAGACATTTTTTTTATCCTGAAAACTTGTACTCTGGGGTTTTTGGGGATACTGATTACGAATCTGAACTCAACATTCAGGAATTCACAATGGCGAATGAAAATACAAATAATACAGATTGATTTAGGTGAAACTCGGTACTCAAGCTTCATATATTTCCACCTATTTATTGCATTATGCTCCATGTTATTGAATTCACCATGAAAAATTCTTTTATTTTGAGTTCAGCATCACACTCAGCGTCCCCGAAAACCCCGAGTACGAAGATTTATCCAAATCGAGTTGTTTTTTGCACTTTCGCCCGCCATATTAGATCCGCCACTAAATTTTTTAGAATTTTGCGTTGAGATTCGTAATAAGCGACCTCGAAAGTCCCAGAGTACCAATTTTTATCTAAATCAAGTAAAATTTTCAATTTCGGTCCGCCATTCTAGCGCCGCCATTTTGAATTTTCAAATTTAAAGTTCAGATTTGTAATAAGCGACCTCAAAAATCACGGAGTACTAATTTTCATCAAAATCGAGTAAAGTTTTTGATTTTTGTCCGCCATATTGGCGCCGCCATTTTGAATTTACAAATTTTGACTTGAAATTCGAATTCCGCGAGCCCAAGAACCCCCCGGGTGAGGCTCCGATTTCAAATCAGAGCAAGTTGAATAGGGAAATAAAGGTTGACGCACTATTGGCGTCAATGCCACACAGGCACGGAATTATTTGACGCACTATTGCGTCAATGACAACGAAGGGGTTAAGGAGCATTCGACACGAGTCAAAACGAAGTATTTTTCTCTTTCAGTGTAACGATAAATCCTTGAACAGGGAGAGAGAGCCTACCTATCGCATTGTACAAAAGCGAAGCGATCCACGAGAGTAACGCCAGCGTCGTGAGATCTCCGAGGGAGGCTGCGATCGGTGTCGCCACGTTATCAGGATTGATGTTCATTCGCCGTGAAAGTAATATAACGGCGACCATGATGAGGCCCAGCACGAAGCTAGCTACCGATGCGGTAACGAGCGAGCTGGCGCACAATAAGAGGCCATGTTGAACGTCGAAGTGCGCCTCCGGTATCCAGCCCAGTATGACTGCGGCCAACGAGGCCAGAAGGCCAACCACCATCGCCTGGCACTGTATCAGTGCGAGATTTCCGATTATCAGCGTCCACTGCTGCTTCGGAGTATCCATGTGACCGAGATTGGCTTGGGTCGAGAGACGCGACGCCAGGGTCATCTCCAGATTTCCCTTCAGACCTAGCAACGCCGGTACGAGGATGTACACCTCCGAGACCACTTGATAAACTGGCCAGTGCTGGACAAACATTTCATGGCCTTTTGCAGTTACGGTTGGAGATATTCACCTCGTATACAGAGTGTCGTCTCAACGGACCGAGTCGAATGATTCCAGCCAGCACATTATAGTGTAAGTTTACTTTTTCCTGTCTCAATGCGTACACCATATGGGAAATCCAAATTGTTTTTTTTTTTTTTTTTACTAAGAGGGGAGATACCTTTAGGCGAATTTAATTTATTTTTTCAGATTTCGCCTACAAAAATCCTTCGACAATTTTTAAGGATATTTATTCAGCTATCTACACGATAAATCTATTAAAAAATGTCGCCTATGATAATAAAAATATGTAAAATAAAATGTGAAACAGAATTTTCGTTGCGTTCCAACGATGCAAACTTCAACACCATAAAAATTAAGCAGTTTTGCGGGATTTTTTAAACTAAGAAATAGTTATTCTACATTTATGAAACTGTAGGTATCCATTAATCGTACATTTGAGTACACAAAACAATTTTGTTTAATTCATTTGTCATCGAAAGGGCGGAGCTACGGCAAAGTGTTGCAGCAAGGTTGTACGTAAACTTTGAGTTGCAAAAAAATTCGAAATTTTTTTCAATTAGAACATGTATAGTTTCTGTTTAACAGTAATACAAATAAAGAAAATGCAAATTTAAGAGAATAGCACGCATTTACAAAAAAATCAACATTTCACGCAACATTTCTGTATACTTTGAATTAAAAAAGTCGTTTTTTTTTCTAATTTTTTTAAAAACAAGTTTTGAGACAGAACTTGACTTGACTTGGCTTGACAAAAATTGATAGTTTTGAAAATGCTTTTGAAGTTTACACCGGCTCCCAATGCGAGCGGTGAGGCACAGCATTGATGGGCTGTAACGTTTGAAGTTTTTGAAACTTCGCTTTGAAACTTTGAGAAAATATTTTTCATATATAGTTCTATCGTTTGAGGAAAAAAACGAAATCGATGGTTTGATCGTTGTAAATGTATATCCTCCTTAAGTGGTACGCCCTTTATTGCAGATTTTTGAAAAAGATCCTAGAATAGATATGCCAAAAAATATGGGCAATGAAAAAAAAACATGGCATTCAAACGTTGCAAACTCGAAAGCCTGGTGAAAAAGTTTACCTGAACAACGTCCAGCAGTAGACTAGCAGCCACCATTCCAAAGCCGGCGAGTAAAAAGGGTATGAACATTTGAACCGAGATCGTCCAAACATTCTCGTCGTCGTCGATGCTCTTGTCGTTTAACTTTGTAATTTTGTTGCTAGTCGAATTATTGGTACCCTCGACGATAACCCGGGGCAAGGACGACTGTATGAGTCTGGTGGTGTCCTCGAGGCCACTGCCCTCCTCTTCGCCGCTGTCCCCGTCGAGCTCCATCGACGAATCCAGGACCATGTCCTTGCCGATGAACTCACCGCTACCTGAACCCACCATTTCGCCCGTGTAAGGTACTCCCGCCTTTCTGTAACGGATTCCAGTAGTTTCGTCGTACTCCCGGATATCAGGCTCCTTGTATTCCACATTCTTCATTCTCGTTGGTTAGGTACTTATAGATCACCACGAAACACTACAAACAAACGTGCAATATATCCCCTTGCTCGCTCTCTCTCTCCAAGCATATTGATTTCTCTTTAGCTTATTTTTCGATATCAATCTCTCCCAAGGGCAACCGAATTGCAGAAATACCGTTGAAAAATTGTCGTGGATTCGCCAAGAGAAGCATTCTTTGATTGTTTCGTGTACGATTTGTATTATTAATCACTTTACTCGTGCGATGTAGTCTGCAAATACGAGTATCGCCAACTGTTCATCGCATTGCCAGCTTCTTTTTGAGTGCTTGCGCAAAAAATATAATCGTTTACATTGCCGAGTCAAAGATAAAGATGGGCTGGCAGGACCGAAGGTCAAGTTTTGTAAACAACTGATAACGAATGAATTGTAGCGAAAATAAACAAAGTCCGCTTCCCAAAATATCCCCAGATGTTCGCTATTTGGTCTGGTTTTTAGACGGTGATGTTTGCATCGTTGGAATGCAATGAAAATTCTATCTTAATTTTTATTAAACATCTGGTGATTTGAGCAGCGCAAAGTTGTCAAAAAAGTTGGGCTACGAAACTTTTGTTGCGTTCCAACGATGCAAACTTCAATATCATGTATTTAGTTTTACCAGAGATTTCTTTTGCCAATAGGAGTTTATTTATGGTGTTGAAGTTTGGATCGTTGGAATGCAACGAATGTTTTTCTTTCCTTGCTCTTATTATTATGCGAAATTGTACCTACGTTAAAGGTAGCATCTTTGCAATGCAACAATGTTTGCTTCCAACAAAACAAACTTCAATCTTATGGTTGTTACACCAGCAATAATTCTTCACATTTTCCTTGAACGCGAATTCGTCCTTGTAGACGAGGAAAATAATTTTTCGCAATAATATTTACACGACTCGGATGCACAAGCATGAAAAAAAGCCAGAGTGCGCTTCGCACCGTCACGAGTTACATTCTGATTCGAATCAAAATCGAGACCCGGAACAACAATGTTTCTTTTCCACGCCTTGCAGTCAACGGCGGTTCCAAGACGAGCCGGACAAAAATAAGCGAACACGTTCGAACTCTTAGAGTCTTGAGACGACGCGAGAGCTTGCCTGTAATAATAGATCTAGGGCCGTTGATTTTATCTTTTAGCTTATGCACTCGGGTCACTCCCCTCTACTTATTGGAGGTCGCAGAAACATGGGATCGACGAGGAAAAATAAAAGAAAAACCCGTTAGTCCACTCACCATTTTTATTAACTGTCGGCAGTTTATCATTTTCTGAATGAATAAGAAAAATGGTTCGTTAGAATTGCCATACGTACGGCTCAACCGAGCGATCCAACTACTTGTAAGGTGCAACGTATGAAAAGTGTACGTATCGCAGAAGCAGAAATGAAGTAATTTGTGCAGATTCGATGAATTTTCTTTGTGGCTATAAGCAAATGTTCATTGCGCAAGCTGACTCCAGGAGAAATCGTGCAGCGTCAGCCAACGCCGAGATTGCTTCAAAGCTTGACTCAGTTACGACTGCAGCGACGCATTTTTTTTTTAACAAAAGAACACAGCGCACATCTGCTTATCGCAAAGAAGTTTGATCGAGTCAACACTGCGGTATACGATGTTTTCTCTTCTATGAAACTTACGAAGAGCTCTATGGTAGCATTCTCCCTAAGCGGATTAAAATTCAGAGGGCAAGGATATGCTTTGCTCTTCGAGGAAATTATTTGTTTTTTCTTTATAGCAATCTGGTCCTGCTATTATCATAATTTTTAATCTATTTAATTTTTAATCACGCCTCGATAATTTGATGCGATCGTTAGAAAAATCTTTACCCCGGACCTGAGGATATTACGGCAGAAGGAAAAAAACGTATTCGCAAAATTTATCGAAGCAACGGTGCGCCCCAAAGCCTTTTTGTGTACCGCAAACCTCGAAATATGTGGACGGTGTAATGTTGTGATGTATAACCTCAAAGTCCAATGTAAATATCGTACCAACCTCGCATTTAATTTGGATCTTCTCATTCTCAGAGACGCGTCGAATGGTGATCAACTCGAATGTATTGTTTCGCAAGCGTGACGCAATTTTTTTACAATTAGTTTGATTCGTATTGTCGGAAATCTGACAGCTAAACGCAACTGTGTATGTACGAAGAGCCGGGCCCACGTCGACTAAACAACGGCGCGTGCATTTGCGCAGTGTCGCTTTTTTCTTTTCTTCCAACCTTATAGATGGCATAGAAATGAAATGTTGCGCTATACAATGCTGACGTGTATCGCTTACACTTGTGTAAATTACGATTTTCTTGAAAAAAAAAAAACAATCCACAATGCGTGGAATTTTTTAATGCGTATTTCGTGGGGAATTCATAAGTGGGTGGACTTCGTTTCGTCAAGATGTTGATACAGCGACAATCTTTTCGCCGAGTGTATAGCTTTTTGCTATTTCCGGTTTCCGTAAAATTCTGTATTGGTTATTCTTTCTTTTCATATTATTATCATTCATCGATAGTACAGATGCAAATACGCACATTGTTAACCGAATGTTTGTCGGTTTTTATGTTCAAAATTCGGAGGCATGGAGCGGGTATGTTTTCGGAAATCGGCGTTGCAGCGTCGCTCACAGCGTACTGGGGTGATAAGACTATGATTGTGCCACGCACCAGAATTCCGGCGAGATAAGAACTCGACGAAACGATAAACGACTCAGTATTTCCGTACATCGATTGCAATATTGTAACACCTTGGCGAAACGCGTTTTTCATATAACTCGTATACTTATATGACTTTATTCTTCAGATTGTGTTTGAAAGATGACCGCGAAACTCCGGCAGTACAATTGATCTTCGAATTAAAAATTGCGGATTAAAAATCCGTATAGCACATCACCTATGAATTAAGTGATAACATATTTACAAATTGATTTCATATTATTTATATCGAAGACCAAAAAATTCATTTTCAAAGTTATTTGCGCGTGTAATTTTTTTAAATATCTGGAACTCCCCCTGTGGTGGGTTTCTCCAACGTTTGAGCGAGAGTTTTCATTATCGTTAGCTAGCAACAGCCAATTGCATGGAAAATTACAGAAGGGGCGCCTATCATTGGCTGTAGCCAGCTAACGATAACTAAAACTGTCGCTCAAACGTTAGAGAATCCTGGCACTGAAAGGATACGTGGACAATTATTCGTAACCGTGGACACTAATCAGTGGAAACGTATTTGTAAAATAAAAATGAAAAACCATGCTATTAGTGGGCAGGAAAGTATAAATGGATTCAATTGTCTGCCGAATGAATTTTTATTCTATGCTGAAATAAAAACTAAAGAACCCAAGTTACAATTACGTATCTTCTTCGATCTTATTTTTTACCCAAACAAAAGAGGGTATTGGTATATTGCCCTTACAAGAAGAACATTTTGTGAGATATTTTTCCAATTTCGGTCGTATTCGATCTCAGAGCTAATCTTTACAACTTTGAACAGTTTTTTTCTCGATTGCAGACATCATTGTTTCTACATAAATTATCACTATTTAGAAATTGCATGTATTCCTGCCAAGAATTAAAAAGTGAATTTTTCAAAACAATGTATTCCATGTTGGCATAATCGTAGCGAGCTTCAAGGGCTTTCAATCTAGTTGAAATTTTTTTTAATTCAATTTTTTAATTTTCTACGCATTCTTAAAATGTAAAATTTAAAAAATGTTAAAATTTCGTTTCGGTCCGCTCAAAATAGTGGGTGTTATGGGCGTTTATAGGTAGGTTCTGCAAACTTTGAACGCGTTTTTATTAAGTGGGGAGGTACCTTTAGACAAGGAAAACATTGCTGATATTCATGAATTTACTTTTTAAGGATTTTTTTTTCACAATTGTTGAGACTTAGGGTGTGTTCTATTACTACTTTTGGCTGTTACACGGTATTTTTATTGTATTTACTAATCTTCAAAAATCGCGGGTGTTATCAGACGTCGCGATCCTCATCGCCGAAGGGATTGATCTCAAAAATAAACCAATGAAAATGTTTCGTTCATTAACACATACGCCGAATATGAACTTTGAAAAAGTAAGAAATGTTGAATATCGATAAAATGGTACGCTTTGAAACACAAAGATTGAATATTCCGAAAAAATTGGCTTCTTTTGCAATAAAAGATTCTTTTTTTTATCTTTCAAAGATGTAGGGTCATGTTTTAGACAATAAGGTTAGAAAGATTTATAGCAAATTTTCAAGGCCCTTTTTTGTACTCAAGCAATCTTTAAAAATAGTAATGATCAAAAATTAAAAAATCGGCTACGTACAACCTCAGTCACTGCTATCACAAAAATGTTTTTTTTTCAATTGAAAATCGGTTGATAAGTTTTTGAGTATCGCTGCGACGGTCGAAAAAAGTAGTTTCGAGAAAATTGCGATCAAAGTTTTCGTTCCGTTTTTCTTGATATAAAGTTATGTTTTTTCTAGAATATTGATACTTACATTAAAGTATCAAGTCGCGGGCGATATGACGGTTGTTCATCTTCATTATATTTCTCAAAATAAAAACAGCCTGTTCTTCATCTATTCTGAACGATGAGTTACAAATAAAAAACTTGAACATGCAAAAATGTTACTATTTCTGGCAGTTATAAAATCGTGACGTAACGGAAACCTCAACCCCCTCCCTCCCACGTACGTTGGCCGTAACGCCAGGCCGAACGCCCCCCCCCCCCCCCCCGAAAGTGCGTTACGTAATTTGCGCACGGCCCTTAGGCAAGTTGGGATCTAAATTGCGAATTTTCAGTGTAAAACGAATGGGAAAAACAATTATCGGGCGCTACTGAGGCTTGGGTTACGGAGCTTAAATTTGGCAAGAGTTTTTTTCCCACACATATCTATATATAATATATATACTAGCGTATACGCTGAAACAATTCATATAATATGAATTTATTATTTCTATTTTTTATTAAATTCACATCGATTCATATTATTTCAAATTTTGCTAGAATTTGAGTACACTGAGAGAAAAGCGCATGGTATTCACAACAAACGTGCATGGTAAAAGAGAGTATAGTCGAATTCCATATAGATTAGTCAACGCAATCATAATATGGTTAACACAACTATGAGCGGAAAGTATATGGTAAACATGCGACTTTGGTGGCGTGTTTGACTACCTAGTATCTCCGAAATTACTATACACTATTGTAAAAGACTTTACAATATCGATATGGTTAATTTAGCTATATCACAAAATCGGCGCTCTCAATTGAAATTTTTTGAATTTTTGATTTTATGAAACACCATATACATTTAGTAGACATACCACTCAATATGGTAAAAACCACTATTGTTTGATAGTGTAAAGAATCGTCAATTTTAGGAAAACCTACGATATTATATAGCATTGACAAATAACGTATGCTTGAAAGATTGTTGGTTGCGGTTAACATTTGATCATAGTTAGCACAACTGGTAAAATATCATAAGCAGTACTATATTTTCGGCAGTAACCATGACTATAAAATATTATTGTCCCCTCAGGGTAATATAAAATATGGTTGAAATATGGTTGAGGTTACTATACATTTCTCTCTGTGTACAATTTTAGCACGAGTACAATGATCTCGTTACGGAAAGGAATAACATTTTTTTATAGATGTGCAAATACGCAATTAACGTACTTATAACTATACAAATGTATATTGAAGTTTGCGTCTATAGATATAACAGAGAGTAGGAAATTATGTAAGGCTGCAATGTCCAAACGATCCCGGGGCGCAAATTTATTGTTAGAAACAGCGAGTGAGCTCTGTAGACTCGAAGCAACTTGGACGAGTAAAGAGAAAACGAGTTTCTATAGTTATATATGCGCGAAAGTATATATCGGCACGGTAAAGAGAGCCGGAAATACCTTGTAGAAGCAGGGCTTAAGAGGAGCATTGTGCCCGGTGTCTTTTCGACTGCGCATGTCACGCTGGCCCTTTCTTCGTTCTCTTTGCATTTCTCTTTTGCGGCTAAACTTCGTGTTACGTTTAGTCGGAGAACTTGCAGGCCCAAATTTTCAAATCTTCGCAACGAAGTTTAACACTTGCTTGCAAGGGGAACAAAATTGTAACTCTTGAGGTAAAGATCGCTATTTGACCATGTGATAAGAAAAACTGGTGATATGCGAGGCTGTGGCGGGCAGAAAATATCGAAAGGATCTTGTCCGAATGTGAAATCGTCGGTATAGTGATAAGGATAAATACGATCTGCGAACGAGGTCGTGAGAAATTCTCGTTGATATGAGATTTTCGTGCTGGATGCATAATGTGATGGTTTAATTGTTGGATTGTGTTTTAATCTGATGTTTTTCACTGCGTAGAAGTGCATGGCAATGGACATGTTGAGAAAAACTGCATTTGAAACTCTGTTTCAAAGTGGCGAATATTTTCTAAAAATTTCTTTACCGTCGTGGACAAATGAGCTTGCTTTGAGAACGCATTTAATTTGCCGTTGATTTGCTGCATTGGAACGCAGTGATTTTTGTTTTCATGCCGGAACGAATTGAATTGCCCAAATTGCAATTGCTGTATCAGTTTAATTGCCAAAATATTAATCACTGAATGAAATTGCCCAAATCTTAATTGCGGAATGAATTTACTTGCCCAAATTTTCGATGCTGAATCAATTAAATTGCCAAAATGTTCATTGCTGAATGAATTTGATAGCCCAAAATTTAATTACTGAATGAATTTAATTGTCCAAAATTTAACAGCTGAATGAATTTAATCGTCCAAATTTTGCTTCTCTGAGATTTAGTCCACAAAAATCATTTGAACGTTCTTAAAGGTCCCGTTAGAGAGCTGTAACCTAAATCTGTGAGAAAATATTTGGCATAATAACAAAATGAAAAAATTAAAATCAATTTTCGTTATACACTAAAGGAGGAGCGGGCGAACAAAATCTGGCTTGTCCACACGACGTAAAATTTGTGCAATTCTAATTTTTCGTAGTTTTCAAGTACACGTTTACTAGCTCCCGAAATATTTTTAATCAAATCCTGCTCTAAATGCCTCAAAATTTGTTAAAAACTGCCTTTTCGGGCGTAGAGGCAATTTTTCGGCACAAAAAAATAAGTAGAATAAAAAAATCTAACATAGTGTGGACAAGCCTGGTTTTGTTCGCCGGCTCCTCAATGGTGCAAACTTCAATACCATATACGTTGTTAGTCTAGTCCCAGTGATGAAGAATCTTCCAGTGAAGATAAATTCAGCGTGATACAAGATCGTACTAACGAGGGATTTATCATAGTTCAAGACATTCTTTGTTTTCTTTTGTCGAACGCTTCGAAGCTGCCAATTTCAATGGTACTTGAATTTATTAATGACGAAAGGAATGGTAGCACTCGCGCAGAACTTTATTGACAAAAAAATTAGTATCCTTTCATAATAAAATTGATAAATGGAAAGGTACTAAAGTGATCACGCTTCTCTTCTGTTCAATACGCCCCCCCCCTTTTTTCATTTTCTTGTTCTTTTTTCATTTTCTTGTTCTCGAGCATATCCGCGATCTTTCTCGTCGATCGCATTGTTGCTAATTGTCGCATCCATAAAAAAAGTGCATTTGTAAATCGTCAGTCGACCAAAAATAGCGCCGTTAGAACCTTAGCACGTTTAAATTCGGAGATTTCGCACGGGGCGCCGCAGCCACGGTCTTTCGCTTCGCTCGAGACTTACTCCGTTCGTGTGTCTTGCAAGCATTTGTCAGCTGATTAACACGAGCATCAAACGACTCTGAAATTAGACGACTTATGTGTATAGGCACGCGAAGCGCAAATTGGTCCGTACGAATCTGTCAACGTTCATCAACCCGTGGAGCATCGATTGTCATCGTATTCCCATGTATGATTTTTTAAAAATGTTTCGAAAAGAAAGTGTCAGGACCGCGAATATTGATCCTACAGTGGGCTATTTTGTGGAATATTGTTTATTGCATAAAAATATCTAATCGATTGCAATATTATATATATATATATATGCGTAAAACTTATTTTTTATATCTTTTTTTCATCATTGTGGTAAATAAATCTTCCACATTTTTTCTATAATAGAGGGTAATAAATTCAAGGGAGGAAAAATCAACGAGTTAAAAAGAGATCAAGGATATATGAAGGAACATTGGGAATAAAAATATAAACAACGTAAGCAAAATATAAAAATAGTACAATACTACTGGTATTATAAAAATACTAGAATACACTATACCAAATATAAAAATTAATTTTCTCGCGATTCGCCATTTATCGAAGGATTATCACTAATAAATTAAAAAAAGATATATATACATTTTTCAAGGACTTACACCTAGTTGAAATTTTTGAAAATATGGATTTTTTGTTTTCGACAGATTCTCAGAACATAACATTTCAAAAATATTCTCTAAAGATACTTCTTTAGGTATTCTAACGTAGATTGACGAGAATTTTTGTTTTTTGTTCTGCGCCAAAAATTGTGGATGTTAAATGTCACACCGCGGAGCGTCTAAAAAAAAAGATAAAACAAAATATTAGTAGTTGGCGATTTTGCACATCGAAAAAAAAAGGCTAACAGCTTGATATTCATACTAAATAGATGTGTAATTAATTTCATGAGTGAATCACTTTTTCATACGAAAAAACATTGTCAAATTTGCACATGATTTTATACCCGTTACTGTGGCCTAAGGCCTTAAGGGGCCAGTCCACTATGCAGCCACGAAAAAAGCTCCGTATTCACGATTTTTTTGAGGATTTTATAAAAGATATGAATATAAAAGTGGTTGGGCTCGATAAATAAAGTCTTGAAATACATGTAAAAAAATTTAATTCATCTTTATTCATTTTTAAGTACAACAACTATAGTTAAACGTAATGCCTGAAAAATAGGTGGGCTAGGTAGCTTCATCACAACTCGGCAACGGCTGGTCTGGAGCAAAAAAATTAAAATCCATTAGATTCAGTATGGCACCAGCTACAAAATAACCCTCGGATAAAAAGTTTTATCAAAAAATAAAAAAATTGCAGACGAAAAACGAAAAAAGTAATTTAAAAAACGCGTTTTTTCGCAGCTTTTCGCAAAGAAAAAGAGTAAAAATTTTTTCAAACCATCGAGGATCATCTTGTTGCGAATCATGCTTACAATATGTCGTTCAAATTTCAAGAGAATCGGTTTATTAGTTCTAGAGATACGATGGAGCTAGATTTTGAAAACGTTGTTTCGAAAAAACAACGCGTTTGAAGTTCATACTATGAAAAACTCTTACCTAAACTCAATCGGCAATTCCTGCAATATTTTGACACACTATTTCTGAATGTATGTGCTTTCGAAATCAGTAAAAAAAAATCAATTTTTTGAAACGTTCAAAGTGGACTAGCCCCTTAACTCGTTGAACATACAAGACATATAAAGTTTCATCAAGGGATATCACATCAAAAATCAATTTGCAGACGAGGGTGATGGGTCGCAGAAAAAAGTGTTCGAAACTGTCCGACGCCCCGACGAAGAGATGCGTGGCGAAGAATAATCCCCGGTCTTCGTCCCCGCGTCTCGTACCCGAGAGAATTGAAAAAAGTTGCAAAAGTTCACCGAACTCAGCGAGAATAATCGACGTGTACGAACGTCTGGAGTTGCCGCTGATGCGCTTGGACGAGAATAATTTATTGACCGACAGCGACGACGAGGAGACGCTTGAGTTCGAGATACGTCCGCGTTTCGTCTACACCTGCAGCATGTGTCCGGTGTGTACGAATTCGAGCGAGGCCCGATTCACGTGCGACCGTTGCAAAATGATATCCTACTGCGGCATCGAGCATCTCGAGGCGAATCGTGGGGCTCACAGCGAGCTGTGCGACGCGATGTGCCGCGAGTTCGGAGGTATCGAGGCTTTTCGTTTCGCCCGAGAAGCCACAGCCGAGTCTTATCGTTCCTCGAGAATAAAATTGATCGAGTCTACCGAGATGAGAATCCAGCGAGCTTTGGAACTATGGGAACGCGAGATAATTCTTTATCCTCGGGTTTGTCGGGCTTGTCGAAGAATCGGCGAGGATTTGCTTCGTTGTCGATGCTGTGAAATGGACTACTATTGCTCGAATCACAGCGACGAGCACGCCAAGTGGTGCAAAGAATTTCGTGTTTTTCGTCGCGTACTCTCGATGCAACACCGACACGGTTACTCGAGTCCAAATTTTCCCGACGTGGCGAGAAAAAAGTGTCGTCCAATGGCGGAAAATTTCGACGCTCTGCTGCTCGAGATCTTCGGCAACAACGTGAATTATCGGCGAATCGATGCACACACGTACGCGAGCATGTCGCTCTCAGCGAGCGCCCCGCTGACTGCCCTCTTCGCCCTTCAAAAGATTCGCGACGATTGGACCACCAGAGAGACCCTGAGGATCGACGTCGTCGGTGCGGAATTTCAATTCGAATGCTCCAGCCTCCGCGTCTGGGAGAAATTGTTTCTTCATTTTTTGCCGAAATTGCGAAAACTTCGGTTGGACTTTACCGGGCCCGAGTTACGTTTGCCAGCGGCCCCGCTTGAATTACTATCGCGGGTTGCTTTGTGCCGACGATGCAACAACGAGAAACGTCGGATCGTCGTGACCTTCAACGAGGGCAAGCTCTATCACGAGATCGCGGAAGGTGCTCCCAGTGACGGGCCCCCTGCCGATCTCGTCTGCCTCTACAATCCGGGACTTTATCGCGATACCGGATACGACGGTGGCGACACTTGGCCCAAAACCATCGAACGCTTCTGCCGTGCCAAAGTTCCCGTTCTCGTTACTTCGTACACCGAGGTTGAGATACCCAGGGACATACAGAGAATTCGCTCGATCGCCAAAATCGAGACACTTTTGGAACCCCAGAAAAATCCCTTCGCCTCGGTTAAGCCTGACAGGAATTTCGTCAGTGACGATATCGTCCCGTTGATGTACAAGAATTATTGCCTCAGCGTCGTCAGGGGCCTGTGATCGCGATCGCGAGCATCTTGCGGTTAAGGCGTTACTCCCACTCGTAGCGCAAAAAAAAGGCCTTTTTCATGCATTTTTTTAAAGAAAACTACAAAACTTTTTTAATCGATCAATATACCATCTTAAAGAACACATCTTGAAGAACTTTCAGTAATTTTTTTATTGAAAAATATTACATTGTTTAGTGGCAAATGGCCGTCAATGAAATAATATTTTTATATACACGGTTTGCGGTGACCAACATTGCGGCGAAGTGGATCATCTGAAAAAAAAATGCGGATGGATTTAGTCAAATATAAGTATAAACTAGTCTTTAATCGAAGGATTTTAAAAAATATTCATTTTTCACAAAATGGCGGACAGTCAAAGTTAATGGTTCGATTTTAACGAAAAAAACGGCCATTATTTTGCTATAAAACGGCCATTTTTTTTCGAAAAAAAAAAATCGAACGTTTAAAGACTACATTTTTATGTATTAAATAAGCCTGCAAAATTTCAAGAAGATCGGTTCATTAGTGTTCGAGTAATCTTGGTCACCGGCTTCAGAAATGCCATTTTAAGAAAAACGCGTTTAAAGTTTCAATTTCAGTTAATTTCAATTCACGGATTCTTCTCTTTCAACGCTCATATCTCAGTCAATTTTGTTCGGATCGACTTGAAATTTTCAGTACATATTCTCAGATACTTATACTTCAAAAAAAAGGCAATAAGCATCGATTTTTTCAAAATCGCAATTGGGGGTAACCCCTTAAGCGACGATACGCTGAAAATTTGGGGGATTTTCGGGAATTTTTCGGAAGAATAGTACTCAATTAAATGTTACGGAAAATTAAGAATATATTTGGCTATATTTGACTTATATCACACAATTTTTTCATAGACAAATATTGAGATAAACGAAAAGTTCCTCCACTGCTGACATGATTCCGACCGATTGAGTAGCTGAAACCGAAAAAAGAAAAAATGTCGTTAAACTGAAAGGTGTTTTCTGTACAATGACGTAGGGTTTGCGAAAAATATAAAAATCTAACAAGATGGCATAGTTATGAAAAAAAGTCTGCTTTCTTGCCTATAAAATGGTAGGTTTTTTTCAATGCGAAATCGTCAATTTTCATCCAATTGAAAATACCCTACGTCATTGTAGAGTAAATATATTCAAGAGTACTCGGTTCAAATTGCAAGTCAATCGGATAATTTCTCTTTGAGTTACAATGTCAGCAAATTTGAAAAATCTTTGCTCTTCAGAAGGTTGGAAGGTTGCTCTTTAGTAGGCTCCCATTGGGGGAGTGTTAGAGATACGGCCTTGAAATCGTTACAGGATATTCTTGAAAGTATAAACTGTCGAAAAAGGCAAAAAAAGAATTGATTGTTTGAAAGTCTCACACTGGTACAGCCCCTTAATGTTATTTTTAGGAGAAAGTTCTGTATCGGTTTGTGCATCGAGGGGTCTGCATAGGATTGGGGCTCTGCATGGGGGTCTGCATGGGATAGAGGCAGGACGATTTTCAATATTTTTTTTGACGAGGGTATTGGATCGACGAGGCTGGGATCTTAAATACAATTTATACGTAGTCTTGCCAGGTCTGGATATTTTTTTTAATGCACTATATTCATAAACAATGGAGTTATTATTATTTGAAGAAGGTGCCGACGGTGAACGACCAGTCGGTGTAGGTGGTTCTGACAACTAGGGTCATTTGTAATGAAGTAACGAAAATGTACTTTTAGTACAATAATAAAGCTTTCGTATGAACGGATACTTTTTGGCCTTTTTTTAAATTGCGAACATGGCAGGCTGGGAAAAAAGTGATTTTCGATCGAAAACGACTTCAATTATTCGTTATTGAGAAATGGATTAATATATCGAAAAATCATCCGGCCATATGGTAGGAAATGTTATAAATTATGCTTATTCAAATTTGACGTGAATTGGACGAAGACATATTGTTATACGACTTATGCCGTTTTATAAATCATTGTTTCGATAAAAACGGAAAAGGAAAAAGGGTCAATCGCAGTGGGCGATCCGACTTTTCATAAAAAACGTCATAACTCGATCAAGTTATAGAATTTGTACAAAAATATTGTTGCAAATTGGAATTAGTACCATGGGATATAAAAATATGCGAAAAATCGCTTTTCCGAAGTTTCAAGCTCATGCAAAGAAGGAAGATGCATGACTTCATTTGAACATAGAAAGATATCATTCGTGTGTCCTCTGCGCGTTCATAAAGAAAATATTTATTCACACTAGTTAAATGTCCTTTTCCAGGGCTAACACATGGCTGAAATTTTTGAAAAAATCTTATTTTGGCTTTCGACTGATTCTCAAGATATAACATTTCAAAAATAGTCTCTGAAAATTTCACGTCGTTTCGTTCAAAATTGAGGGAGTTATGGGCGTTTAAAGGTGGGTACTGTGAACCGGCGAACTTTGAACGCGTTTATCTCAAAATTACTTTTTCGAAATTGGTGACCACGATATCTCAAAAATCAGCGCACCGATCACCGTCAAATTTTATAAGCTGCTTTTGCACGTGAAAGCAGCTCAAGCAGCAGTGCTTGAACGAAGGATTATTTTTTTCGATGCATACTTTTTTTATCAACGAAAAATGAGCTTTTTTTGCCGAAAATCGATACTGTCTCATTGAAATGCGGCCATTAAAAAAAATCAATATTTAATCAAATATTGATTTTTATATACTTTACTATGTAAAATGTTTTTTTGATCATTGAAATATTGATTCAATAAAATGAAATTCTTCGTCCAAGCACTAGATAATTTCATGCAAAAGCTAAATTCGTTTGATTTTTAAAATTTCGGATGATTTGTTTCCGACCAACAGTGGTCATCATTTTACAAAATTGTAAAACATACTTTAAACCGTACTCTTTAACGTGAACAAAAATTAGAAATCCTGGCAACGTTAACCCAGGAAAAATTCACAAAAAATTTTTTGGCCACGAGCTAGGTATAACCCGTGAAACCATTTACCTTTTATCCGAATCCTGTTCGATTGCCATCAACAATTTAGAAGATGTCAGCGTGGATCGATTTGACCAGGACACCCTGTATGTTCCTCAATTACTGGTGCCTCCATTGCTTCTTTTTCACCCTTTCGAGCACACTGAGTCCGCCATTTTGTATTCCAAAAAAAGAATGAAAAATCTTCCGATGCAGATATGTGCTGCATTCAATTGCATTTATTTGTACACAAACAGGCGAAGCCCGTCTGGTATCACCTCGTTGCTCAATACGCATTTAACTATCACGATAAAGATTATCAATTTAAGAGTTACATGTATGTGTACATATTATATAAACGTAATATTGTAACAGCACGATAGGATGGTTGACCATTCACTCATTCATACTTCGTTGTATACAGGCATATTATCACTTTTTTAAAATCATTACACTTTTTTTCGGTCGTCGACTACACGACAAAAAGACACGTGGAATGTACAAAATTTACAGGATCAAGGTCGCGCCGTTGCCTCCCACCCGCGGCGTTCAATAAATAATTATTATTGAAGGAAAGGGATTGCGAAGTTCTCGTGATCGATTGTATTCGTCAACGCCGCTTTAACTTTCGTCATTTTTCATTCGTTATCATTTGCGACAGAATCCTCCGTAACTGCCGTTTACGCGGTACAATTACGAATGCCCTGTGATTCAGAATTTATTTAAGTATTTTCTGATCTTTCGGATTTATAATCGGATGTAAAAGCAACTCCGTGTTTGATTGTGAACATTTTGCTCTCCGTAACCAAGAACCAGTGTACCATTCAAGTGTCTTCGATTTGAGAGTTTTCGAATCCAGCGGTAATTCTCCCGCGCGAAAGGGCTCGCGCCGAGTCCGCGCGCATGCGTCGCTGCGCAGCGTACCTGCGCAGACCGCGTCGTGCCGCGCTCCGTAAACCGCGGGAAGTGGCCGAAAGTTTTTGAAAGGAAATTCGAACGCTGCGGAATCTCCGTAGGTAATTTGTTATTTCGTTGAAAAAAATAGCTCGTAAATCCTAAATTATCCATTATCGAAAACGAACGCGCGAAAAGAATAAAGTTACCCAAGTCTTGGAGTTGCTCGATCGAACAATTTTTTTCGGTTCTTTGCGTCATTCGACCTCTCGTTCATGACGTTTTACGATATACTTCGTCTATCATAAATATTCCTATCTTTGGTGGCTTTTCGTCACCGCGAAACTTGCGTTTTTTTTCCAGTGAAAACTCGTGGCAAAGAATATCAAAGTTGTTTGGACGTTTTGCAAACACATTTCGCGTACGTACGAAAATCCGATCTCTCGTATGAAAAAGAAAAATAAACGATGTAACTCGACGTCTAGAGGGGAACGAATATTGATAAACGGTGCTGGCGAACGCTGCGCGTTATCAGGTAAATCGTAAATTAGCCATAAGGGAGATCGACACCGTGACGAGAACGGAGAGAGTATAGGGCGAAAGAGTTCGAGCCGCTCCGATGGTATTGGAAAGTTCATAAAAATATCTGTTGTAAGCTCTGTTGCAGTGCGAAGGCCAATCCTTCAGACATGCCGCGTACGCTACCACGTGGGCTATGTAATTTTGCTCGAAGGTGCCACGGAAAAGGTGAGACCACGGTCCTGCAAGGTAATCATATTTCACAATCAATCCACCAATATTTGCCATTCCAGATATCTCCGTCTTTCCGCCGGAAGATTTTTTTTCGCTTGGGTTTATTTCGTACTGGATATTTTTTTCATTTTACTCTTGTTCCAAAAAAACGTTCCGAAAAATAGTGAAAAAAACGTATTGCGATTCCTTGGAAGCGTTTTGAAATTAATGAAAATTCAGGGATAGCGTGAATGAGGAATTCGGAAAATAATGGTCGACCCTGATGGCGAGTAATTGGGAATTTAGTATTATGCATTTATGTAATATTATGTATTTTAGTTTACTTGAAGCTTTTTGTGTTTCCATATAGACAGGCTGTGGTACTTAAGATGAACAGGTCCAACGATAGGATACTGATAATGATTGCGATAGATTACTATTCCAAGCTCATGATGTGCAGTAATGCACCTCCACGCGTATGAAGCCTAGCGTATGAATTAAGGGATAATCACAGGTGGTTTCCCCCCTTAAAGTTGTTTTTTCGCTGATAAAAAAATATGGGTATAAAAGTTTTCAATGCTTCGTTATATACGTGTGTTTCAACAAAATAGAAGGCTTGAATTACGTTCCTTGTGAGACACATCTAATACAATATCAACTTTGAAGTTTCTGTAATTTCTGTAAAGTTTCTGTAAAAACAGCTGCATTGTTTTTCAGAAAAATAATATTAACGTCCAGAAAACATAGCACAGTTTATTACAATAAAACGCAAATTGCGATTCTCTTCAATTGGAAACGTTGCTAAATTATTTAATTTTTTTTTAAATTCCAAAATAACGTAAACCTTTTTATTGAGAGGTCATATAGAGGTAAAATTTTCGAAAAATCGATCTAAAAAAAAAATTTCGTAATGTACATATATTTAAGTACACACATAGAAAATTTCTTGTCAAATCGGCGAATATTCTCGAAGTTACACACACATTTGTAATGACGTGTCAAACTATATGTAAAGTGCTTTTGAAACTTTAAGGGAGCTTTCCAGTGTGAAATTTTCAAAAAATCGATTTTTTTTTTTTGCTTTATCGAATAGTATACACTCTTCCGAATATTCCCTGAAATTTTCATGCCGAAATTCAGATTATTTCGGTTACTGTACAGCATTTCTTGGAAGAAGGCAACGGAGCGCTACAGCTACAGCGAAACTTTGAACGCGTTTTTCTCGAAACAGCATTTTTCAAAACGGTGTCCAACTTGGAGGGCAGAGTTTTAAAGCTATCGAGTTGAATTTTTTACACAATATTCTTAACGTCATTGTTTATCGTGCTATGGAAGCTTTTTTTTTTTTTGACATCTTCCTATTTTTTTGTAAAAAAAACTGCCAAAAAAAATGCTAAAATCGATACTTTTTGTTCAAACCGGCGCCATTTTTGCAAAAAAAAAAAAAAAAGCCTCCATAGCACGAAAGCCAATTATATACCGATCAATAATCTTTTTGTGTTTTTTGTTTCAGATCAAAATTGTGACCCCCAACGTGGACACCACATCCAAGTGCATTTTCTGCAACAATTGTTTCATCATTTTTATACATATTAATTAATAAATAAATCGATCTTTAAAAAATTGTTTTGTATTCTTCAATACCCAATTAATATACAAAAAAAAACAGACCGATTAGATTATTTTTTCTTTAAAAAAAAAATCGCGAAAAACAGCGATTTTTCGGGCTGTCACACTGGAAAGCTTCCTTAAACGCGTTTTTCTCAAAACTGTGTTTTGTCGGTGAGCAAGATTTCTCGGAAACGGCTGAACCGATAAGTCTCAAATTTTAACACAATCTTTTCAAGTATATTTCTTAGTCATTAATCAAAGGTTTTTTCTCACCGATAAATATTTTCCATTTTATAAACAATTGAAGGCCTAAATTTTTGTCAAAAATCGATTTTTTTTTGAGAAGCCGCCATTTTATCAAAAATTATTATTTTGTCTATTCCTTCGATCAATTACAAGATAATCAATTATATTGACGAAATATTTTTGGTTTTTTCATTTTAGATGGTCCAGTCCAGAGATATCGTGCTCACCGCAAGACGCCTTTTTTTAGAGGTGCTCCCGGAGATCAGCTATAGCAGCTTTCAAAATAATTATTTTTACGGATAAAAAGTTTTAAAATACAGGTAAAAGTTACCATAATATGTGTACAAGTTTTGACGTTAATAGATTTAAAGGTCGTCTCAATAAAAATTCTTAAAAAATCGATCGTTTTGGGCCTCCTGATTGTACATAAGCCCTTAAAAGTTCTAAGTTGAACTTTCACTGGAGGTGATTTATGGCCAACAAATGTCAATACCCTGCGATATTCATCAGCGCCCGACCCACCCAAATGAATAATGTATGGTGCTGATTTTTGCACCGCTCGAACGCCACGAAAATTCTCTCGTATATTTTTGTATCCTCATTTTGATGATACCAAATTCCTTTATTGCACATAATTCATTTCATTGTGGACCCCCAAATGAGCATCTAAACGAACGGTCATAGGATTTTCGCAGCTAAAAAATGCAAAAAGATCGAACGAAAAAAAAGAATCTTCATTGCATTGCAACGATGGAAATTTCAATCTCATAGGAATTTCCCTCGATAATGAACTTTTCCTTGGCAATAACTTCCTTGCCAAGTGTACGAGCCCTCAGGGCTAAAAACACCAAAAACAAAACTGAGGAGCAACGTTTTCTGATAATTATGAATAATGAATTGCACAAACGCCTGTTACTTCGACCACATAGTCAAAGAGTCTCCGCAGATCAACAAACTTTCTACAGTCCAGCAACTTTAGAAACTCATAATAGGCATCTCGAGCGCGAGTGCTCGAAGAAGCGCGAGAACTTATGATGTTGTAGCTTGCATTGTTGAAATGCAACGAAAGTTTATTTTTTTTCTACCGCTTACATTTTTTCCGTCTTTCAAAAGTACGAAAATCACTCAAACGGTTTTAGGTATCTTCACTAGAGATCGACGACCTTACTCTATAAAACGAATTGCAGATCACGAACAAAATGAAGAAATTAAGGCCTCAGGCCACAGTAACGGGTATGAAATCATGTGCGAAATTAACAATTTTTTTTCGTATGAAAAAGTGATTCACTCATAAAATCAATTACACATCTATTTAGTATGAATATCGAGCTGTTAGAAAAAATATACATATTTTTTTTTCGATGTACAAAATGGCCAAGTACTAATATTTTCTTTTGTTATCTTTTTTTTAGGCGCTCCGCGGCGTGACATTTAGCATCCACAATTTTTTACCTACAACAAGAAACAAAAATTCTCGCCAATCTACATTCCAGAGAAGTACGCACGGAATTTAAGGAATAGTGTTTTATTCAAATGTTGTAGGTATTTGAACTTAAGAATTTAATTTTCAGTGAAAAATTTCGTAATAACTGCTCATAAAATGAAAAGTTTTCGATTAATCAGAAATTTCGCACGTACTTCTCTGCGAAATGCAATTAGGAACGAAACTTTTAAATTTGAAGTAAATCGAGTGAAAATTGTCGAAGTTATTTGTCACGCCAATTGGAAAAAAGCTGTTTCGAGAAGTTCCGAGTATTTTATGAGTGAATCGCTTTTTCATACGAAATTTTTTTTTTTTAATTCGCACATCATTTTATACCCGTTAATGTGGCCTAGGTCCTTAAAAAATAGGAAAGGACTTTAGTTGCATTCGAGCGAAGGAAAAATTCGGCGCCATAGGAACTCACCGATAGCGTAGACTCCGACGTCTTCACCGCCGTGGGTCTCATCCTTGAGGTAGAAGGTGGCGAGGCTCCGATAGTAGGGATCGTCGCGATTGGTGTCGTTCTCCACGGGTCTCCAAGTCTCGTTGGGGCTGTTGCTCTCGTTCAATCGATGATAGATGAATCCAGGACCATTGGCGTAGCTCAGCGTCTCGTATGGTTTCGTGCTGGGTACGTTTCGATCGTTTGCGAAGCCGAGAATGTCGTTACCCCTGGTCGGATATCCGTTCATCGTGAAAGCGTGCGAATGATCGGCCGTCACGATTATCAGAGTTTCTTCCAAGTTGACCTGTTCAAGGGCAACTTGGACGGCCTCCTCAAGGGCCGTCACTTCGCGCAACGCCAATTTGGCGTAGTTCTGATGATGAGCTATGTCTATCTTCCCGCTCTCCACCTGGAACGTCGTCGAAACGATCGATAAACACCAATTCGCGCGATTTCGTTGAAATGAAAATAGCCAGTCCGGACTCGTCCCTGAGGAACTGTACGAAGGTTCGTTTCGTTCTGGTAAAATTTGCAAAGGAAAAATAAACTGTCAGAGGTTCATGATTTTCATGATTTTTTGCAAAGGAACGATTTCTTCAGCATTTTTGAGACTCAGGGTTTGTTTTATTACTACTTTTGGCTGTTACGAAGTATTTTTTTTTTCTTTAAAAATGGCGAAGGGGGCGAAATTTGTTTTATCTTTGTCAAAAATAATCGACCGATGAAAATTTGGTATTAATCTTCGTAAACTCATTGTCTAAAACATGACTTGAAACATGTTCTTTCAAATAAAAAAAAATGTTCTTGAGAATAAAAAAAAAAGTATTTATTCATTGCAAAATGTAGCCATCTTTTTCGGAAAATTAAATCCTTTGGTTTCAAAGCGTACCATTTCAATGATTTTCAACATTTCTCACTTTTTCTTGGTTCATATTCTGCGTACGAGCGTTAATGAAAGACAAATCTTCGTTGGTTCTTTCAGATTGAGGAGTTTCGGGACAATGGACAAAATATTACCATTTGATTTCAATTTAAACAGAAAATTCTTTTTCATTTACTGAATGTATCCTCCAAATTTAAAATCTAGCATCTACGCCGTTTTTATCAAATTTATCATGGAAAAAACACTTTTCAACCTAGGGAGATGCCTACCCTTATCTCTGAACGGCAGTTTTACGCATGAAAAAGGGAAAAACTGTTTAAAATGTTATGCAAAACCGTCAAATCACTCAGTACATTATGACAATTTTGTCAACAGTGTCATAATGTGCGTTTCCTTGTGTTATCTGATCATCTCCTTGTGTTATCTGATCATCGGCATCTCCCTATGTTAAAAAGTGTTTTTTTTCAATTGTAAATTTTATAAAGACGGTGTAGAGGATCGATTTAAAATTTGGTGAGTGCAATCAGCACATGACAAAGAATTTACTGTATAATTTGAAAGTAAATAGTAACACGTCGTCATTTGTCCTGAAACTCCTTAGGGTCGAAGCCTGAATTAGAAGGTCTGAAAAATCGGTTTTTTTTAAATTGCTTAAATCGATAGACAAACTATCCAAGAATATATTTACAAAGTTACAGAGGCCAATGGTAAATATTTTCGAAGAAACAAGGCCAAAAGCAGAGAAGCGATTGATATTTGATATTGATATTTCCTCCTGTTGAACACTTTGAAGCGCGTTTTCTTTAGTTTTCATTTTCTAGACTTTTCCAAATTGGCGGGCGTGATATAAAAAAAACTGAACGCTCTGTTGAATCAAACCAAAGTTTATATCTTCAGTATGAAAATCTCTTCTAAGTGAATTTAAAAAGTCGTCAAAAGAGTCTTTTTACATAATTTTTTTAGCACGTTGAAGTGTTTTTTTAACACATGTTTTTCAAACCGGAGAAAAGTTATGATTTCACGAATTTTTCAGCTTTTTTTTAATTCACCCAGAATAAAAATATGTGACAATTGGAAATTTTATTGTTTTTTCGGTGTCAGTGAAGAACTACGAGTTGCATCGTTCCCGCCGATTGGGGACTGCAGTGGCGCACATGGGTGATAAATCTGCAGTCATTTATTGTTTCATGTTGACATTTTTTTTTAATCCATTTCAAATATACATGAAAAAATACCTGAATGTTTACTGGGCTGACTTATTTTTTTCCCTTCTAAAAAAATTCCCAAAAAAACACTCTTTTGGACTTTCTAATTCAAGCTCCGGCCTCAATCCCCCTACGCTACGTGTCACACCGTCTGACAACATCCGCCGCAACCCGTTTAAAAGACCGTACCACACCTCCACCATTTTTAAAGATCAATAAAAAAAATGCCATGTAACAGCCAAAAGTAGCAACAAAACAGCCTGAAATCTCAAAAATAGAGAAGAAATCTTTCTTCTGAAAAAAAATCATGAAAATCAGAAATTTTGTCCTCGCCTAAAGGTATCTCCCCCCCCCACCCTTAAGAACCAATTTGTTCGGTTCCCTTGAATTGCCAGCCCGGAATCGTCCCTGAGGAACTGCACGAAGGCTCGTTTTGTTCCCCTGAAATTAGCAAAGAAAGAAGAAAAAAAAAACGAAAGTGTTTCAAATTTATGCACCGGCTCGTCGCAGACGTCGACAGGACGCGACATTGAACGCGTTTCAAGCGGTATGATCGAGTGAAAACGTGGCGCATATTGGGTTACGCGTACAATTAAACGGTGCCATTCTCAAAGTGAGACCTTGGACGTCCATCCGGGAAACTTAAAACCGCACCGAGGCTCGTGCTTCGTCGTACGAGATAAAAATTCATTGGCTCGAGCGATGCGCAAAAAAAAAAAAAAAAAAAACAAGAAACGATCACGGGCACGAGGGAAACGATAAATTTTGCCGAGTTTTCCGGAACGCTTGTTTTCCGTGGTTTACAAGCCATTGCAAAATAGAGATCGCGTTGATTGTAACGGATCTACAGCCGATGCCAACGGGTCGCGCGCAAGATTAAAAACGGCCTCATCAAATTATCGTGTTTTGGAATCATCAAGGATAAAACGATAAATCGTTTTGTTTTTCCTCGTTACTTTTATCTCCGATACTCGTGCGCGTGGGAAATTTTTTCGCAACGTTTCGCAGAATCTCTTATTTTGGCGAATATTGCGCTAGCTGTCACGCATATGTTCAATTTATGTAGACGTCAGAAATTGCTTGCGTGAAAAAAATACATAAAAGTCTTTCAGTGGCACGTTAACGCGTATCGATATACGAACATTGTTACGTTATATTAGTAAAGTGGAATTCTTATGGCTCGGACGTTTTGCTCCAGATACATCAGTATGAACGAAAATAATGCTTCTGGAATTAGGTATGTCTATTGTTTCGTGTAAATTTCTACACGTAAAAATTACATTTGTCGTTTGTGATTGTTTTTTACGTGAATGACAATTATTGGTCATGATTTTATTCATTGATCAGATACTAAATAGAATCAATAATTAATTTCAATAAGGGATTGGTTAGTATTCGTAATAGGTGTAGAAAATAATTGTAGTTAATAAATATTATATTCGGGGTGTGAGGCAGGTCGATGCAAAGCCTTAAGAGGTTAATAGGTCACCTGGTTAGGAACATACCTAACCTGGGTTACCTGGTAAATGTGATTTTAGGAAAATTTCCCAAAATTAGGCACTAACTTGTTCGTGATGTTCAAACAGACAATAATTGGCAACTGTAGACTTATTTGCGTCTTAGCTTAATGCGCATTCAATCAACAAACACCAATACAATCGTCTGCATCCACACAAATAACTAAATGGGACGAGTTCCATAATTAAAAACTTGTCAACAAATAAAGATACCTCTTGTCTTAGTGATATTAAAAAAAAATAGCATTGACATAAGTGGCAAACGAGTTAATACCTAATTTTGGGAAATTTTCCAAAATTCGTAGTTACCAAGAACACTCGAAATCCTTAGACTTTGGACTGAGCTTACCTAGGTTAGGTATGCTTCTAGCGAGTGGACCTATCACCCCCTTAAGGCTTTGCAACGACCTTTCTAACACGCTGTATACACTGGGTGAGGCAACAACTATTAGCAGTAGAAATATTTTCGAACCTATGAGACTTAGAAAAAAATACATCCTACAAGAGTTGCATGGCTCCGAGGGGGTCATCGAGTGATGGTTACGAGGTTCATGCAGGTGGAGGCGCTTCGGAGATTTCAAGGTCTCCTCCATTAGAATCTAGAATCAGGCTAATTTTTGTTTGGGTTTGTTTGAGGTTGTTTGGGGGTTGTTTGGGGTTGTTTGAACCCTTGAAGAAAATTAGCCTGATTCTAGCAGGAGCCCCACTTCCGAATATTTACCAAAAAATGGAGCAAACATTTATTCCTATAAGGCTGCTCGAAGTGATGGCCACCATTTTTAATGCACGCTGCAAACCGACTCGCGTTGATCGTATTGTCTGATTAATCACGTCTGTCCGTATTAACTAACGGGCTCTAATTGAGGTTTCAATAGTTCGATTCTCAGCAAAATTTATTCATTTTTTTCGATTTTTTGTACCAAATCTCGATTGATCATCTTGAAATTTAGTGTGAACTCATTTTTAGTTCCTTGATAAAATTCTTGAACAAAGTAGTTTCTACTGCCAATGGTTGTTACCTCATCCTGTTATAATAATAATACAATAATAATCAATTATCATGATCACAATTTTTAAAGTAAACATGTATGTATAAATCTAAAAAAATTATATTCGTTAATAATTATTATTCTACATATATATTACGATCATCTCCTACAATTATTTCTACTGATTAATTAATAGACATAACTTTTGGAGGTCTATAATATTTGTATGCATCAAAATTAGGATTACACATCAGAAATTAGCCGACATAGTTGTCAATTCACTAGCCGACATAGTTCCTAACAAACGATAGACCGTAATTCAAACATTGAATAAGTGCAATAGACATATCAACGATTTCGTAAATTTGAATTACGCATATGCAAGAAGAATTCAAAAGTATACTGACCATGAGTAAAAATCCGTTTTTATTTTTCCTAAGCAGTCTTATGGCTTGCATCGTCATATTGGCTAGGGTCGGTGTCTCGGTCGTGCGCAACGCGTGATAAGGCATGTGACTCTGCGAAAATATGCCGAGAACACTCTCGGTTTTTCCAAGATCGAGGGCCATCAGTTCCGCGGTATTTTTCACCACTTTTCCATTGGGATTATTTTTCGCCCAAAAATTCGCCAAGTTCTTGCGATCCTCGCGAACGCAAGAGCCCGTATCCAGCGCTCCTTCCATGGGGACACCCATATTTTGTGCGCCGCCGCCCATCATCACCTGGTTGCCAAAAAACCACAATAACGAAGAATGATTAATGGCTCACATCTTGGTTAAATTTTAGAAAATATCCGTTTTTTGTTTTCGACGAATTCTAAAAATATAACAATTCATAGAAATATTCTCTGCAAACTTCAAATTGATCCGTTAGAAATTGTGGTAGTCATGGGCGTTTATAAGTAGGTTTCGCGAACCAGCTAACTTTAAACGTGTTTTTCTAAAAACGCCTTTTTGAAAATGGGTGACCACGATATCGCAAAAATCACTGCACCGATTAACCCCAACTTTAACAAGCTTCTGTTACATATCAAAAAGCAGTGCTTGAACGAAAAATTTTTTTTAGATACCTCGTTTTTTATCAACGAAAATATAGCATTTTTGCACCGAAAATTAGAATTTCACTTTGGACTGCGGCCTTTTTTTTAAAAAAAACAATGTTTTATTAAATTCTTCGTCCTGGCACTAGATAATTTCATGCAAAAACTAAATGCGTTTGATTTTTTTATTTCATATTATTTGTTTCTGAGTAGCAGTGGCCACCGTGCAGGACATTTTTCAAACAGCAGTCTGCACAATCACCTTTATAAATATTTTCAAATACCAAAATTGTAAAAGATAAAACCATATACATTAATGTTAGAAAAAAAACAAAAGTTGAAAATCTTCAGCGTTTTTCTAAAAAAAAGTTCACGAAGATTCCTGTTTTTTCCTGCCACGAGCTAGGTGTAACCTGTTAAAACCTGATTCTTTTTACAGAAATATCGATCAAGTGCGATACAGTACGAGCTGACAAATATAGACTCTAATTAAAAGTTAAAAATAAAAACTTTCCGGCCATTTCGTTTCAGTTTGTTTCGTTACAGCAATTCACTAAGCCTAATTGACATCGTTGTTGATACAAAAACATTCGTTTTTACACGTGCCCTGTTACTCTGCATTTTTTTACATTTATTAACAATCTGTTATCTCACTGTGATCCGTGCGATAGCGATCGGTTCAACGATTTATCACAGATCTTATATTTTATCAGGAATAATCTCATGTACATGTGTGTGTGTGTGTGTGTGTGTGTATATATATATATATATATATATATATATATATATATATGTATATCAATCTGAGTGTCGAGTTGAGCGGCGAGATTGAGAATGATACAAATCGTGACCGGATACGTATTCTGAGGGATAATAAAGTAAGTCTCATCGTTCAATCAACCTTGAACTTCTTAATATGAATTTTTATTACAAATAAAAAAGCTCGTCTGTGGCTCGATAAAAAAAGAACTCCAAATGTTCTTTTGAGATACAATGAGTTTGAGTTCAAATGAGATAAATCGACGTGCAATAAAATGAAAAGGAAAACGTTATAGATTGACATTGACGATGTTAAAGTTTCCATCGTTTGAATGCAATGGACACAATTTATTTTCTATCGCGGAATATATATTTTTGGCACATTTAGGCTATAAAAGTTAATGAAACGATTCATGGGATTTTTATAAAAAATTTCCAATCCAAACCTGCAGAAAAAATCTTCGATCCTAACGAAGCAAATTGATAGTCGATGATAAAAATGGGAAAAAACCAAAAATTGTTAATTGGAAAATTGGCCTAGGAAATAAATGATTATTTAAACGACAGCGACCTTCGTTATCGAATGGTGTTAAAATTCGCATCGTTGGAATGCAACAAAATTTTTTGTTTATTTTCTAAATTACTTATCTTTATTATCCAAAATGTTTTTTATTCCATTTGGATTTCACGTCTCGAACTAAGTGTTTTAAGGGGGGATATAGCTTTGGACGAGGAAAATATTGTTGTTTTTCATGATTTTTTGTTAAAGGAAGGATTTTGTCACCGGTCTTGAGACTTAGGGTACGTTTTATTACTGCTTTAGGCTGTTACATGGTATTTTTTTTTTTCAATCTTTAACAATGCCGGAGGTATGGCGCAGTCTATCAAACGAGTTGCGGCGGATGTTGTTACACGGCGTGACACGTAGCGTCGGTGGGATCAACCCGAACAAAAACTAATGAGAATTTTTCTTTAACTAACGCTCATATGCAAAATATGAACCAAGAAAAAGTAAGAAACATGGAGAAGCGATGAAATGGTACGATTTGAAAGAAAAATGTTGAATTTGCCGAAAAAAAATATGGCCACATTTCGCAATGAAAAATACTTTTTTTCATTTTCAAAAACATTTAGTATCATGTTTTACACAATAAGACTAGAACGATTTAAACGAAATTTCATCAGAATCGATCGATCAGTTCTTTAGCTGAATGTCACGCCGGTTTAAAAAAGGCAGTTTATGTTTAAACATTGAGAACTTTTAAAAACTTTTAAAAATTAAGTGATTTTTCTCGATTTTTTTAGTGCAAGAACGCGTACGAGGATAATAATATCTAAGGATGTCATTAGTCATATTTTCAAGTGAAATTTAGAAAGATTTCAGAAAAAAATGATATCAAAAAATTATACAAAATGGTGACGCTGAAGCTATTCTCGCGAGGTATGTTGAATTCGTGACGCTCTGCGGTACGCAGTAAAATTGACGCAAATTTCAATGTCAGAAATATTTTTAAAATTCTATTAATTTACACGATTATAGCTAGAGAAATACGGAGAGGATTTTGAAAATATGAATTGTTGTGTAATAGGCAAGCATTTAAAGTAAAAACTCAATTTTCGACAGAAAAAAGAACAATCATTTGTTAATAACTAATGTTAAATATAATTAACTCATGAAAAATCCCTTACGTATTTCTCTTCGAAATCTTATTTTAAAGATGTGTTCAAAATTTGGAGTAAAAAGAATGAAAATTGTTGGAGTCATGCTGCGTATCGTTTTGAAAAATTATGTTCCGAGAAAAACGGTCGACGTCTCGCACTCGGGCCAGCCACTGCCATCGCAGATCCACCGAGGCCTGCTGGCCTTTGTTTTACATGCACCAAACTTCATTCCCCTTATGCTAGATGGTTCGAGGCATCTCTTAAACCAATTTTCAAAAATCAATTTTTTGAAAATTCTTTTCTGGTCTTTCCCCTTAATAAAAAATACCATATAACAGCCAAAAGTAGTAAAAAATATATCCTGAGTCTCAAGAATGGTGACGGAATTTTTGCTTAAAAGAATCACGAAAATTTCGAAAATCTCGCCCAAAGGTATCTCTGACCTTAAAAAACCGACCGAGAGATTCTTCTCTCGGAATCTCTCAATCTCTCAATCTGGAGTGGAATCTGTCAAAATAAATTTGAGCAAACATCAAGTTTCATTGCATTCCAACGATGCAAAAGTCAATCTGCCGGTAGATCGATGATAACGAGAACGAAAAGAGAGAAAAAAGCAAAGATTTAAGGGTGGATTGGAGGAACGAGTATTATCGTAGCTCGTTTACCTTGAAACGATTTCCCGGCGCGTCCTCGACCAGCTGTCGCCCTATGTCCTTAACGCAGTCACGGTGTTCCGGCGGTATAGCCGAATCGCATTCCCAATCACGATGGTTCACGTGAGCGTAGAGTGCAGCCGGGGTGGCGTGAGTTATTCTCGTCGTCGTTACGAATCCTGCGATTCAACGTGCACGATGTACCACGAACATGAGACACAGATTGAGAGAAAAAAAACTAAGTGACAATTGATCAACATCACGGCGCACGAACATCACCGCATCGTAACACGATCGTGCGAATCGTCATTCTCGATTGATCGACCAGAAATAACGCGATTTTTTAACGCGAAAACCACGCTTCTTCCAAATCGATGTAGTTGCATTTGCAGTCCATTCTCAAACGTCGTGATACTTGATCATTTCTGACGTGACTAAATTATTGTTCGTTCAAATAACACTCGATCATGCTTTCCCTCGATCTGGGATATTTTGCCAGTTTTCGTCTGTCCAGAGTGGATTAAAAGGAAACAAGAATCAAATAAGAACTTAATCTGTGAAAAAATGATTGATTGATGACGTGGTGTTGGGGGGGGGGGGGGTTAAGCGAGATGCGGAAAAAAGATTTGGTAGATAGAAAATCAAACGATTGGGAAGCTATAATATGAGATGTGGAATTTGATGGAACCGTAATCTACACATATAAAGCAGGTCCGTGGCTGACTACCTAACTGATGGAATGGCTGATAAATAGACAGCATATAGCCTAAACAGCTGAAGATAGAAACGTGAAATTTAGAAGATATGTTTCTCAGGAGGTGTAGAGATGCACTGATAAAGGATTTTTCGAAAATCAACTCCTTGGGGGATGAAATGGGGTGTAAACGTTTGTATGGAACATTGTATTCCTTACGTGTATCAAGGCTGAAAGTTAGTATTTATATATTTTGTATTCCACGTCCAGCTGAAGTGAACACACACAAAATTGGGTAAATTCCATGAAAAACTTGTCCAACTTCCAAAAGTCAAGTCATTTTTTGCACAAGTTTTCGTAGAATCACGCAAAGGATGCCTTTTTTGGTAAATTTTGAAAAAATTATCGTGTTTCATTGCGATCTGGCGCATATAGTACTTTGAAAGACTCGAGGTGAGTATGCATGCGTATTTTATAGTAGATTTTAACGAGTTTTGTGAAACAGGACCGATTTGAAGTTTTCGGTGGCGGAAAAGTCGTTTGGCTAAGAACTCGGCTTTGGAAAAACTCATTTAAGTGACTGTGAACTGGGCAGATTGATTTCTGTGAACTTATAATTCACTTGTAAAAAAAATAATTCAGCCACGATTCCTCTTACATCGTTGAACTGTGATGATTTTTACTTGGTATTGCATTCATTGGGAGTAACGTGTCAAGGCATAAAAAAAATTATGTCCTCGCAGTTTTCCCCCTTTACCGGATATAACTCACACAGTCTTCCAGGTACTATCTACATATATACAAGGTGGCCCGAAAAATGACGTCCAAAAAGAAGATTTATATGTCTCGTATGTATGTATGTATGTATCTCGTATTAATTATTTGGTCGAAAGCTCGACCAAAATTGGGAAAAATATTTTTTTCTACGAAACCAAAAAAACGTAGAATATACATGGGGGTGATTCGAATACGTATTGACAAAAGGCATCTAGATTACCTTTTGGGCATCACTTTTCTGCCCGCCCTGTGATATATACATCAGTGGAATGAATTCTGGAAACATTCCAAATTATTCAAGATTTTTCATTTATTGATCGTTTTTACGTTAAAATTACTTTCATTTCATATTCTTATCAAAGCAGGCTTATTACGGCAAATATTGAACTGAAATAGTCTAAATCAAAATTAAAGTATCACAGTATTCACCACTTTTCCGACTGAGGCTATATTTTATTACTACTTTTGGCTGTGACATGGTTTCGTTTTTTCATTAATCTTTAAAAATGCCCGAGGTATGGCACGGTCTTCGAAACTGCATTTTCAAAACTGGCGTGACGTATAGCTAAAAACGAATCGATCGAATCTCATGAAATTTGGTATAAAACTTTCTAACCTTATTGTCTAAAGCGTCATTCTAAATTTTTCTGATAAAAAAATTATTGCAAAATGTAGCCATTTTTCGGACAATTTAATCTATTTGTTTCAAAGCGTGCCATTTCATCGATTTTCAACATTCCTCACTTTTTCTTGGTTCACATTCTGCGTAAGGGTGTCAATGAAAGAAGAATCTTCGTTGGTTTCTTTCAGATTAATCCCACCGACGCTACGTGTCACGCCATCTGAGAACATCCGCCGAACCCTTTTAGAAGCCCGAGCCACTTTTAACCACTAACAGAAAAAATAATATGAAACAGCTAAAAGTAGTAATAAAACCCTTCGTCTCAAAAATGGCGAAGAAATATTTTCTCTATGAAAAATATCATGAAAATCAGATATTTTTTCCTCGCCTAAAGGTATCTCACTATCTATCTCACTATCTATTATAAGTGTCCAGAAATAATTCCACTAGTATATGTACATATATATATAGATGGGCAGAATAGTGGCCGAAACAAAAGCACAATCGCCCCTTTTTGTCGCATCCAATGGGGTATTGTTTGGCCAGTATTGAATATAACACACACACACGCACACACACACACACACACACACACACACACACACACACACACACACACACACACTTGCGCGTGCGCGTGCGCACGCACCCCCCCCCCCAAACTACATATAGGCTATAGTAGTTTTACGAAAGTGAATCTCGTTTCGTCGCGGCCTCGACACAAGAGAAGGTCGTTGGAGTGTGCGGGGGGCTTTCGGCCTCCCTGCTTCGTTGATTGAATATATTTTGCTCTATGTATGACTCTAACAAGGTCCACTCAACACACTGATTCTTAATTGGGCGTTTTGAGACCGCGCTGATGCGGTTCTCCGGTTCGGAGACTCGTCGTGAGCGTGTCAGCGTCGGGGCCGGATCGAGACCAGACACGAAGCCACGCGCACGTACGAGCCCCGCTGCCACGAGGGACCCCGGACACGTGGGTCAATTTTTTATTCAATTGTCACATACACTTCTTCCAATCGTAATCTTCACGCGATCTAGTTGCGTAGAATTAGGAAAGAAACAGAAAATGCATTTTTGTCTCCTGCGACATATCGATCGCCAACCGCGCGGTTTGATAAACAAGCTCCACAATCGTATAATTGATAATCGTTGCGCAAAGGCACTCGTTGAGCTTGTTCAAACTCCGATTATTGCAATTCTAAGATTCACTTGGAAGAGAAAAAAAAGGGAGTAAGAAAAAAACGTCGTTATCACGTGAGGGGCAAGAGTCATTGTAACGTACTATATTTGTATACGGATCATTTAACTCGAATCTATTATTAGTGCAATGTGACACTCGATTAATCGGTTTAACGATGAACCGATATGGTTTCTTTTGGTATTGCTGTGGAATGTTCCTCAATTAAAACGTCATAATACAGTACTATGTATGGGAAATTCCCCGCCATTTCACCTTGCCCGTGACCCCGACCATTTTTGGTTTTACTGATTTTTTGTTGTTGTAATATTGTACCCCATGAAAGGAATATCCACACCAATTTTTAGATTTTTATCTCTTCTCTTTTGGGAGTTATAATTTTCCAAAAATGTCGATTTTGAAAGTTTTGGAAACGCTTAAACGCTGATAACCCCTGAATTAATTGAGATATCGGCAAATGTCACTGTACCATTTTTTTTCGTTTTGAAGCATACTTCCGTCAAAAAATATGAAAAAAATTATCAATTATCAATGTCAAGGTTTTTCTGTTTCTAAAGTGAAAACTTTTTTTTTTAAACATGATTATCATTTTTTTTTCAATTCTCTAAAATAGAGTGACCCATTCTCTAATTTTTACGCCTAGCCTCAACGTGGGCTCATTTTTCTTTTATTTTTTTCGAGTTAATCATGCTTTTCTTGGAAGATTTTTATCATTTTAATATCCAATAATGCTATTAATGATTTTGCGATTTCCAACTCCGCTTCGACAGGCCTGAAACGTTTTATTTCTCATTTGTGCTGCTTGATAAAACACTATTAGATTAAGATCGAGCCTAACATCCGGGGGGCAGGTGAACGTTCCCCAGTGTAACCTGCGGAGGTACTTTGCCCAGAGCAATAAAATCTATTATTATAATATACAATAATGATTATAATCAATAACTGTATCATTGTATCAATTACTGTCATGATATAATTATTATATAAGTAATATTATATTATTATACAATTAGGGTTACCTACAATTATTATTATCGATATCATGATTATCAATATTATGATTACTATTTATTATTATCGATATTATTTTTATTTCCCGTTATGGAATTTCTATCAGTTTGCTAGTGCCACATTTTATTTTTATGGAAATAAAAAGTTTTATCAAATACCATGGCCACTTAGAACGTGTGATAATTCACGACAGTAAGTAATTAATATTCGATGCCATGCATGCTCACGTCTACTTGCAATATATCACTCGCAAGGCAGAGGCATATGTCACGTCCTCGCACGTTTCAGTGAGTCGATTAGTCAATCGTTCGTAACACGCGATAAATATATATATATATATATATATATATATATATATATATATATATATATATATATATATATATATATTTATCGTGTATATTACATATATATGCAATTGGAAATCTGTAGGCCAAGGAACTTCGACACCTTATTATCTCCAGAGATCGGAGCATAATTGTTTCCCCATGCAGTGTACCGAGAAACGACCGTCGATATCACTAAACCACCTACTTGAGAAAAATAAAACAAATACCCGACCCTCTCGGCAATTCCGGTTTCACGATTTCCCATCGATACACGCGGCAGCGAGAAATTCAAGGTCCGTCACACTCATTCACGTCCGACGTTAATTATGTCAATGTGTTGACGCGAACTGCTCAGCCATCATACCGCATGAAAAATCGATTGTTATGCGAGTGCGTGGCGAGAAAAGAAAACTTCCGCTTCGTAGCTGCAATATCGTATTGTGGAACTTCATCAATGTCCGATCAATATTGCTACGATTTGGAGCACGTGGAGGTAGATTTGCATTTTTTTCTTTAGTTTTTTGTTTGCAATTTAAATGAGAAACGATTGAAGTACCGAAACTGCTGTAGTTCACTTGCTGTTTCAATCTCGTCGTTGCTCTATCGTAAGTTCGGGTTCAGTGAACTCTTCGAATTCCAGAAGCAAAAATGCTGACCGCGGTGCGAACATGCACATTTGATTACTTCGAGGTGCTCATGAACTCGGGATGTCACGGCAAGAAATTTGATTTTTCGAAAAGCATCATTAGAATAAAATGACTCTTCTTATTTGGTATTATTATAATAATCGTAATACTAAATAAAGACGACTTACGAGGAACATCTCTCGTGGGTCGTTCTTCGATTTTGTTGAAACTTATATATGCTATATATAAGTTTATATATAATAAATAACATAACCTATATATGCTATATATACGTTTGATAAGACATTGAAAAATAAGCGACCCGTGTTTTTTATCAGCGGAAAAACGGTTTCAAGGGGTGAAACGAGCCTTCGAAGAAAAGCATGTTAAGGGGTAATATTGCAGTTTCACTCACAAGCAGTCGACCGATAGCAATGAAACAAAAACGAAAATTCTTCTAATCCAAGAGATGAAGAATCCACTAGAGAATTATCGCAGAAAAAAATGATTAAGGGGTTAATCACCCCTATTCGAGGGCTGGTTTCACTCCGTAAACCCGTTTTTCCGTCGATAAAAAAAAATGCGTGTCGCTTAGTTTTCCATGCTTCATAACATATATAAGTTCCAACAAAATCGAAGGAGGACACCTGAGGGATGTTCTTATTAGTATTATACATGCAGCATCTATACTGAATATTATTCAGCTTTTGAAACTGTATTTAAGTACAGTTTCTAGTACAATCGTTATTATTATCATCATTATACTATATAAATATAACTGTATTTCGTATGACTTTCGTACTCAGCATTATTGCGTTATTATATCCAGTATTCATATTTATGGTAAATATTCGGAAGTGGGGCTCCTGCTAGAATCAGGCTAATTTTTGCTTGGGTTTGTTTGGGTTTGTTTGTGTGATTCTAGCAGGAGCCCCACTTCCGAATATTTACCGTATGTTTTATTTTTTTTGAATCTACGATATTATGATTATTATTATAATATTGATATAATATCATATTAACAACAACAACAACAACAACAACAACAACAACAACAAGAATAATAATAAATATTAATGTAATATAATATTAATAATAATATTATAATGTAATATTAATATAAATGCATTATTATTATTAATATAATATCAATGAAAACGACTGATTTTCGTACTATTCTTATTTTCGAACGACCAAATTCCTCGTTAGTGTGAGAGAGTGAAAAAGAGTTAGCGATAAAGAGAGAGACCGTGATCACTCAACTTATCTATTATAACAATCATAGGATGATGTCCGCGATGAGGTTCTCTATGATTTATCTGAAGCAATGAAGAATACGACGCAATATGCAATCTGGACGAGTACTCGATCACATTCGATAATCAGATCGGTAATTTTCCCTCGAACACTCTCATGACAAGTGTATTGAGGGAGACAGGAATAGAAAAAGAAAGAGAGAGAGAGAGAGAGAGAGAGAGAGAAAGACGTAAACTCCAATGACATAACTGATGTAAGCCTGTCGCGGATCCGACAATGCGAAATGAACGTCTTTTGTCCGTCTGTTACACATTGGCGCCTCGTGATGTTGTTTCCACTTGGCGCTAATAATAATCGCAATGAAATTCCGCCGGACAGATTATTACTGCGCCGGAATGTGCAGACGTGTATACACATTGAAAGTCTAACGAAGCTTCTCAATTACACGAGATTATCTCGTACGCTGCAATTTTCTCAGCTATATACCGATATCATCCCAATGACAGAACGTCGTTTGAATTTTCGCGTGTGGATGAAAAAAAGACGAGTTTTACGACCGTGATCCGCGACACGAGCTGTGTATCACCCGACTCTTTTTCTTTCAATTGGCTCCGTCCAGTTCCACATTTGAAAAATCATTCGTTCGACGAAATGTCGATCGATAAGCTATTTCGATACTCGGAATGAGCAAGCGATTCTTGACGAGTTGCGCTCGAGGGTCGTTTCACCGATAAACGTTGAAGGATGCACTTTTTTTCAGGTATATATGTCAACTTCGGTGCTTCCGCTAGTTGAGACGCTTTTCAAAAGGAACGAATTGAAATCTGGACTATTAAGGAGAGTTCCACATGAGAAAGTGTTAGAGTTTTGCATGAGAGGAATGTTTGTATTTTATCAAATTCACTAAAACGGCCACGTGACACAAGGTCGTGGAGGGAAATTAGTGTATCTGCGGGGCAATTAAGATATAGTGAGTCGAATTATCATGATCGTATTGTGTTATCATAATTATCACGATATAGTTGTGTCAACTAGCCTGCGATTCCCCTGCCAACAAACTATAGCTTTTTTTTACCTCTTTTACCATTTTTGAACCATGTTTACCATTAAAAGAAATCAGTTTCTACCTTTTTTAAAAACATTTATATAACTTTCAAGCCATTTTTACAATTTTTTTACCACAATCTTTTTACAGTAGTTGTTTGTCCTAAATACCATGGGCTTCGACGGCATCATCTTCCGTAAGGAACGGTGCCAAATTGCCCAGATTCAATTAATTTTTTATCGAATCAGATGTATAGCTTATGTGAAAACTTCGATTGCCCTGCCAAAAGACTAAAGTGTACTTTTTGACATTTTTACCGTTTTTTAAATACTTTTACAACTTATACCATTTTGTTGGCCATTTCTGTCATTTTTTAGAACCATTTTGACAATTTTTTTATCATTATCCTTTTACAGTGGTCGTTTCTCCTAAATACCACGGACTTTTTTCTCACTGCATGATTTTGCGTGATGAACGATGCTAAATTGCCCAGGGCCAATTAATTTTTCCTCGAACCAGACGTATCGAAGCTTATGTGAAAACTTCGATTCCCCTGCCGATAGACTATAGTGTTCTTTTGGCCAGTTTTACCATTTTTTAACCACTTTTACAATTCTCTGAAGTACTCTTACCATTTTTGAATAACTATTGCAAATTTTAGCCTTTTTAAAACCGTTTTTGCCATTTTTTTAAAACCGTTTTAACCATTTCTGCCATTTTTTAAAACCATTTCTACCATTTTTCAAAACCATTTTTACAATTTTTAAACAATTTCTGCAATTTTAAACCATTTCTGCCATTTTTTAAAACCTTTTTTAACATTTCTACAATTTTTTTAAATCATTATCATTTTTATCAATTATATAGAGCCAATCATTTTTTTCTCGAACCAGACGTATCGGAGTTAATGTGGAAGCTTTGCTCATGAAAACTTCGAATTGAAAATTTTATCGGACACATCTGTATAGGAAAAAATGTACTGTTCATAAACATCAGCGGAATACTCGAACCTCCTTCGTTTCCTTTTTTTTTTATCAAAGCGTGACTAATTCGCGCGTGACTTTGGAGCGAAACCTCGTGAGCGAGGTGCATGCTCGAAGAGATCTCAGTGTCGACGATTTTCTTTTACAACCCCCAACTCGGAGCCTCACGGTTGCGTAAGAGCGCGGATATTTTTTATATTTCAGCGTCAAGAGCCTTGAGTCGATTTCTTCGAGTTTATCTCGTGCGAATGACAATAAGGTATATCCGCCAGTTCGAACGTTTCGTTTTTCTTTACCTGTATCCATGCCGGTGGCCTGAGCCCAATTCGCCACGGACGTAACTTTGCTCGCCTCGTTGAGGGACTTTTCGCAATCGTTTAAATTCACCTTGCCGTCGAAGCCGATTACTTTGTAACGGGATTTGACACCGGTGAACATGGCCGTCGCTGTTCCGGCAGAGTCCGGCACTTGTTTGTCCACGTTGTACGTCTGCAATGTATATGAACATTTTTTTTCAATTTTTCTTTCGATCCACTTTCTCCCTCAAGCGATGAATCTTGCTTCGTTCGTGCGCATCGAATAATCTTTTTATTCCTTCATTTTTTTCGTTATCCGAAAGAAAATTCTGAAGATTTGAGTTGTAGCCTAATTCAGCGGGAAAAAAATTGCGATGCTGAAAAATATAAATTTCTATTATGGGGTTAAAGTTTGCATCGTTCGAATACAACGAAAATTCATATTCATTTCTTATTCTTATTATTATTAAAAGTCTTATTCAATTCTATTATTTATTATTAATTGCTTATTTTTATCATTATAAATATTCGTAATCATCTCTATTGATTCTTATGCATTTCTTATTTTTTATTATTATGAAAAGGCTTATTCAATTCTATTATTTCTTATTAATTGCTTATTGTTATCATTATAAATATTCGTAATCACTTCTATTGATTCTTATGCATTTCTTATTTTTATTATTATGAAAAGTCTTATTCAATTCTACTATTTCTTATTAATTGCTTATTTTTATCATTATAAAAATTCCTTATTTTTTATGCGCTTAAAGTTTGCATCGTTGGAATATAACGAAAATTTTTAAAAAATATTTTAATCCCCTCCTTTTCATTGTTTCAAAAGTCTTTTTTTTTTTTTAATTTAGATGATACATCTCTGAATAAGCAGTTAAAAATATATTGAAAGATTTCCATAGCTGAGATCTGCCATAAAAAAATTGCGGGAATGAAAAGTAATAATAGCCGTTCGTAAATTTGCATTCCGACGATGCAAATTTCGACATCGTAAAATGGAGATGTAAACAAGAATTTTCATTGCACTCCAATGATGCTAACCCCATCAGCATTTCCCACTGCCCGGCAGCGATGCAACTTTCAACATACTAAATGTTTATGGTATGTGGACGGTAGGTAAAAAAAAAATACCTTGGAAAACGCGGTATTAGGAAAAGTCTCGAAGGCCAGTTTGTACTCCTCGCCGGTTTTTCCCTTTGCTTGCCCCGTAAAAATTCGCCCCGTCGTTATACTCGCCATTCCCATTCCATCACCCACGAAGATTATTATGTTTTTCGCTCGGTTTTCGTTGTTCCTCATCGCCAGTATCCTCTCGAGATTCTCCTGGCCGGATTTCAGCCAAAATGACGCGTCTGTAACGGAAAAATCACGAGGAAGACGTTATTTCCTTATTATTATCGCCGGTTATTACGGTTACAAAATTTTTTGTAAGTAATTAATTATAATAGCCTCGAGAATTCTCCATGAACGCGTTTCCTGACTGCAATTTACTGAATTATTGTCGTCCTCATTAATAATTTACTCAAGATAAAGTTATGTCCTGCGTTGGTATCCGTGAAAAATCATTTGAAAAATAGATGTTCGATTTTTTATGACGTTGCATGATTCCGATTATTCCAACGATATTTTTTGCAAATTTGCCTCTTCTTTCGGGAAAAAAACAGTGACAAAAGAATAACTTTCTCTTTCATTTTTTTAAACTGGCTTTTTCCCCATGTCCAAAAACCCTAGGACTCATTATAAGTGACGTTCATATTTTTTGTATCCACCAGAAATCATGTTTTCGTCGTTTCATCAATCATTGCAATTTGGAGGCTCATTCCTAACAGGCGACAATTTGTTTGTGCAAATTTCCCACTTTTTTGCACAAGAGATCTTTTTTTTCGGCAAAACGGTCGTCTCCAACGATAACGAAATGATAAAATAATAAACATTGCTACATATTTATCTATAAGATAAATTGTCGTCACCATACGACTCGTGAAAAACAGCAATAAATCTTACTAAATATAAACACGTTGTTGGATATATGTATATATATCCGTAGAGTGTGTCAGAACTCCCCCGCGCTTTCTTTACTGCAGAATATTTGAAAAAACAATTACCTTCGTAGATTTTGGAGCCTCGCTGAAGAGCCGACGAATTTTTCAGACCCGCAAGCAGCACGCAAAGTATCACGAAAAGGGTGCCCGTTCGTTCCATTATTCCCGCTTATATATTGCTATAAGTTTAACAAACATTTTTTTTACCCTCACTGCTCAAAACCAAAATAACGAAATCGGACTTATTGCGCGAACGATTATTTTTCGATATCACGCAATCGAGATATTACGAAATACGAGAACTTGATGCTCGAAGGAAGAAACAAAAAACAGCACATTGCATCTTTAAATCCATATAAATTTCAAAATTCTTGCCGAATACATTTAACACCACAGTGAGAAAGTTTACACGCACGTTCGCGAATTGCGATAGAGAGGAAAACAAACCGACGAAGTTTGCATCATCGTGATGCAATAAAAATTGTTTTCTTGGATATTCGAAAACTTCACGAAACTCTCATCTTCAAATTTGCAAACGAATCTTTTGGAAAATACACAAAAATGGAGGATTAAAAAAACAGGACAAAAAAAAATCGTTCGCGAAGAAATTTAAAAAATGAAGCAAGAAAAATTCGCAAGGAGCTGGCACCGAAGAATAATGATGTTTAGAATACAGTGAAAGAGCGTTGCAAGTTCGTCTGACAGGCGACGATGCACGTATTGTGTTACCTCAAGTGCAATTAAGGAGCCTCGATAAGGAAAAAAACACGTGTTGGCTCGTGATGACGGCAGACGCTTTTTTTAAAAAAAATCCAATGATGCCGCGTATAAGTACAAAAAGTCTTTCACCGTCGAAATAATAGATTGGGAGCGAATTAAAAAACACTCAGTTTTCAGGAAACAGATTGACTTCAATAGAAAATGATAAATACGCCGATCAAAAGTTCCTCGAGGCGTCCATCTCTGATGGGAATTCGTAGGATTTCTTGCCGCGATATCGCGGAACGAGTCAGTCGCTCGACCAGTCCGTCGAAACGATTGGAACTCTTGGTCTCGTTGCCTCTTATAACTATGCCGTTTCACAAAACCCTACCACTGAAAATTACGATTACCCGCTTCGGTCCTCTTCTACAAAGTGTACTCTGAAACGTGATAGTCACTTCCCTCAGCCCCCCACCCCCCTCCTCGATAGGCACGCTGTCCCATCGATAATTCATAATTTCTCCATAAAGCTACTTTGGAACAATGAAATTTGAACGTTTAGTCACCCGCTCGAGGATCAGGGAATGTGTGTGCAGCTGCGTCCAGAAGGCAAATTGCAAAAATCTAGCAGCCATTGAATTTATGCTCCTCGTCGTTTTCCGTTCATACATATTCGTCGGACGGGAAATCAATACATCGAGAAATTTAACATTGCGTAACGAGTTGTTCGATCTTTAATTCGTTGGATTATAAAACAAGCTTGATTTTTTACATTGGATAAATCATTCGAAATATTCACATTCTTCGATGCAAATGAGCTGTACCGAATTACCATACACGCTCAATAAACGTAACGCAACTATAGAACGAACTTGATTTTAGCTGTAGGTGAATACGATTTAAGATATTCGTGATTATCTATGTAAAGGATTAGTGGCGGATTGACGAGTTACCATAAGCGAAGAAAAAAACGATCTGTCGTGGACCCCACTCGGCAATAGTACACGCGCCATGGAATTTGTGCTCTCATATATAACGAAAACATCAATAAGACCGGAACCATGTGGATTCAATCTTAAGGTATTCCTTTCACCGACACGAATATTTAACAACTGACCGATTTTCGTCTATAATCAAGTGAAGATACATCCCAGTATACTCACAAAATTTCAAGCCATGTTACCGAACTTTCAACGAAAAATTACGACTCTAAAAATCGTCTAGTTTATACGACACTTTATGGCGATGACGCCTGGCCACATTTATATCTAATCATTTATACCCTAAGTAACTCTGGATGACCGATACAAACTTCTCGCGCGTTAAAAAATTCTAAAGATTCCGTAACGATAAGAAAAACAGGTGGTCAGCGAATGTTTGAAGAAAATATTAATGATAAAACTTAGAAAAATGACTAGCAGAACTTTTTCGTAGCTGCGACTTTTCAGAGAAAATGTAGAAATGCCGAAATCTACTGAGTTTGCGCGAAATTTTTTATTCGAGTTTATGGTTGGGTATAATAATTGATTGTGACTTACTTTTATCAAGCGCCTCTGTAGGTAATTTAGAAGTTATTCAAAAGGGCCCGCCTTCACCCTTAAAAAATATGGCCCTTCGCGAAATTAATACCTTGAAGCTTTATATACCCTTGGAAATTTTTTTAATTTTTTTATCAGCTCACACGATGTATAAATACCATAAAGCCTCTACCTTTGAAAAAAAAAAATTCTCGGTTTTTTGATAGCTCAAATTATGTATAAACACCTTAAGAATGATATTGCCCGAAAACAATAGTTTTAATACTTAAAACGTGTTTTTCTTGAAACCACGTTTTCAAAATCGAGCGGACTCGTAGCTTCTACAATTATCAACCGATTAAGGGAGCTTTCCAGTGTGAAATTTTCAAAAAATCGATTTTTTTTTTTTGCTTTATCGAATAGTATACACTCTTCCGAATATTCCCTGAAATTTTCATGCCGAAATTCAGATTATTTCGGTTACTGTACAGCATTTCTTGAAAGAAGGCAACGGAGCGCTACAGCTACAGCGAAACTTTGAACGCGTTTTTCTCGAAACAGCATTTTTCAAAACGGTGTCCAACTTGGAGGGCAGAGTTTTAAAGCTATCGAGTTGAATTTTTTACACAATATTCTTAACGTCATTGTTTATCGTGCTATGGAAGCTTTTTTTTTTTTTGACAGCTTCCTATTTTTTTGTAAAAAAAACTGCCAAAAAAAATGCTAAAATCGATACTTTTTTTTCAAACCGGCGCCATTTTTGCAAAAAAGAAAAAAAAAGCCTCCATAGCACGAAAGCCAATTATATACCGATCAATAATCTTTTTGTGTTTTTTGTTTCAGATCAAAATTGTGACCCCCAACGTGGACACCACATCCAAGTGCATTTTCTGCAACAATTGTTTCATCATTTTTATAGATATTAATTAATAAATAAATCGATCTTTAAAAAATTGTTTTGTATTCTTCAATACCCAATTAATATACCAAAAAAACCAGACCGATTAGATTATTTTTTCTTTAAAAAAAAAATCGCGAAAAACAGCGATTTTTCGGGCTGTCACACTGGAAAGCTTCCTTAACTTTAAATTGCAACTGTAGCTTCTCCCATAGATTATCTAGCGATGTGTACACGATTTTTATTATCAATTAACAATTGCGGTTTTTATAAACAAAATAAGGCCGCTTTTTCAGTCGAAAATGCGATTTTCTTTTCAAACTCGTGCCAAATTTGCAAAGAAATGAATATTTTGTAATAATCCTGTGTACTTCGCTAGCAAAACTCATATCGATTTCAAAAAACATTTCTACGTTCTCGTATATGTGTATCCAACGAGTCTGCCAGTGAAGAGCCTAAAAAAGACGTCCCTTTTCCACCGGCCTTCGGGCTGCCATTTTGTGTTTTTTGAAAAATAAAAAATTTATTTGGGTGTCTAGAGATATGCAAAACACACCCTCCAAGCCTTATTTTGATTGCTCCGTTAGACTTTTCAGAAAAAAATCCCCCAAAAAGTCTTGTTTTCCAACCATCCAAAGGTATATAAGGCCTTAAATTACGATGTTAGAACTTGCTCTAGAAATTCATACCATTGACAAAAATTCAGTGTTTTTCCATGCGATGTACGAAAAAACAAAAAAAAACAACGACTTGTACTTTTTATTGTTCATAGAGGGAAAAAAATTGCACCCCGAAAAAAATAGCAAATATTTTGAAAATATTTCTCCATCGTTGTGAAAAAATGGACAAAATATGAGAACGAATTTGAGTTAACTGCAGTAAACATTCTTTTTTTTATAGCTCAATTTTTTCGGCGCATCAAGGCTACGAAACACTCAAACGTTTTTTGGGATTCTCATCAAAGATGCGCAACCTAAATCTGCAAAAATCATTTGCGAGGCAAACAGAAAAAAAATGAGACGAAATATTCAAGCAATGCAAAATTCAATGTTGTTTCCAATAAATTCAAAGCAATCTCGCTCGCTTTGCCATTGGTCCGTAAAATTGACGGAGAGAAATCTTTTTTTTTTTTTTTGACTAGTCATCGATTCGTTGGGATGTAGAAAAAATACTAAAAACGTCTGCACCGAGCCGCGGTGAGTACACGAGGTGTATATCTCGTCGACGTACTTCGTGCATACGAGAGTCCCCTCGTTCCCAATTCGCGCGTTACGAGAGCAATATATCGCGGGAGATTCCCGTAGGGGCCGCGTTCTAACATCGCGTGAGTGAGATCCGAATCGCGTTCACGTTCGCATATCGTCGTCCGGCTATACGGACAAGCTGGTGCAAATTTGGACCACTAATTAGATAAATCACTCCACCGTTTATTTCGTTTATTTCGGCTCCGACGGTGGTCGTTTTTCATTTGCACACGCTTACGTCTCACGTACGAGACGATTTCCGCTCAACCTGCGTGTA